>CM066036.1:697939557-698396658 GCA_033557465.1 Ichthyophis bannanicus
GACCTGGAATCTAATCTAGCCAATTTTTTGGCTGCACTTGAAGCGTATTTTTTCCACCAGGGGTTTACAGAGATGTCAGCTAGTGTGGTGCGTGTAGTATCGTAAACAGGACTACTGGCTTTATTTTCTGTTTTCTTTTATTATTTTTCTTCTATTATTAGTTTTAATGATGTAAATTGCCTTGATATATTATGAACAGCAGCATAGCAAATAGTTGTAATAAACATAAACAAAAATGTATTTGTTTAAGATATCTACTGTCTTCTGATCCTCCTCTCAACTAACTTTGTCCTTTAAATCTTATTCTTTCCCTTTTCACTTATATATCTAAAGAAAAGCTTATCTCCTACCTTTCATGGTTGGCTAATATAGTCCTGTATTTGCAGCTCTGCTTGTCTAATTGTCCTCCTTGCCTCTCTATATTTCTGATGGTAATTTTGCCTGTCTTCTTCCTTTTGTATTTCTTGAATAAATACTAATCTTTTAGTTAACACTTATTCTCTTACTGTTTTACTGGACCATAGTGGACTCTCCATTTTTTTCTGCTTGCTAGCATGTCTTAGACATAGGGGTATGTTTACAAAACGGGCTGACGGTTAACCCAGGCTATCTGCAGATAGGTCCCATGTTTTTCAATGGACATAGTTGTAGATAGCCTGGATTAACTGTTAGCCCAGTTTTTAAACATACCCTATAGAGTTGTTGCCATTTCAATGTCCCTTTTTATTGTTGCCCACGGCTTCCTTTTCTCTATTAAATCCTCTAATTCTGATACAGATTCCTTAACTTAATTATTGCCTTTGTTAAAGTTAGTGCTTCAAAATTGTGGACCTATGTCCTAGTATAATTTGTTTGTTATTTAGTGTATATATTGAACCACATAATATGTTGTTCACTGGATCTCAGATTTCCCCTGCAATAACCTCAGTGATACTTATCCCCTCGTGTTAAATGTATCCCCCAATTGTGTTGTGACCACTTTGATTGAAGGATAAGGTGGTATACAAAACTGTCTAAATAAATAAATACTAGTGCCTCTGTTTCCTCTTGCCAGGACCCATGTTACCTTGCCACAAGCGGGTTCCTCAGCTAGTTGCTCTGCAAGGATTCTAGCATTCCCCTAGTTCTAGTTGATCTAGCTGGTGACAGTCTTCAATGTTCATGAAGTAATTTTATCTCCAGGGCTGGTACATCCACTAGCCAGTCTCCCTTCCTCTGATGCAAGCTTCCTGTTGGAGGGGACGGGAACAGCAGGCCATGTGTGCGCATGCACATGTGCAGCCGCTTCAAGACCCATCACCTTGCCAACAACAGCATGCTCTGCCACTCCCTTGAAGGATAAGGAGAGGCTGCAGTGCCCCCCTCCCCCTCCTGCTCTGTCACTGTCTTCTACTTGGGTGAGAAGGAAGGGGAAATGATGGACACCTGGTGTGGGGGAAAGGGAAGGGAAGGAAAGGGAAGCCTAGACCCCTTGGGGAGGGGGAGGGAAAGAGGAGATACTTTGAGAGTGAGAGAAGGTGAGATGTTAGACTATGTGGGTAGGATAGGGAAGGGAAGGTGAGGTGCAGGACCCTGGGATACCCCAAGAGGAATTCAGGACCCTGAGTCACCCAGGGAGGGGGGATGCACATGGTTGAAGGCTTGCCTAGTGCAGTAGATACCCTTAGGTTGGCCCTATTTATGTCCCACATCATCAGCAACAGCTTTAAAAAAAAAAGACAATACATCAAATCAACTGCTTTTTGTAAACTTCAAAGCGCACATTCAAAATGTTTCTCTGTATACCTCGCAGTTAGCTAGGCAAACTTTGTTGTTTTAAATATCTTTCCAAACTGACCAAATTATTTTTCTGAGTGAATTGTAGCCCACAAAAATTTTACCCAGATGGAACTAAGGACATTCCCAAGATTCAGTTACACCTTAACCAGTTAAGTCCAGCCAGTGTTACCCAAATAACAGACATAAGATTACCTGGACAATCCTTGTTCCTGGAGGAAAAAGTCCTTTCAAAAACGTATTAGCCAAGCAGAATTAAGAAAGCCATTACTTATGTCTTGAAAAGAGCTATGAGTAATTGTATCTACTTTTTGGGACTGGTCAATGTTGGAGACAGGATGTTGGGTGCAATGGACGTGATATTATGTTAGAATGACTTACGTTACATACTTTTGTTTCTTATTCATTCCAAAGTTAAAAAAAAGAGGTGAGTGATAGTACCCCAACTTTCTTCCTTCCTTCCTGCTTTAAAAAGAATCAAGTGCTCCCACTTCCTGTTCCCTTCTGACTCACAGTCCTCAAAACCCCATGGCACCTAGAAGAGCTTTTCCCAAGTTAGGACAAAGTCCTTCTTCCTTAGCCGAACACGTAGTGCAAATAGCTAACAGGGTCTATTGGCACTTATTTATTCACTGAAATGTCAAACTACACTAATCCCTGTTCCAAAATGCCATCTAATCCTTCTAAAATAACCTTTGTGTAAAGTGCAGAGATCATCAATAAATTTCAACTCTATCAGCACAGAGCAAAAAACCCTAATCTGCCTCTTTGGTGTCAATCACACATCATCAGTCACCTCAAGAAAAGTCTGTTCTGGGGAGCATAATATTCTTGCTGGGCTATAACGTAGAATGGAAGAACACAAGTAGGTAGGAGTCTGCAGAATGTTAAACAGCATTCTTTGTTCAAGAAGCAACCAGTGTAATGATACAAGGAGTGAGAGAATACAGCTATACTGCTTGTTCTCCTGAAACTTTATGAGCAGCTATAGTCTGTATAAGTTGAGGTGTTCTCAGTTGAATTTTTGGGAGACCACAATACAAAGAGTTACAGTAGTCCAAGTGAGATGGAATAAATGCCTGGACAACTATAACTGTTTCTCTTCAAATATGGATGCAGATAATGATTTTTTTTTAAATAAAGGAATGTAGCCCGATTTGATCAGTGTATTAATATATCTGAGTATGTCCGATTGGGAGTCACTATCAGACTCTCATGATCTTTGCTTCATTTTTCAGTTGCAATATTTGACGACCTGTCTGAACACATGCAGGAGGAATGTGTGTTTGTGATTTTCCCATCCCATAAAAATCATTTTTTTCCTGGTTCAGTTTCAGTTTATTAAAACACAAGCAATCATAAAACATATTTATTCTTTGTATCTATCTTCACACTCCTTCAGCAATTCACAATAAATCCATAATTCAGTAGTGTCATCAGCATACATTATATACGCGTTGTCAAAGCAATAATTTAGTAAATGGCTGCACATATATATTAAACGAAATGGTTAACCAAGTCAAGCTTTGGAGAACTCTGAACTATAGGTACAAAGCTTTTTTGTTTATTTATTAATTTAACTGGTTTTATATACCACTCTGTTTTGCAGTCAGAGCGGTTTACATAAAAAATATTGGAAAAGTATTCCCGCAACAGAATATGTGGGCTGTTCCCCTTTAAATGGAGCTAATATACTTACATTGTAGTCCCTCAGTCATATCAACAGAATATCAAGGTCCATGGCGCTGAAAACTGCCAAAATATCTAATAAAATGATCACACAATCCTACCTAGTCTCTGTGCTTAAATGACAATTATCCATCTAGGAAGGGGAGAGGGACAGTCTCGGTACTATAACCAGCCTAGAACCTAAGGTCTTCTGCGAAGTCACCTACTTGTGACAACACTACCTGTTCCATCAACTTCCCAAAATTACAAGATGAGAGATCTAAGAACTCTCCTTCATAATGGGGTGCATAACTTCTTCTTACTATTGCAAGATTAAGGTTCCTTCCTCAAGGGACACGTTAAGCATAGTCAACAGAGAGGCCAAGGCTTGCCCCTGCCTCCTTAATCAGTTACACCGGGTAAATGTGACCTAACAGGTCTTAACTTGTTCAAGAATGAGCCTTTTTGGTTGCTAAACTCAGAAAAAAAATCTTTCCATGTTTTGTGAATGAAGGATAGAGGGACAATTTTTTTTAATTATTAGTGACTATGGGGATCTTTTTCTAGAATGCATTAAGCAGTTAACTCCTGTATTCGTGCATAGTAAGAGTTACCATGCAGCCACAGAATGCCTCACACTATAGAAACATAGAAAAATGACGACAGAAAAAGACCACATGGCCTATCTAGTCTGTCTTTCCATATCAACAACTACAATAGTCCCCTTTTTTCCTTTAGAGATCCTCTGGGTTTCTCCCATGCTTTTCCGAATTCAGATACTGTCCTCATCTCTACCACCTCCACTGGGAGACTATTCCACGGATCCACTACTCTTTCCGTAAAGAAATATTTCGACATATCACTCCTGAATCGATCCCCTTTAACCCTCATCCCATGTCCCCTCGTAGCAGAACTTGCTTTCAATTAAAAGAGGCTCTCCTCCTGTGCATTTATGTCATGGAGGTAATTAAACGTCTCAGTCATATCACCTCTATCCCACTTTTCCTCTAAGGTGTACATATTAAGATCCTTAAGTCTGTCCTCATATGCTTTATAATGAAGACCACTAACAATTTTAGTAGCCACCCTGTGTACTGACTCCATCCTGTTTATATCCTTTTGAAGGTGCGGTCTCCAGAACTGCACACAATACACCAAATGCACACAATACACCAATGCACACAATACACCAATGCACACAATACACCAAATGCACACAATACACCAAAGACTTATACAGAGGCACTATCACCTCCTTTTTTCTGCTAGCCATTCCTCTCCATATGCACCCAAGCATCCTTCTAGCTTTTGCTGTTGCCTTTTCTACCTGTTTAGCTACTTTAAGATCATCAGACACAACCCTGCCTAGGTCCCACTCTTCTTTAGTAGAAAAAAGTACTTCACCCCTATACTATATTGCTCCCTTGGATTGCTGCAGCCCAAATGCATATTAACATATTTCTGCAGCAGAATTCAGGAAAGGGATGGAAAATAGGCAGGATATGTGGCTGGGCATTGCTTGTAGTTAAGTGGTAACTATTATCACTTCAGAGGAAGCATTACAGTAAGTGCACCTGCATTAATTTCAGACAGTTACTGCTAGAGGAAAAATAAAAAGCTGAACACTGCAATCAGACTTCTGACCCCACACTTCACACGCTAATCAGTCTTCCCAACTCACCCCACATCTTTCTCAACCTATATGAACATAGGTATCACCACCATCCCCGATTCCCCCAACCAACATTTTTACATGAGCATTACCCTACCCTCACCCCCCCCCCCTACAGTTCCCTCTCCCCTCCCCGGCACTTGCCAGAGGTTTCCCTGGTGGGTAATACTGCGATACTACTGTTAGGGAATCAGAGCTTCCATTTTGAATGTGGGCAACAATAGAACAGGAGAATCTGGCGATTACTTCAGCCCCACCAGGAAAATCCCTGCTAACTGCTGGAAGGGATAAGGGGGTTAATGCTGATGCTTATTCAAATGCTGGTTGGTGAGGGATTGGGGGGGTGGGAGTAATGTTTATGCTAATACTGATAGAAGTGGATAGGGGTGGGGATGGCTTTGGCATGCTGATTGAGGGAGTCAATGCTTGTCGGGGGTCTGGGTGGAGGGTTGATACTGATGTAGATCGGGGATTGGAGGGTGATGCTGATACTGATCGGGGGATTGGGAAAGTGGGAGAATGATGCTGATGGTGATTGGGTACATTTTTCCACAGTGGGCCATGGTAAATGCATCAGCAGAGAGCACAAATGTGCTTAGGGGCTCTTTTACTGAAGGTTTTAATGCTCGTTAAGTGCCCACATCCCTTTTATTTCTCTGGGTGCAATGGCACTTAATGCACATTAACTTCAATAATGTACATTAACCTTCAGTAAAAGGGCTCTTTACTGTGCTATCTGCTGATGCATTTACCATGCAGTAAATCTTTGCCCTCTGTGGTAAATGCAGGGCAGAACCTGGGAACTCCCCCAACAGTTATTATACAGGCACAAGTTAATTTTGCATTTAATGTGTGGTAAGTGGAAACATTTACTGCACTTTGCTAAAAGGGCCCCGTATGTGTTTCCTCTTCAGCATGTATGTCTCTGCCCCCCCTTAAAGCCTCCAAACAACATCAATTTTCTTGTGAAGATATCTGGTACAACCAGCTGCCATTAAATCATCACTCTGACTTGAACTAGAAATAATTTGGCCAGCTTGTGGGGCAATTGGAAGGGTCATCACAAGCTGAAATGGTTTGTGAGATTTCTCACTATATTCAGTTAATTTCTGCAAAAACAAGAAATGTTCTCTCTACATACTGCAACATTATATGAAATATTCTGACTATCTATAGATAGCTATAAGAAAATAAGATATGCCATACTGGGTCAGACTGTTTCCAGCAGTGGCCAATCCAGATCACAGGCCCCTGTCAGGTTCCCAATGCTGCTTATTCCAGTCCACTCTAAGAATGGTTTATGGACTTTTCCTCCAGGAACTGGTCCAAACCTGTTTAAAACACAGCTACGCTAATATATATTGTATATGTTCAGTAATTTTGTGCCCAATATTCAGCATCAACGGCTGAACGTTAAACCTGGCATTGACTATCCAGGGTCATCGCACAGCCTCTGCAGTTGCAGAAGCTAAGTGGGTAGAGGCGATATTGCACCACTACCCAGTTAGCTCCTATGGGTAAAACTAGTCCAGCTTTTGATGCGCCTAGGTGTACCGCAGGCCGCGAACCAAGTAGTGGTGCAATATCGCCACTACCAGGTTAGCAGCTGTCGCTGCCCACAACATGCCCTGCAACACCCACGACACACTCCGATGCTAAGCGGTTAGCATCTGGGCATATAGCAGCATTAGTTGGGGATATTCAGCAGCACTCACCATGTTAGTGTCACTGACTATCTCAGTCAGCGGCATTTACTTGCTTTGCAAGTCTGTAAACCATGTAAATGCCTTTCAATATCGGGCCCTTTGTTCTTTATAATGGTTTCTACCATTTTGCCTGTACTAATGTCAGGCTTATCATTCAGTAGTTCCTGAATCACCGGTCTCCCCAACTATGAACTGCACTGTCTGCAACTTATGTAGAACACTGCTGTTAAACTGCTCACTCATGCCTCCCGTTCTGATCATGTTACCCCATTCCTGATTTAGTTCCATTGGCTCCCAGTACCCTTCCATATTCAGTTCAAACTCCTAACTCTGGTCCACAAAGCACTTCACACCGGTATCGCCTACTACCTTTCTACCCTCATTATTCCACATTCACCCCACCGTGTTCTCCAATCCATTCACGTCAAACAACTTCATTTCCCCTCTGCCTCCCAAATCATTCTCAAAACCACCCATCACATTGCCTTCTATTTCCTTGGCCCCCAACCTATGGAATTCTCCCCCACCTGACCTCAGACTAGAACCATCATGGTTGAAATTTGAAAACCAGCTGAAAACACTCCTCTTCCAGAAAGCCTTCAACCTGCCCATCACCTGACCGCCTTACTTTCATTCTTCCCTGTTGCTACTTCTCTAAGTACTGTTTGAGTGGTAAAATCTTTCCTGTTAATCATGGCATTCGTTTCTATCCTCCTTTTTATTGTAAACCATCCTAGTCCTAATGTGAAGGGCAGTATACCAGATTTTAATAAGCAAAAAAACCCAGCCCTTGGAACCATTTTTATAAATTGGGATTATATTGACCAATCTCCAGTCTTCAGGTACTATAGCCGATTTTAATGATAGTTTAAATTACTAATAGAAGGTTGGAAGGTCTGCAATTTCATTTTTGAGATGATTTGCTACTGTTTAGTTTGTCACATTGCCCTATTGCATCTTCGACGTTCACTGAGCTCTATTTCAATCCCTCTGATTCATTACCTTTAGATATAATTTCTGGCATGGGCATCTCCACTACATCTTCTTCCATAGAGAACAAAGCAGAATTTCATACAAAGGGGAATTTTACAAATGATGTTCAAGTGCAATCTGGGATTTTCAAGCCAGAACATCTTAAAAAAAAGCAGGCACGTCTAAGCTCAGGCGGCATTTCACAAATGTGGTTGTGGCAGATATGGACGTCTGTAGAAGCATCTACATAGACATCCCGAGAACAGTATTCCAGATTGTAGACATCTGGGAATAGCCTACTGGTTGCTCTAGTGAGTTAGGACCAGGAAAGCCAGCGTTTAAATCCCACTACTGCCATCATTGTGTACAGAGTATTGGGGATGGTGGAGAGCCATTTTCTTATGCCCTCTGGATGGTTTATGGTTCAAACTGAGCATTTTCCTGATGCCTATTCGTGCCTGGAGCAGGTATAACCTTAGACCTGACTCCAGACATCCAGGATGTTTCTGAGATCAGGCAGGGATGTCTAGGTTCATGGGAATGCCCTGGCCATGACCCCACCATGCCCCCATACAGACATGGATATCCTCATGCAGGGGATGTCCACAGACTTGGCTTCTGAGATACCTCCATGCTTTGGACTTTTCTATGCCCATTTTCAGAAGTCCAAAGCATGAAAAGGGCTTCTAAAATAACCTTAGTCTCTGGTATGATTTTGTCCTCCTTTAATGCCCCTTTTACTTCTTTATCATTTAATGACTCCTATATTTTAAAACTAGCAGTTGAATCAGCCTTCTGAGCTATTCTCTACTTCTAGAATTTCTCTGGATATAACCTGGACACAACTAAGGTTCCTTTTACTCTTGTGACTTGGCATTGAGATTTCTCTGAAAATTCAATCTGGTAGAAATTTCTTCTACCACTTTCCTGGATGTAGAAGTCCTTCAATTGCAGATATGTATGCCAAGGAGCTAATGCTATTTCTGAATGTCTGTCCACTTCTTTTACAGACTGGTGAGGAAACTCCACTGGAACAAGTATGGAAAGAACTTCTTTTTCTCCAGGAACAAGCAGGATGTCAATCCTCACATATGGGTGATGTTTGCGCCGACGGAGACCGCGTGGAACATTTCCCCAGCTTTCAAAAAAAGCATTTGGGACATGCTACCAGGTATGCATGGTCCCCTTCCCACCCAAAGGTGCCATCTTGCTCAGTCTCCTTTTTTCCACAGAGCCCAACAGACATCTGTCCTGTTTCCACAGAAAATATCCTTGCTAAATATCATTCAAATTAGCTTTTCCCAGTTTATGTATTGGTTCCTCTTCCTGCCTCGAGCCAGTGCCGAACCCAGTGCTGTTTTTTGCTCCTTTTTCCTTTTTTGATTGAGGCTTGCCTCAACCAGTGTTCACACTTTTTTTGCCTAGGGGTCATTGACCAAGGAACGGGTGCTCCCCACCATGTCCCCTGTGGGTTCAAAAAATGTGACCACTGCAGTCAAACGATGTCAGTGACCGACAACCATGACTGCTGCTTACGCTGCCTGGGACTGGACCATGACAGCATCTCCTGCGACCTGTGCCAGTCCATGATGCCTAAGACCAACAAGAAGAGGTCCAAGTTGCAGGAAAAACTGTTCCCCAGGTCTGACTCCGCCCCAGCCTCCACCATGCTGAGCACTTCCCAAGAGGCTTGAGCATCCTTGGAGTCCCGCGGCAGTGGCTCCTCTGAGAAGACCTTGGGCCCTGAGAAAAAGAAAAAAAGTCCTAGACGTCCGCTGAGGTTGCACCGGAGAAACCCAGTAAAACTGCCAGAAGGGACTCAGGTGACTCTGAGAAGTACCCTACCAAGGTCCTCAAGAAGGATCCCGTGGCCAGCAGATACCATGCAAGGTTCCTCGAGGCCATAGTCTTCATTGAGGACGCACTCATGAGAGTGCCGGTGCCGGGCTTGAGATACTCGATGCCTGTGCTGAAAGCTGCAGAGCCTTCTGGCTTGGAAACCAGAATGGCAGTCCTGGAGCAGAATATCACTGCTATCCTGGCCCTGCAGCAGGCAGTGATGGCTGGTTCATCCATATCATCTGCCTTGACGACCGGGGAAGTCCCTGGTTGTCGAGCCGAGCTCTGAGCACCACTGGCCTTGGGTAAGCCCTCAGTGCCGGTCGAGGTCCCTGTCCCAGGTCTCGGGCATCCGGTCCTTCCTGGCTAGTTTCTGTGACTTGGACCCCAGGTTCTCCAGAGACCACTAACTCCTTGGCACCGGTCTCGAAACAATTAGTCACAGGGCCATGGATCCATCATCACCACTCAATTCTGAGTGGGAGACCGATGACGAGGCATCCCCAGGGACTAAATGGCACTGAGACATTCCCTTGGACCCTTCTCCGCCAGCACCCCAGCAACACTCCCCTCTGGAGGATGTAGCCTTCCGTGACTTTGTCAAGGACATGGCCAGAACCTTCTCAGTGCACCGAGGAGTTGGAGATCCTCTAATATGAGTCTCCACCCAAGGAAACCCTCACGGTGCCTGTGCAGCCAATCCTCGTGCGGCTACTGCTCAGAATGTGGGAGACACCAGCATTGGTACCAGTGGTGAGCCAGCATCTCGATGCCATGTACCGTGTCCGGAAGGGCCAGGGGTTCCACAAACCCCAGCTCCTGCATAACACCATGGCTGTCGAGTCAACCATGCAAAAGAGCGAAAAGACCCACTCTTCTGTTTCCCCCAGAAGAGAGGCCAGAGCCCTCGACGCTCTTGGACGCAAGTGTTACCAGGGCTCGATGCTGGGGTGTCGGATCCAAGCCTATGAATTATACATAGGTATGTACTTAAAGGCTCTAACCCAGGAGCTGTCAGGGTTTTCAGCTGGCCTTGTTGGAGAACCTCTCCAGCGGTTCCAGTCCCTGACCTCTGGGATCAAGGACTGCTCCAAGTTCCTCTCCCAAGCAACCTACGATGGCTTATAGTCAGCGGCTTGCATTGGCATTGGCAGGCATTGGCGCCTGACGTCAGGCCTGGCTACAATCTTCAAACCTTGAGCAATGGGTCCAAGACAAGCTGCTCAATGTCCCTTGCACTGAGAGAACCTATTTGGCAAACCCATGGCTAACAAGGCAGCTGAGATTGAGGCTGACGTGGTGACATGCCAGAGGCTCTCTAAAAAGACCTCATTCCTTCCCCGCAGGAAAGAAGCAGGGAAAAGACCCCTGTTCCCAAGGAAAAAGGGTCCTTTTCCACAGAGTCACCTCTACCAACCCTTCTCGGGCCAGCAACAAGGTTTTCACCCTAAGAGGCAAGGCCAAGGGGCTCAGAAGGTGAAAACACTGAAGCCTTAGGCCCAAGCTTGCACTCAGCCTGGGGGAAGCTTTTGGCTCCCACAGCAGGGCCTCCCCTCCCCCAGGAGACCTTCACCAGCCCAAAGGGGGGGGGGCACCTGGTGCTCTTTGCCCACAGATGGGCCAACATCACTGTGGACCAGTGGGTAACATAGTAACATAGTAAGTGACGGCAGATAAAGACCAGCATGGTCCATCTAGTCTGCCCAGCAAGATGGCAAGAGTAGGTGCACCTGTCGCTCTGTGCAGGCCACCCCTCCCCATGTTTTTGTTTAGGGGTGAACCAACCACTCCATGTAGGACACCCCTATTTCTTGAGACGCTAGATAGTTCAGAAGTTAGATGGTACTGTTTATTTTGCTTTTGTCCTGTTGCTGTAGAGGGATCCACTGTGATTGTCCCATGCCGTTTTGAATTCCATCACCGTGTTTGCCCCCACCACTTCCATCGGGAGGGCATTCCAAGCATCCACCACCCTTTCAGTGAAGAAATATTTCCTGACATTGCATTTCAATTTCCCACCTTGCAGCTTCATGTTATGCCCTCTAGTTTTACAGCTTCCCCGTCTTTGGAAGAGGTTTGTTTGTTCATCATTTCTCTTTAAGTATTTAAAGGTCTGAATCATATCTCCCCTGTCCCTCCTCTCCTCCAAAGTGTACATATTTAGGTCTTCAAGTTTCTTCTCATAAGGTTTCTGACGCAGGCTCCAAATCATTTTGGTCGCCTTTCTCTGAACAGTTTCCAGTCTTTTTATATCTTTTGCAAGATACGGTCTCTAAAACTGAACACAGTATTCTAAGTGAGGCCTCACCAGTGACTTGTACAGTGGCATAAGTATCTCTTCCTTTCTGCTGGTAATCCCTCTTTGTATGCAGCCCAACATCCTCCTGGCTTTTGCCACCGCCTTGTCGCACTGTTTTTCCACCTTGAGATCATCAGAGATAATCACACCAAGGTCTTTCTCCTGAACCGTGCTTACCAACCTCTCAACCCCTATCGTGTACTTTTCCCTTGGATTTCTGCTACCCAAGTGCATAACACTGCACTTTTTCACATTAAATCGTAGTTGCCAAGCATTAGACCAGTCTTCCAGCTTTTGTAGATCTTTCCTCATGTTAATCACTCCCTCAGGGGAGTCCACTCTGTTGCAAATTTTTGTGTCATCTGCAAAAAGACAGACTTTTCCATTCAGTCCTTCAGCAATATCACTCACAAATATATTGAACAGTGCCGGGCCCAAGGCCGAACCCTGAGGCACCCCGCTAATCACCTTCCTCTCATCCGAGTGAGCTCCATGTACCATCACCTTCTGTTGTCTGTCAGTTAACCAATTTCTAATCCAGTTTACTGCAAGTGGTAAGGGAAGGATACCTCCTCCACTTACAGCAGATACCACCCACGTTCTTTCCAGGAGAGCCGGTACGACCCCTCCTTCACCAGACTCTTCTGCTCTCAGAGCTCACAGGCCTAATCAGGGACAATGCAGTACAGCCTGTCTCAAACACCTGTGGGGAAAGGGCTTCTACTCCAGGTACTCCCTTGTCCTAAAGGGAACTGGGGGCCTCAGGCCCATACTAGACCTGTGAAACGTGAACAAGTTTCTGGTGCGGGAGAAGTTCAAGATGTTCTCCCTTGGAACACTACTGCCTTACCTCCATCAGGGAGATTGGCTGTGCTCCTTGGATCTAAAGGATGCGTACACACATATCCTAATCCACCCCCGCCCCTGGCAGTACCTAAGGTTCGTGGTGGGAGCAGGGCACTACAAGTACTCCTCGCCAAGGGTCTTTATCAAATGTCTGGCAATAGTGGCTGCCCACCTGTGCCTACAAGGGGCCTTCATCTTCCCCTTCCTAGATGACTGGCTAATCAGGGGTGGCACAGCCTCAGAGGCAAGTCAGGCCCATGCATCCCTCCTTCTGCAGCACCTGGGGTTCGTCATCAACTACCCCAAATCCCGCCTCTCTCCAGCCCAAAATCTGGAATTCATAGGTGCTCAACATGCTGCAAGTCAAGGTAGTCCTCTCCAGAGAAAGGGCAGAATGCCTCAGACAACTGGCAGGAGAGGTACAACATCTCTGGTTAGTGCCAGCTCATCTCCTTCTCTGCTTACTGGGCCATATGGCCTCTACGGTCCATGTAACACCCTCAGCCTGCTTGCACATGCGGATAGCTCAGTGGTGCCTCTGCGCACAGTGGACCCAAGCCACGGGCAGGCTATGGGGCAGGGTCAGGGTTATCCATCAACTGGCAGAATCCCTCAACTGGTGGCAAAACATCTGCCACCTCCGGGTGGAAATGCCCTTCCAAGCACCTGCACCTCAGAGAACCCTGACCACAGATGGCTCCCTCCTAGATTGGGGGGTGCATTGTGGGGACTGCCGCACACAAGGCAGCTGGTCCCAGGAGGAGTCACTCCTACAGATCAATCTCCTGGAGCTCAGGGCGATCTTCCTAACCCTACGAGTGTTCCACCACCACCTATGATACCGGTCCATACTGATCCAGATGGACAATCAGGTCGCCATGTTCTATATCAACAAGCAGGGGGGGGGGGGGACATGGGTTTGTACTCCCTCTGCCAGAAGGTGGTGGCCCTCTTCTCCTTTGCAGCTCGCAACAACATGCTAATGCGAGCAGTCTACCTCCTGGGCCAGGACAAATGCCTAGCAGACAGACTGAGTAGAGTCCTTCGGCCGCACAAGTGGTGCCTGAACCCCAGAGTGGCCAAAGGCTCTTCCACCTCTGGGGCAGGCCCATGACGGATCTATTTGCCTCTCTGGACAATACTTGGCTGCCTCGCTTCTGCTTGTGCCAACCGCACCCGGAGAGGGTAGCAGCAGATGCCTTCCCGATCTCATGGTCCGAGGGCCTACTCTATGCATTTCTACTGACCCCCCCCCCCCCGTTTGTTAGGACCCTCTTCAAGGTCCAGAGTGAGAGGGTGTCAGTTATACTAATTGCCCCTAGGTGGCTCAGGAAGCCCTGGTTTCCACTGCTGCTCTCCCTGTCAGTGGCACTCACAGTCCTGCTGGGCCGAGCCACAGACTCCTGTTTCAGGAGAGGGGTTCCCTTCTGCACCCCAATTTGGGGTCCCTAACACTAACAGCATGGCTGTTGAAAGGGTAGCATTGCCCCCTTTCAATCTTCTGAGAGAAGTCGAGAAGATCCTACTGGCCTCCTGAAAGTTATCAACCAGACAGGTGTATGCCTTTAAGTGGAGAAGGTTCTCTGTCTGGTGTGCAGAAAGAAGGGAGAACCCTTTCTCCTGCCATGTGCAATTAGTATTCCAGTACCTACTGCACCTGTCCCACACTGGGCTAAGTCTAACTCAGTGAGGATGCATCTGAGCACCTGATGCATCTGAGCACCTGTCCTACATATAGCGGACTCAGGCCCATCGCAAAGCTCCTCAGCTTTTCGTGTTTTATGACCCCAGCAGACTAGGGCTCCCTTTGACTACGCAAACTCTGTCTGCTTGGGTGGTGGCCTATATTGCCCTCACCTATGAGCGAGCTGGCCTCTCCCATGCACACCGGATCACAGCGCATCGCATGAGGGTGATGGCCATATTGGTGGCTAATGTCCTCTCAGTGCCGGTGCCAGAGATCTGCAAGGCTGCCATATGGTATTCATTTCAAACATTCGCAGTTCACTGCTGCCTGGAGAGTGAGTCCTGCAGGGACAGTGTGCTTGCCCAAGCATTATTCTGTAATATTCTCGGGGTATAGACAATGCCTGCTCTCTGACCCTTCTGTGTTCAGGCTACCAGAGTGATAGTGTTGCTGGATGCTAGGGTCTTGCAGTCTCTCTCAGTGGGGACTCACCTTCTGCAACTCACAGCTACCTGATTGGTCACCGTTGGTGCTGTCATGGTTTGGTCTTCGGCAGCCTGGAGCTAGGGAGTCCCATATTTGAGGACTGATTTCTTGCTTGTTTCTGGAGAAAGCATAGTTACTCACCTGTAACAGGTGTTCTCCAGGGACAGCAGGAATCAGTCCTCACAACCCTCCCTCCTCCCCTGGGAGTTGCCTCCCTACCTTGTTTTAGTTTTTTTCTACCATCCTAGCTATGTCATCTGACTGAGAAAGATGGCACCTTTGGGCGGGAAGGGGACTACACATGCATGGTAGCATATCCCAAAGGCTTTCTTTGAAAGCTGAGGAAATGCTCCATGTGTGTTCTGTCGGCACCGACGTCACCCATATGTGAGTAATGGTTCCTGCTGTCCCTAGAGAATACCTGTTACATGTAAGTAACTATGCTTTATTAGAAATTTCCACTACTGCTCTCCCTGTCAGCACTCACAGTCCCGCTGGGCAGAGCCCCAGACTCCTGTTTCAGGAGAGGGGTTCCCTTCTGCACCCCAATTTGGGGTCCCTAACACTAACAGCATGGCTGTTGAAAGGGTAGCATTGCCCCCTTTCAATCTTCTGAGAGAAGTCGAGGAGATCCTACTGGCCTCCTGAAAGTTATCGACCAGACAGGTGTATGACTTTAAGTGGAGAAGGTTCTCTGTCTGGTGTGCAGAAAGAAGGGAGAACCCTTTCTCCTGCCATGTGCAATTAGTACTCCAGTACCTACTTCACCTGTCCCACACTGGGCTGAAGTCTAACTCAGTGAGGATGCATATGAGCACAACAGCCACTCACCACCATCCTGTTGAGGGAAAACCTATCTCAGGCCAGCCCTTGGTCTCCAGGTTCTTCCAGAGCCTCCTGTTTTTAAAGCCCCCTCTCTGCCCTCCACAGCAGAGTGGAACCTCAGTGTGGTGCTCTCAAAGCTCACTAAAGCGCCATTCAAGCCCCTTGCCATAGATCATAATGAGATAATCACACGTTGATTAGTGTATTTCTAATTACTACTACTACTACTAATCTATTACAGGTAAGTAACTATGTTTTATTAGAAATCTTACACAGATTCTTAAATAAAGTCCCTCATGGTTGCTTCAGTCACCGCTCCGTCTCTGGAGATCCAGGACCTGTGACTTACAGTCCCATATCCTATTACTAGGAAGAAAAGAGCCCAGAAACGTATGTGCTCTTGCTTTTATTTACTCTCCTAGCCCTCAAGCACCACCCACCGATGTAGATCTGAATAACTTTATGCCTTCCTGAGCTCATGGCTATGTGCTGTAGGGGAGACACATTTGCCTAGTTAGGGACATATAATAATTCTTATTATTGGTTTAATTTTCCAGAGTGGACTTATCATACCATGCAAAACAGTGATGTAATTGCATTTTTAAACTACATTGTAATTCAATGTGATGATATTAACTTCTTATATAAAATTTCTAATTCCTGTCACTAAAGTTTATTTTGAGAATTAAGAAAACCTTTCAATTGGCCCCCTTTTTTTCTTGTCTCCTTGCCCTCCTTTCCCCCTTTTTCTTATCCTTTGTCTTGTACGTCTTAATTAGATTGTAAGCTCTCATGAGCAGGGACCGTCTCTACCTATGTTTGTACACTGCTCCATACGTCTTGTTGTGGTTGTCAAGTGCCGTCGAGTCGGTGTCGACTCATGGTAACCCTCTGGATAGTTGTCTTAAATTGTGTTCGGTCTTCAGTCAGGCGGCTCAGTGTTGACAGACTGGTACCCGTAGCTGCTGTATACGCCTTGTAACATTTTATAAATGATTAGTAGTATGAGCAGTAGTAATTAGAAATACACTAATCAATGTGTGATTATCTCATTATGTTCTATAAACTATTGGTGCTTCATGATTCATTTTGGTTTCTATGATCCCATCTGGAGATTCTCATTCATTTGTGATTCAACAGTTGGTGTGACTGGTAAGTTTAATTTACACCCCTGTACGATGCAAGGACTGCTTGGACAGCAGTTTTGAGCTGATCATTAAACCTTGCCTTTTTGGCCAGACTATCAGCGCCTGGCACCACAGTTATCAGAAAGATATTGAACACATGCTAGCTCACTCTCTTAAGGCATATTACGACCATAATGCCAGTATCACAGCTGTTATGTTACTAGAAAGAATTAGCTTGGTCTTCTCGGAGTATGATAATATCATGAAAAATAGAGAAAATACTCCACTCTAACATGCATCAATGTTTAAGGTGGCCAGCAATATGTCTTAACCTTTTTAAATATGTTTAAATATTTCTATTCCCAGATGTAGTCTCAGACCATAGTTGCGCTCGTACCCACTATCGCAGTGGAAAACAAATAGCGCTTTGATTGCATCAATGACTACTGGGAAATTATTTTTGTATGAATAAATAAATATCACAGTATTCCACCACCGTTATGTTTCAAACGCTATTAAACAAGCTTATCTCAATCAGAATTCTCTTAGTTGTTCTCATCTCAATAGGAATTTTCTTAGTTGTTCTCTACGCCTCCCACGGCACCTCTTTGAGTGTTTCACTCCTCATCGGAGTTTCTTCAGGAGGATCTAAGGATGAGAATAAAATAGAACATTAGCTCCGACCTTCCAATAAAATCACCTTTGTGCATTGATTATGGCATTAGTGTAGATTTTTTATATAAAATATGAAGTTGTCTTATGATTAACAGTCAATGAAGTCCCCCTTATGACCTCCTTAGAAAGTACTACTCACTGCTAACTGCTGCCCACGGCTCTCAATGTCTTCATGTGGTTCGAAAAAACGCCGCGCATGCGGTCTTCCTCTCCCACCTCGTTTTTATACAAAACAGCTGATTCTTGTCTGTGCTGCTTGTCTACCTACCTACAAGCTTGCCACTCCACTGAGGAATTTAAACCAAAAGGTTTTACTGTGTTGACCGTGAAAATCCATCGTTGTTCATAAAAAAACAACGTTTCATTCTATCATGGAGAGTCGATGTAACTCTGACCTTACAATTTGTTTTTGTTTCTTTAAAAGAGCTTCCCAAATGTTCTCATCGGCAGTAGCTTCCAAGGTATCTTCTATTGAAAATGGGGTCTTTTCTTGACATAAGGGGGGCTTCATTGACTGTTAATCATAAGACAACTTCATATTTTATATAAAAAATCTACACTAATGCCATAATCAATGCACAAAGGTGATTTTATTGGAAGGTCGGAGCTATTGTTCTATTTTATTCTCATCCTTTATATCACACCTATCCTCAAGCAGCTTCATTGGCTCCCTATACACGGAAGGCTTCTATTCAAGACCTTGATTCTCACATTTAAGACCATCAATGGTCTATCAGCCAACTCACTTACTGAGCTCATCCAAACTGTACCACCAAACAGACATAGAAGACAGGTAGCATTAAACTCCCTAATAACGCCTAAGGCCATAACAACATGCAGCCTATCAACAGCGAACAGAGCCTTCATCTTTTGCGCCCCAAAATACTGGAACTCTCTACCTCCTGACATCCGTGCCATAACCGACATAGCCCAGTTCAGAAAGGCCCTTAAGTTTAACCTATTTATCAAATACTACCCCATATGAAGTGAAACATAATAGTCCCACCACAAATTCAACCACAGTCTTCTCCATTATCCTAGCACTCTTGCTAACCTATGTAAATAGTTCAAACATGTTACCTAGTTGTTAGATTATCTATTCTATGTAAATAGTTCACCCATGTTTTCCAAGTTGATACTCCTGTTCTATGTAACACCAAACAGCCTGTTGTTCTGGTTTTTTTTGTGTTCTCTGTAAACCGCGCTGATGCCAAATAGTGCGGTATATAAGAAATTGAAATAAATAAATAAATAAATAAATCCTTAGATCCTCCTGAAGAAACTCCGATGAGGAGTGAAACGCTCAAAGAGGTGCCGTGGGAGGCGTAGAGAACAACTAAGACAATTCCTATTGAGATGAGAACAACTAAGAGAATTCTGATTGAGATAAGCTTGTTTAATAGCGTTTGAAACATAACGGTGGTGGAATACTGGTGATATTTATTTATTCATACAAAAATAATTTCCCAGTAGTCATTGATGCAATCAAAGTGCTATTTGTTTTCCACTGCGATAGTGGGTACGAGCGCAACTATGGTCTGAGACTACATCTGGGAATAGAAATATTTAAACATATTTAAAAAGGTTATGTTACTAGAGACAATGCCACGTTGTTTCTGAAAACTAATCAAAAAGCAGCAATATTACCGTTTCCTCTTCTGGAGTTGAGAGTGTTCAAATCTGTAAATGTCAGAGGTGAGCTAGATCTCCATTTGACTAAGAAATCCACCCACAGTGTTCTTTTTTTTTTCTCTTCTTTTGTCTCTTCATTCTCCTTTTATCTGTATTCTTCCCTATACTTTGTAATTCACTTACAAATGTTTCTGAAGATTTGAAAAAATAAAAGACCAATCTTAAAAATCACGTGCCCGATATTCAATTGGGGCAGCTATACACCGCTATCGTCGACCTCTAACCCCCGATATTCAATGCTGGGATCATATGCGCCACTCTCTCCGATGCCGCAGAAGCTAACCAGGTAGCTGAGATATTTTACCCGGATAGCTCTCACAGGTAAAACTAGGTCAGCTTTTGCTTTGTCTAATTTTATCCACAGGTTGCTAATCGGGTTGAGGTGCAATATCACCACTACCCAGTTAGTGACTGTCGCTGCCCACAACACGTGCCAGAATGCTCATGACACGCCCCAATGTTAAGCAGTTAGCATCGGGGCATATAGCAGCATTAGTTGTGAATATACAGCGGCACTGACCATGTTAGTGCTATTGAATATCTCATTCAGCCGCATTTACATGGTTTACAGGTCAGTAAACCGTGTAAATAATTTTAGAATATTGGGGCCCACTTTAATTTCCTGTAGGTGCAATAAAAGGCATCAAAGTCTGTAAAAATACAATTTATATCTGACCAACTTTTTTCTTCTTTTTGACTATCTCTTTTCCTCCATCGTCATACTCCTCTTTCCTATGATAGATCCTGAACAGTGGAACACCAAGGTAGAGAACATTTAAAGAGTAATGGTATCAAAATACTACTAGAAAACTCTTCTTGTGTTATTAAGCCTTGAAGTATAAATTAACCACCTTAAAGGGTCATTTGCTAATAGCAGACACTTATGGCATTAATATGTCCTATTTGCTGCTAGGTCTCCTGTATAAAATGGTCCATGCACATTTACCATGTTTTTTTTTGGGTTTTTTTTAAAGTGCTGTCAAGTCAATGCTGACTCTTGGTGATCCAGCAGCCCCTGGGGTTTTCTTGGCAAGCTATGACTGTATGTAGATTGCCAGGCCTTTTCTTCTGAGGCAATGGAAGGTAAAGTGACTCTCCCAAGGTTACAAGACATGCCAGTGGGAATTGAATGCTGATCTTTTGGGTACTAGTCTGTTGCTTAAACCACTAGGCTACTCCTCTTCTCACATTTACCATGATAACACATATGAATTGTTAGTAAATGAGCTCCTTAGTGATCTCTATATGTGTTTTATTGACAATAAGGCCTTTGATTATGTAAATGATGAAAAACTCATGGCCACATTAAGAAGTATGGGTATACCAGAACACCTGATAATCCTAATGCACAACCTTTACATTGATCAAGAAGCAATAGTTCAAACAGAAGAAGAAATAGAATGGCTTAAAATTAGAAAAGGTGTATGGCAAGACTGCATAGCTTTTTCATACCTGTTTAATTTATATGTAGAACAAATCATCAGAGAAGTAGGGCTCTATGAAGACAACCAAGGTGTGAAGACTGATGGTAGACTCATCAACAACCTTCGTTATGCTGATGATAACATGTTACTGACTGAAAGTGAAGATGATTCAAAACATTTTCTTACAAGGTCAAGGAAAAAAGTCCTAAAATGGGCCTGCACCTTAACATGAAGAAGACAAAGATCATGACAACTAGCAAAATCAATAAATTTATCCAAAATGGAGAAGGAATAGAAATAATAAAGAGCTTTAACCTGCTTAGATTACTAATCAATAAAGAAATGACAAGCAGTCAAGAAACCGAATGAAGCACCGCTCTTGGCAGAATGGCTATGAAGGACCTAGACAAAATTCTTGAGTGTAGACGTACCTATGCATACAAAGATTCGACTTGTCAAAACCCATGGTATTTTAAATAATATCATATGGAAGTGAAAGGTGGACAGTGAAGAAAATAAGACATGAAGAAAATTGATACCTTCAAATTATATAGTGCTGGCAAAGAATACTGTGTATACCATGAACTATCTGAAGAACAGGATCAGTTCTTTAGAAGCTCAAATGACAAGACTTCGACTTTCATATTTTGGACACATCATGCAGAGAGAAAGATCATTAGAGAAAGACATCATCCTTGGAAAGGTTGAAGGTCAGTGCAAAAAATGAAGACCAGCAACGCGATTCATCAATAGAATAACAGCACCTATGGATGCCACTCTATCAACAATTAGCTGCCCAACTGAAGACCAAACACAGTTTAGGGCAACTATTCACAGCGTCATCATGAGTCAACATTGACTTGACGACACTTAACAACAACAAAAGTGACTAATTTATTTCAGATTCTTGTATAACAGATTCTTTGAAAATTCAAAGGAGTTTTGATTAATAAAATATTCTTTCATATCTCAGCTTGGCAGAGCTGGTTAAGAAGCGTGTTTGTTTTCTGAATTAGATGTGTGACAAAACTATGAATGTCAGTGATTAAGGGATGGTGCCTACTGCAAATGATAATTGCACAATCAGTCTGCTAAACTGATTTATACAAAGTTTTGCAGAGAGATCATTCGGATCTCCAGAACTGAAGTGTGCACATAGCTTTCTGTTTCATTAAAAGGCCAGAGACCTATCAGCCCCCCCCCTCATATTTAAATGCCAAAGAACAACTGCATAAAACCAAGTACATTCAGAAGTCACATCAATCAATATTAGTCAAATGTCCTCCAGTTAAGGTGAGATCATGGAAGATCTTATTGAAATACTTTGAGTTGATTTTCACCCAGATATTTATTTGTGAAATGAAGGTAGCATAACCCAGACTTAGGGGCCCTTTTACTAAAGTATGCTATTCCCCCTTCTTCTGGGATGTGAAATGAAACTAGACCAGCTAGAATTTTCACAGCGGTGGGACTGAAACCGTGGAATGTTTTGCCATCCGCCATCCATGGTATTCAAGATTATATGGACTATTGCAAGGGAACCAAGACACATCTTTTCACACTGCATTTGAATGATTTTGTAATTCTTATTTGGTAATCATGTTTGTGAGTGTTTCATGTATTTACTATGCCTGTAATATATGTTAACCACTTAGAAGTTTCTGGTAAGTGGGTAAAAAATACCAATAAAAAAATAATAAATAAACAACATACAGAGGCTACTGTAATTCATTTTAGTTTGGAAGTGAAACTAAATGATGGGGGATTAAGAAGGATGACCCCCCTTAATTCTCCTGTAAAGGGCTGACTGTAATGAGCACTTTTAAAAAACCTGTTTGTGCTAGGAAGCAGCTTTAAATCCTGTTGTGGACAATTTTGGTCATACTGTGCATGTTAGGTTTAGATTAGGTTTATTTGGCTTGATATACCGCCATTCATTACAGCAGGGCGGTTTACATATATTAATCAAAATTGGGATGGGGCACAGGGCCCCATAGCAGGAAAAGAATTACATATTTGGGACAGGAACGAGAAGAAAGGAAGAACAAGAATAAAGACAAAAGCGAGTGGATGACAAGACAAACATGTACATAGATAAACCAGGTCAATTGGATGCAGCCGGCAGGTTGTATGCGGTTCATTCTGAATGCAGATGTAGCGGTGGATATTCAGCAGTGGCAGCGAGCCATCGCCCTGACATTTTAATTTGAATATTCAGTGTCAGGCTCATATATGGCCACCGGCATTGAATATCCAGGTCGGCTGGATAAGAAAGAAGCTAAACAGGTGGCGATGATATTCAGCAGCAGCCTGGTTAGCTTCAGTGGTGAAAGCTAGACCAGCCTTTAATGTGCCTAATGTTTGCTGCTTTGCAATAACTGGGCAGCAGCTCAATATCACTATTGCCCAGTTATCGCTGGGTGCCGCCCCAGGAACACCTTGATGCTAGCTGGCAAGCATCGGAGAGTGCAGCGGTGGCACCCACAGATATTCAGCAGCATTAACCATATTAGTGCCGCTAAATATCCTGGCTAAAGGGATTAATACGGTTAACAGGTTTGCTGACTGCGTTAATTGCTTTGAATATCCCTCTGGCCATGCCCTAACCATACCCATGATACACTCCTTGCAATTTCTATATATTATGGAAATCCATGTGGAAATTTAGCCCATTTTATGTGTAGATGCCAGGTTTTCCACATAGAAGTTATAAATAGGCCTACTAAAATAAATGGTAACTGTTAGTGCATGGCTGCAGTATCTCTTAATTTATGCACTAACCGTATAGCATGGTATGGGACAGGAAATGTGTGGGCTATGGGCAAAGACTGGGCATGGATTGCATATTGTAGTTAAGAGTATGGCCACTTCTCATGTGCTGTCAAATTTACTGTTTGCACGGGTGCACTTGCTGCCTTGTATTTAGGAGGTGGTAAGTGCATCTGTGCTTTTTGTCAATACACTTACAGCATTTAAGGAACGTTTCTGTGTGGTAACTGTATAGGGACATGCAGTAGCTGCCTCATTTGGCAGACTGACCCATGTGGTGCATCCCAGGACACCTCACATGGGGTCAGGTGCCACCATTTTAAAGATGGTGCCATGGAGCCAGGAGAGCTGGCATTACTCCTGCTTCCCCTCTTAGAGGTATGTGGGGGTGGGGGTGTCAGGGTTATGGGAGGGGGCCCTACTGGTGCCACCACACTCAGTGGTAGGGCTATGGTGTTAGTGGTCTGGGAGAACATTCAGAACCTTGGTTGGGTCAGGGTCCAATGGGGTGGAGTGAGAGGGCCCACTTGGGCCACCAATGATTTGTTTGTGGATCAAATGGCAAGGTGTTCTGTAGTCAGCAACCCACTTGGGCCACCAGTATAGCTTCTTGTGGTTTGGTGGGGGGGGGGGAGCAAGAAAAGTCAGTGCACTGACAGGAAAGGAGATACTCCTGATGCAGAAAACAGCTGCAACATACCACTGCAGTGTGCCCTGGTTTTGCTGACAGTGCATACTTTTCAATGCAGCAGTAATTTTCATGCAGTTAGTTTACTGCAATATGAGTAAAAATATCTGTTAGAACGTGCACAGCATTCTGACACACACAGGGTCAGTGCTTCAATTAGGCAAACTATGTGGTTGCCTACAGTGCCAGTCCTCTGCAGACACCCATTGCAGCCACTTTTGGAACCTGCAGTGGCAGCAAAGACTGCAAACAGCCATGTTGCGCTTACCTTTAAACTTTGGTACCGCGGGGCTATTTGCTTCTGCCTCTGATGCCCAGAAGACATTGGAGGGGGCAGAAACAAACAGCCCTGCAGTGCCAAAGTTTAAAGGTAAGTGCTGTGGGGCTGTTTGGAGTCAAGGCTGCCACTGTAAGTCCTGGAGAGGGGCGGCAGCACCAGCGGCAATCAACGCTGTGGGGGTGGGGGGGGGGGAAGAGATGAGGTTTGTCTACGATGCCTCTTCTCTTTGCATTGGCCCTGAACACATAGCTTTCTGCATCAAGGCCCTAATAGTTTTAAGAAGCAGAGGAAGGGCGCCATGTTTTTATCACCCAAAATATGGTTGTTTAGGGAAAATCAACAGAGTAGTTGGTAGAGGCAAATTGATAGCCCACTAAAAGTGTATCCTCTAACAAACTTTCTTGTTTTTTTTGTTGTTTTTTTCATGTTTAACTGAGTGTATAACCTCTGAGAAAATGATGACCAAGTTTTATCAGTCTGGGGGCAACTATATTGAGAAGTTCCTGGCAGTTGAAATAAGAATTTCCCAGAGTAACACAATGGGGAGGGGGAAGGAGATATTCAGAGGTGGCAGTTAATGCTTGTAAAGCATCTAGCCACCCAGTTGAATTCTAACCCCAGATGTTCAATGCCGGGGCCATATCCGGCCACCAGCATTGAATATGCAGTTTGCCTGGTTAGCTTCCACGGGTAAAGTTAGGCCAGCCTTTGCTGCGCCTGACTTTATCCACTTCTCGCTAACCGGGCAGCGGCTCAGTGTTGCTGCTGCCCTATTAGAGATGAGTGACACCTCTGCTGTGCTCTGGAAGGTCCCTGACATGCCGTGATGCTAACTGCTTAGCAGCGGCACCTGCAGATATCCAGTAGCACTAACTGTGTTAATGCCACTGACTATACCATTTAGCAGCATTTACACGGCTTGCAGGTCTACTAACCATGCAGATGCCTTTGAAGATCCCCCCATCCTCTTTATTGCCCACAACTGCCTGTTTTTATATGTCTCTCATGGAAAGAGTGTTGTATAAATAGCTTCCTTAGACAATTCAGGCTGGAGGAGTCCACTGTACAAATGTACCCATGTGCATATAAAGCGAAGGGAGATTTATTTATTTACATTCTCTTATATACCGCGCTATTCTGCATCAGTGTGGTTTACATTGAACAAACTGAAATTACATTGAACAGGGCATTATAACTTGGAGATAACTATTTTACAGGGAACATGGGCTATGGAGGGTTAAGTGGCTTGCCCAAGACCACAAGGAACACCTGTGGGACTAGAAACCCCAGTCCTTCTGGCCCAAGTTTGCTGTCCTCTAGTGGGATTTGAATCCCCCGACCTTCCAGCCTGAAGTACCTTGCCCCAACCACTAGGCCACTCCTCCACTCCAGATTTTAGCCCAGGGAGTTCTCTCAGGTAATTATTTGGCTACCTGGGAAACTTCCCTTGAAAATTATCTTCATATTGCCTCCACTCTGACTATATATTTCCGAAACACTAAAGAAAGCTATATAATTGCTTCTTCCATTTATGAAGCCTTTTTGACACATACCTCAGACACTGGAGGCCAATTCTGTTCTGTGCATCCCCCGCCTGTCTGGCTGGTCAGAATCGGGACGTGCTCCAGCTGTACCCGATTCTGCTCCCGCGGGGGCTAGACATGCCTGCGGGATCAGAATCGGGTCTACCGGCCTGGACATGCAGGCCATGTCCTGATTCTGGCTGCCCAGATGTCCAATGCACTCCCCGGCTGGCCCAGCTTGGCTCCTGCATGCAGCTGCGGCACCATGGTGTCATGTTGCTATGGCACTACGGCTCCATGCAGAAGCCACGATCCCTGACAGACACAGCATTCTGCTTTTCCCCACAGCCCGACCCCTGATCGGCCCTTCCATAGTCGGGGCTGGGCTGCGGGAAACACCCTGCACCCCCTCACCTCTGGACTGCTGCCCGGCTCCCCAAGCAGGCTGACTAGTGGGACTTATTCCACCTCAGAGGTGGAATAAGTCCCCCGAACTAATGGCTGACACTGGATATACTCCACTTGCATTCTGCCCTCTCCTGCCCAAAAACAGAGCTCCCTGCACAGCTCAGATCTATGTGTGGGGAGCTCTGTTTCCAGGACATGGGCCAGGCGTTTAGCAGGGCTGGACGTCCAGATCGGATGTCCAGACCCACTAAACATGATTCAGAATGATCCCCATTGCCTGTAAATCTCACTCTGTCTTTTAGTCTCTCTCTTTTGGGGTCCACCCTTTCTTTCTTTCTTTCTTTCTTGCTGTCTTTCTTTATAAAAGTTGTATATATCATCTTAGAGCTCTTTCATTCAAAATGGTTAGAATAATTAATAAAACATGTCTCTGGTTTGTATCAGAGGCTATAGTGGATGAAAATGACTTGCACAGCATCCTGGTTCTCAGCCCACTGCTCTCCCTACAAGGCCACTCGACTCAAAGCATGAACTTGTATAGTTCCCAAACTCACTTACAACCTGCTACTGCTGCCATACCCAGAATATGTCCTTGCAGTGTTATTCTCACTGTTCTAGAGAGTGGGGGGAAGGCCATGAATGGAGATCCCAGTAGGGGTAGGGAAGGAGTGAATATAAATCTTTCAGGGAGGGGTATGGAGGAGGGGTTATGAAAAAAAAATAAATGGGAATCTATGGTAGGACCCACAAATGTGTTTCCCTAGGACCCAAGATAGTGATAATACATTCCTGCTCTCACTAGCATCACCATCATGCAAACTTACCAAAATTACTTCACAGAATGTAATATAGTATGACTGTATAGTATGACTGTTAATCAATCTACCTCTACAGAATAAATTGTTGTTGTTTAGTACCATCAAGTTGGTGTCGACTCATGGTGACCCTCTGGATAGTTTCCCTAAATTACATTCGGTCTTCAATCAGGCGGCTCATTGTTGGCAGACTGGCACCCGTAGCTGCTGTTACTGTATCAATCCATCTCATGGTTCGCCTTCCTCTTTTGCGTTGACCTTCTATCTTGCTAAGAATGATGTCTTTCTCTAATGATCTCTCTCTTCTCATGATGTGTCCAAAGTATGAAAGTCAAAGTCTTGTCATCTGAGCTTTTAAAGGAAGCTTAGGTTTGATCTCCTCTAGTACTGACTGGTTTGTTCTTCGGACAGTCCATGGTATACGCAGTATTCGCCGCCAGCACCATAATTCAAAGGCATCAATTTTCTTCCTGTCTATCTTTTTCACTGTCCAACTTTCACATCGATATGACATTATTGAAAATACCATGGATTGAACGAGTCAAATCTTTGTATGGAGAGAGCCATTTCTGCTCTTCAGAATTGTGTCTAGGTCCTTCATAGCCATTCTGCCAAAAGCAATGCGTCGTCAGGTGCAGGCCCATTTTAAGACTATGTTCCTTGATCGTGAGAAGCAAATGTTTCAGACCATCTTCACTTTCAGCCAGTAATGTGGTATCATCAACATAGCGAAGGTTGTTGATGAGTCTTCCATCAGTCTTCACACCTCTGTTGTCTTCATACAATCCTGTTTCTCTGATGATTTGTTCTGCATATAAATTAAACAGGTAGGGGGAAGGTATGCAGGCTTGTCGTACACCTGTGATGATTTTAAACCATTCTGTTTCTCCTTGTTCCGTTCAAACTGTTGCTTCAATGTACAGATTGTGCAAGAAAATGATCAGGTGTTCTGGTATACCCATGCTTCTTAATGTGGCCCAGAGTTTCTCATGGTTTACACAGTCAGAAGCCTTGCTGTAGTCAATAAAGCACAACTAGATATCCTTTTGGTATTCTTTTGTTTTGTCAAGGATACATCTCACATCTGTGATGATGTCTCTTGTTCCTCGCCCTTTCCTGAACCCTGCTTGCACTTCAGGTAGATCTTGTTCCAGGTATGGTTGTAGTCTCTGTTGAATAATCTTCAGTAAAATCTTGCTGACATGTGGGATCAGAGTGACTGTGCAATAATTTCCACAGTCAGTTGGATCACTTTATTTAGTATTGGTATAAACACAGATGTTTACCAGCCATGATGTTGTCTTCCAAATTTCCTGGCAGAACCTTGTAAGTATGGTAACAACTGCATCAGATTGCTGTAATATTTCTATGGGAATGCCATCAATGCCTGGTGCTTTGTTCTTTGATAAGGCTTTCAATGCTGCTTCGACTTCTTCTTTCTTTACCAATGGTTCCGGATCATAAGGTACAGGTTGAAATGGCTGTTGGTCCACTTGATCTTTATCATATAAAAACTCTGTATATTCTTTCCACCTTTTCTTAATCTTCTCAGCATCATTCTACATAGATCCTTGAGCATCTTGTAACAGTCCAATTCGAGGCTGGAATTTTTTCTTTAACTCTAGTAGTTTTAGGAAAGACGATCTTGTTCTTCCGCTAATAGTTTCTGCTTCTATTTCCTTGCATGTGTCATTGTAGTACTTTTCCTTGTCCTGTCTTGCTGCAATTGCCTCTTTCTCTTCTGGCTTTAGCTTCTCTGCATTTCTGGGCAATTTTTTGAGAGTTTCTTCCATCATCCATTTTGGCCATCTTTGCTTTTTCACCTTTTGTAGAGACTTCTTGCTTTCTTCCATCACAACCTTCTTGGTAACATTCCATAACTCTTCTGGAGTTCAGTCATTTGTATCTAAAGCAGCAAATCAATTTTGCAGACAGTCTTTAAATTCCAGCGGTATATTTTTAAAGTCATATTTCATTCATGAGTGGCTTGCTCTTTTTCAGCTTTAGCTTGAGTTTGCATACTAGTAGTTGGTGATCTGTACCACAGTCATCTCCAGGTTTTGTCTTTATTGATGTTATAGAGCTTTTCCATCTTTGACTTCCAGAGATATAGTCAATTAGATTTTAAATCCATTGGGTGACGTCCATGTGTACAGTTGCCACTTGTGTTGCTGGAAGAAGGTGTTTGAGATGAATAGATTGTTGGTCTTGCAGAATTCTTTCTTAAGCTTCATTTCTGTTTGCAAGTCCATATTTTCCAACCATTTTGCCTTCTTCTTGCCAACATTTGCATTGCAGTCACCCATGACTATCAGGATATCCTGTTTGCATGTTCTGTGAATTTCAGCTTGTACTTGTTCATAGAACTCATCAGTTTCATCCTCTTCTGCAGCTGTTGTTGGGGCATATACTTGAATTATAGTTGTGTTGATGGGAATTCCTCATAGATGAATATAAATAAAGCATACACTGATTGCATTGTATTTCATTACAGTTCTTGCAAGTTTCTTCTTTATTATAAATGCAATACCATTTCTTCTTTGTCTTTCATTTCTAGCATAGTAGACCATGTGATCATCTGATGCAAAGTGCCCGATGTCAGTCCATTTCAGTTCACTGACACCCAACAGATCAAGTTGTACACGTTCCATTTCATTCTTAACCACCTCAACTTCCCTTGGTTCATGCGTCATACATTCCAAGTCCCTATATGTAAGACATCTTTGCAGCTTCTGACTCATTTCATGAGCAGCTACATCAACAGTCAGACATCCCAAGGGCTTTGATCCAGTCACATCATAAATGCTGGCTTTACTCTGAAAAATCTTTAGCTCCTCCCTAGTAGCTAGTTGAGTGCCTTCTGACCTGGGGGTCTCATCTTCTAGCACTATAGTGCAATTTGTTTTGTTGTGACTATCCATTGGGTTTTCATGGCAAGATACAGAAGTAGATTGCCAGGCCTTTCCTCCGTGCAGTTTAAGTTTAGTGTTGTTGCAGTTGTCACAGAAATGTGATCCTCCGCCGCCAACACTGTCCCATTCTGCTGTTGCCCAGATGGTTGGTTTGTCTTGGTCTGGAACCTCAGCTGAGACCTGTCCATCTTGGGAGACCCTGCCGGTAGTTAAACTACCGATAGCTTAGCCCTCAGCATTACTTATGCCCACAAGCCCTCATAGCATGACAAGCTATTTTGTGTCATTGTTTGATGGGCCACTAGCAACATGCTGACTCGGATAAAAATGTGTTGATTCTTTGAGTAGCTTAAATAGTCAACAGAGAGAGGATAACTTTGTATAGGTCAGTGGTTCTCACCCTGTGATTCTCAGACCCTTAGGGGTCTGTGAGACCATTATGAGCCCAATTCCATTATGAGCACGCCTGGCCTGTGGACATGTCTAAATCAAATATTGGCCCCAGTTGAATGTAATTCTGCCTCCGTGGGTCAGGACATGCCTAGAGGGCCAGAATCAAGGAGATAGATGTGCTCAGCAGGGCACATGCAAGCGCTATGCAGCTGGCCCCGCACCTCGGATACGGGTAAACGGTGTGGACGTCCTTGTGCCCACCGTATTCTGAAATGCTAAACATGTCTGATGCTGTCCGTTTCCATGCGGCCATGCCTCCCGCTGGTAAAACATACATCTCCTAAGCTGATGTTGCCACTGACAGTGTTGTATCCATGCAAACAAGACATGAATACTGATGAACTAGGCATGTTCATGCAAAGAAGACTATGTACACTTGTCTGGTGCCTGCCCAGAATAATACAAGTTTATCAAGGGCAGGCTACTGTCACAGTAAGTGGAATGTAGATGTTTGCCCTGACTGCAAAACATACATGACATTTGCAGAAGACCTTTGGTATTCCTGGATAGCGCTGCAAACAGTATTTACAATGCCAAGAATGGGTTAGACAAGAACAAAATGGGTCCCTACAGCTACCTGTCAAGACATATCCCTATCAATAACAGGGACCCATCAGCATGAGAACAAGCAACAGTGAAAACTGAGAAATACAGGCCCATATGCACCATCAACCTTCCTTCTGGATGTGCACAATGTGAGAGAGCGCTGATGGTGCATTTGAATATGTATTCATGCTGTGTGCACTGCAGCATGCCCTACTCCGAGAATCCCCTACCACTGACAGGGACATGCCCTGCTATGTTGCTGCAAAGCAGCTTATCAGACTATACTGTCCATTCACACTGACGCCTGGTGATGCTGCAGTCATCCCTATGGTCCAGGTACTGTTCAGGCATACATGTCCCCCCAGATTTGCAGATCAGCACACAAGGGCCTCTCCTGTAGCCCTCATACATACACACACACACACACACACACACACTCCTGCTTGTAGTCACAGATAACATACCTCTGCCCACACACTCCTGCTTGCAGTCACAGATAACATACCTCTGCCCACACACTCCTGCTTGCAGTCACTGTTTTATTTATTTATAAACTTTTATATACCGCCACTTCCAGAGATCAATGGCGGTTTACAAGCAACAAGGAACTCAAGGTTACATTATAACATCGGTCAAACTTATTTACAGTTAGCATTCAACTTAACAGAAAACTTTTACATTGTAACATTGTAGCACTTATTTACAGAGATAACATACTTCTGCCCTGCACCTATACACAACTGCCGCTACTGCATAATTGCATGGCGCCTCAGGACTACACATCTGATCTGCATTTCTCAGCCAAACGCATGCCACCTCTACAGCTATGTCCACATTTTTCCTAGACATTTGTTGGGGAGGCTTTGAATCGCTCCTTTTGCATATCCAGCACATTCCAAGATAAAGAGTATTGCAGTGCTTTACATTTCTGTCGGGGTGTTTTCTACTGTTACTATACCTTGCAAACGTCCCTCACCTGTGCAATCTATTCATTACCAATGCATCTTGTGCTCTTCCAGACAGCAGACGCACCAGGTCAATACACACTTATCATAGCCATTCATCTCTATGGGACGCATTGGGGTTAGGAGCAGGATTTTTTTCTAAGTCCAGACCTTATTCCACGTTTCAGCAGATATAACGTCGATGCATGGGTGAAATGCTGGGGACGTACATGGGCCTTTCCTAGATATGCTTTATATGTCACTGCGCATGACCACGCTCCGGTTCCACCCCCTCCTGCCCACATTATGGGATCCCCATTTTAGTGCCGTGTACGTGCAGGGCTGCCTGTTGTGAGAATTCGGATCTAGACGTTTTCAGATGAAAGACGTCTTTCTCACACGTACACAGGGCTTATTCTTGTTTCAGAATGACCTCCTATAGGGGATCTGTAGATCACAGAAGAAAAACTCTTTTCATGCTGCTATAATCCGTGCAAGCAGAATACAGAGGCTGCTGTAGAAACAAAGATTGGTAGGGACTAGTTGAAGTGGGGGGGAGAGAGACAGAGACTGGCAGCGACTCGCTGGTGGTTGGGGAGCGAGAGACAGACTGATGGAGACAGGAAGAGGAAGGGAGATAAAGGCCCTGAGGGGAGTGGGTCCAGGAGACAGGTGGGGATGAACAAGGTATCCCTAAACTTGGAGGTTAATAAGGGGTCCACACAACCAGACAGTTTGAGAAATTCTGGTATAGGTCATATAGGTGGCTAAACAGGTATTTAGGTCTACCCATGTAAAATTAAGCACATATTTTATAAATCATTCAGTAAGCACGAAATCTTTTGTAAAGTACATATAGCGCCACTGAAGATACACATGGGGTTTGCTTATTAAAGTGCCTTAGGGTTTTGCAGGTATCACACGTAGAGGATTGAAATCAATGCATAGTAAGTGCAAAAGTCATGTGCTTCCTTTTGGGAGCAGGGGTGCATAGAGTACAGCCCCAGCAGATATCTCACTGATTCGGACCTTAACCTGAGTGAACAGCAATACATTGAGGTGGCCTTAAGTGCACCCATGCTAAGCACAACATTGATGGCACATGGAGGAGTGGAGGAGTAGCCTGATGGTAAGGATAGCAGCCTGAAAACAGAAAGACCAGCATTCAAATCTCACTGACCCTTCTTGTGGCCTTGAACAAGCCACTTCACCCTCCATTGCCTCAGGTACAAAGCTTAGATTGTAAGCTCTCTAGGACAGGGAAATAGCTAGGTACCTGAATGTAACTTGCCTTGATCTGCCACTGGAAAGCCATGAGCTTAATAAATAAAGATGCATTGTTCACTCCCACACTTACCATGATGTGCAGATAGAGCCCTACCCTGCCCATCACATGCTAAGCAGATAGCATGGAATTAACCTAGCACTAATTATTATTGCAATCTATTAGAATGTGTGCAAGCCTGCATCAATAGCTAGCATAGCTTAGTAAACCTGCCCCAAAGAAATGGAGATACACATAAGAGGAAGAGCCATTTTAGAAATGTGCATGGCTAAAGAAAGAGTGTCATCATAGTGGGAACATGCACTTTTTAGCAGCGCTGCACACACATATGCCATGATTTTATAAGCTGCCACAACATATGCACTTAAGTGGCAAATTGTTGTGCCCATGCAGCAGTAGAGTTAGTAACAAAGAAGCCTTCATTTAAAAGACACGCTGTTGCAGGTGTGAACGATTTCCTTGCTGTAGGAGTCATTAAGTGAAGCTGACCTAGTGGAGCGCAGGTTAAGTATAGCCTTCATGTGTTAGCTGCTGGAGACATATTGAACATGCCCCTGAGAGCTAACCTGCGGCCTTTGTCATTAACGCACCTGAGATCAGCACGTTAATAACAAATCCATAGCACTCAGAATCCAAAAACGAACCAAATAGGTGATTGATCTGGAACTAACCAACATAAACATTTTTTGTGTGCACAACCCTTCTAAACTTCTATAGAAATTTTTAGTTAATAGCATCGGGCATATAAGGATCTGAGTATTTGACTTTTTCCTCTGGGAGACAGACACAAAATCTAATAAAGTACCTGTAATAGATGGAAAGATAATATCGGAAAAATAGAACAGGTATGGTAAATGAATAGATAAAACATCGACACTATGGCAGTAATTTTATAAGGAAGCATAGACATTCGGGCACCAAGTCTGTGCCGAACCGGGAGTTATTTTAGTCATTAACGTGTATCTGGCCACATACACACATGTTAATACCTTTTAAGATTCTGGCTGGCATAAAAGTACATGCATTGCTTGATGCCATGCACTTTGCCAGTGGACGTGGGCAAAGCATGAGGAGAGAGCACAAGTATGCGTATAGATTATAAATTATAATTTGCACACATTCTTGAAAAATACAGGCAAAGGCAATTTCTAAAATATGTTGGCCCACAAGTGCTTTGTTGGAGGGTAGGAGCGTGGGGTTTATTTATTTTTTTGTTTTTTTTCTATACTGCTTTTCTTGGATTCAAAGTGGTTTACATACTATATAACTATTATAATGTTACACTGAATATTCGAATGGTGGTATTGCATAGAACCTTCACAAAAACTAGAGTATAAATAATAATTTACTTGTAACATAACAAGGTTAGAGATAAGATGTGGGGGTGATAGTGGTGTATTGAGGTGAATCAACTTGGTTGGGGTAGAGGCAGGAAGGTTAGGGAACTGTGCTGCATGTTGTGTTAGAAGGTTTTTGTTACAGTTTGAAGGTGTTCCTGGAACACGTGTTTTTTCAGTTCCTTACAGAAGGTGAGCTCAGTGCAGGCACGTATTCTTTTTTGGAGGCTTGGGGTGAATACTCTAGAAGAGGTTGTTGGTTGTTTCTGGTCCCTGTGGCAGGGATGGTGAAGGTGTTTTGCATACTAATTCTCTGTCCTGTTCTCGGGGGTCATGCATATGATCGTTTGGAGGTAGCTTGATGAGAGGTTGTATGAGATTTTAAATATAGTATGTTGAGGACAGAAACCATGTTGTTGCAGATCAAGAGGAGCATGGGTATCAATGTGTTCTTGAAGTTGATGTTATACAGCCTTTTCAATTATCTTGGAGAGGAATGGAATACTGGCAATAGGTCAATATGAGCTAGGGTCAATCTGATCCATTGATGATTTCTTTAGGATGGGTTGTATTGATGCCTGTTTCAGGGCAGAAGGTAAGTATGTCTGTGATAGGGAGGAGTGGACTATCTTCAGAATAATTGGTGAGAATTCAGACTGGAGGGATTTTATCCAGGAGACTGGGCAGGGGTCCAGAGGGGAGGTAGTGGTATTGTGGCTTCGAATAACGTTGGTGAGCTCTCTTTGATTAAGTAATCTAAAGGAGTCCCAGATGTGAATTTGTGGTGGTTTATCCTGCTTATGTAGAACTTTTTTGGATTGAGGAGGCGTTGAGATTTGCTTGATGTGAAGGTAATTGGCCATAGTATGGGGTTGTAGTTTATTTCTTGAGTTTGAGGGGAGTATTGCTGTGGGGACTTTGGTGAGGGTAGATACAATGAAGAACAATTCTCTTGGATGGCTGAGGGATTTCCTAATTATGTTTGTGTAGTATTCTTTTCTGCTGCTGTTAACCAGATTGGTGTATTCTCGTTGTTTGATGATGCATTGCTGTTTTGTGGATGCTTCTTAGTGTGTTTCCATTTTCTCTCAATCTGTCTGCGTTTTCGTCTGGTGGTTCTGAGTTTAGGAGAGAACCAAGGTGGGTGAGCTGTGTTAGACGGGGCTCTTGTGGTGAAGGAGGCAGCTTTGTTAATCACTGAATTCCAGGCGTGGATGAGGCTGTCCAAGTCGACAAGGTCAGATACTAGGATTGGAGAGATGTCTTCTAGGAAGTTTCCTCATTGAATGCTTTGAAATGGTGTGTTTGTGGCTGTAGACCAGGGAGTAATGTATCTAGGGTACTAGTTGGGAGAATAAGTGATATTATTGAATGGTCTGACCATGGCACTGGGTCTATATGGTTGTGGAAGTTAGCTGTGGGGAGATGACTAGGTGCAAAAATGAGGTCTAGAGTTGATCATCTAGAGTGAGTGGGCATATTTATTATATGTTGTTGTTCGAGAGCTTCCATTGCATTGATGAATGTACTTGCTTGTTTCGTAGGGGTGGTTGGGAGTTTTAGATCACTAAGGAGGAAGAAGAGTTTGTTAGATGATATGTGAGTGCAGGCTTCTTCAAGCAAGTCTGATAGGTCTTCTGTGTTAGAGGAGGGTGCATGATATGCTAAGTAGATGGCATGTTCATTGTTGGCGATAGTGAGGAAGTCAATCTTTTGCAGAGATTGTGAATTAATCGTGGTGAAGTTTAGGTGCTCTTCGGCTAATATTAGGACTCCTCCACCTCTTTTCATTGTTCTGGGGCAGTTGAAAAGCTTGTAGTGAGGGGGTACTAACCGAATGAGTAGGACATTGTCTGAGTTTGAGATCCAGCTTTCTATGATGCACATAAGGTTGGTGTTGTTGAGATGTATGACACCAGTAATGGTGTGGATCTTGTTGCATATTGAGCATGCATTGATGAGGGAACATTTGATTGGATCTGGTGGGTGCTTCTGCTTGATGTCCAGTTTCTGTTGCTTAGTAGGTTGATTTTGAGTAATCTGCATGGTGATTTTGCATGCTGCGCTTTGAGGCAGGGATTTTGAATGGGAAGCCAAGGTTGGTGATGGATTGGAATGTTATTACTTTGAGAGGCAAGCACATGTGTTGTCGTTAGAAGGAAGAGCAGAAGTAGTAACATAAAAAGTAAGGTAGGAGACTGTGTAGCAGCATGATGAGCTGTGAAGTTGGCGGCTTACCTGGGAGGGCAGCTGCTTTTGCTGGATCAGTGTCTGCAGTCCTCAGGTATCACAGAGGGAGGTTTTGGTGCCTGCGCTGTGTGAGACAGAAATGAGGAGAGTTTCATGCTGGGGAGTGTGGTTCAGGGTGAAGTCACCTTGTTGGTTGGGTGGTGTCCTCTCGATGTCTCCCTTGGCCCATGCCTAAGGACCATGTTAAAGGACCCTCTGGCAAGACCCTCAGGCGTGGGCTCACCAAGCGTGGGCATGCCTGGAGGTGCTCCTTTTTTAAAGTGTCGGTGTCCAGGGGTTCCTTTTGGCCTGATTGGCTTTGTAGGGCTTACCTTCCTGCTCGCCTCCCTGATGCCGATCAGGCTCTTGGTGGCTGGAGCGGCAGTGTGCAGTGCCTGGAGGCACTTCTTTTCAAAATTGTTTGTATCTGGGGGTTCCGGTGGGCCTGATTGACCTTGTGGATGCAATTGGGGAGAAACTTTCCTTCCTGCTCACCTCCCCGATGCCAATCAGGCTGTTGGTGACTGGAGTGGCGGTGTGATGCCACATGCATTCTTGTACTTGGGACTTTATAGTAGGTGCAATGTAAGCAGCAGCAAGCATACATACAGATTTCAAACTAAATACCTGCACGTTGCTTGTTGAACCAACTCTTGCCCAAGCCCCAGGCCTCTCCCTTTGTGGAATGGATAAAAACATGGGTGTCATGAAATAGCAGGCATATGTTTACCTGCAAAGGGGGAGGCTAAATTTCAGCCCACAATTTTACCTGGATAACTGCTTATTTACCTAGATAAAATCATTTGAAAATTGCCCTCCCTATGCTTTAACAGTAATAAATGAAGTTCAAAGCAAATAAAAAGCTTGTGAGGAAAGATGTGAAATCAGCACATAGTGGCTAGGAAGGTGATGCATGACTAGCTTGCTGATAAGGATAGAGATTTGGGGATTATTTATTATACATGCTGAAAGCTTTTGAAAACTCAGATAGATGTACCTGGAGCTGAATACAGAAAGAAGAAACCAGCCTGTGCAAGAAAGCATATATTTATTAATGTAAAAGTATTAAATAATTCAAAAAGGTTTGCACTTATTGTATTAGATCACATGCGAAAGATGATATGGTACTTGATAAGAGACTGTGCCTTAGGGACTTGTTTACAAAGCCGCGGTAGCGGTTTCTGATCGTTATCGGAGCCGCGGCCCCATTGAAATCAGCCCCGATATTTCCCATCAGCCCCGATGGGCTTAACAGAGTCGCGAGAGGGAAACTCTTCCTTCGCGGCTCTGAAAGCCGGCGCGGAGAGGGAGTGATGCAGGGAGGGAGGGCTCTGCCGGGCAGGTGGGGAGGGCCAGTGGGACACTTGATTCTGCCTCTGCCATGGCAGCAGCACCGGCAGCAGCAGCAGCCAGGTTTAAAAAAAAATATATATATATACCAAGGTCTTTAAATGCAGAATGTTGTTTGCGTGGGGCCCCCTGAAACGCAGGGCCCTGTGCAAACAACATTCTTGCTCAATGGATGGGCCAGCCCTGCCTCCCACATACTCTATTCATGACTAGTGTGCTCTTGGAAGTCAAATCCATGGCCATGGTAAATGATCTAGCTAGGCTGCAGGAAAAGATGACAATAAACTTTGGGGGGAGGGGGGAAGGGGAGGGGGAGGGAGGGCGCAATGGTAGAGTGATGCTGTGAGTGCAAGGGGGAGGATAAAGAGAAGGCAAAAGGAAGCAGGGAAAGAACACAGAGAAGATTCAAAAACATATATATTCCCCTGCAACTGATTGCCCTCTCATAGCTTCAGGTCACCTTCAGTGGATTCACTTGTATCTCTCTGCCAGCCCCTCTGCTGCATTCCTGTTAGTTTAATGAGTGCATTCCTGCTACTTTAATATTTAGTTTTTGCTTGATTACCTTATGTCATGAAAACTCTGCCCCTCTTCATATCAAGTTTAAAAACATACCTCTTTGAGGCTGCTCTTGGATACTGATCCACTAAGTCTCCTGCTCTCCAACTATGTGTTTCCTTACCATTCCCTTAGACATTTCCTAGTCCCCAGTTGTTGTGTTGTCTGTCTTGACTAGATTGTAAGCTTTGATGAGTAGGGACCATCTCTTACATATCTCTGTACAGTGCTGCATATGCCTTGTAGACCTATATAAATGATCAGTAGTAGTAGTAGCAAAATGCTGATGCTGAGGAATGGAGAGACTGGAAGGGAGCTGATACTGAGAATGACTGGAACTGGAGGAGGAGTGATACTGAGGGGTTAGGACTGGAAATGAGCTGATGCTAGGGGATGGGGAACTGGGACTGAAAGGTATCTGAAGCTGGGAAAGACGAGGAGGACTGATACTGGGGGGAGAATGGGACTGGAAGGGAGAGGATGCTGGGAGGAGCTGGAACTAGAAGGGAGCTGATGCTGGGGGAGGGCTAAAAGAAGATGGGACTGGGGCTGGTGGGAGAAAAAAGAAGCTGGGGGAGTGAGGATGGAGAAGGGAACAGATATGTTTGTGTGGGAGGGAAGAATGATCTATGATTGGCTGGGTGTTGGGAGAGTAAGTGGGGACTGAGAATGGAGAGGTGGAATTTGAGTGGATGAAAAAGGAATAAAGAAAGAAATGGAGGAAAGAGCAAAAGAGGAAAGATAAGTATGTTAGTGGTAGATGCAGAGAGAGAATGAAAAAAAACTAGAAGAAAGAAGAAAGGACAAATGGACAGCAGACAATGGAGAGTTAGGAGAAGACATGAAGAAAGCAGAAGAAAGGGACTTGGGCAATTGTGAATGGAAAATAAAATGCCCAAACCACAAAAGGTAGAAAAAACTATTTTATGGAGGATGTTGCTCTGCAGTGGGGGCTGTCTGTTGGAGTAGTTCATTCTGCCAGTCAGTGCAAGCTCTGGGATCCTCCTCCTTTTCCAGCATCATTGAGGGGAGCTGTTTCTTTGGCACTTAAACTCTTACAGCTGTTCCGTGGCTGCAGATGCGGCCCGCGGTCACGTGCCCAAAAGGGTGCGTGAGCAAAGGGGAATGTCCCTTTGGTGCACCTTCGGTGCCATTTCAGGGCCTGGGGCATTTGCCCCTCCTGATTTTTGCCATCGGGGATGCCTAGAGGGCGCGCTAAGAGGAAGTGTAAGGCGATGGAGAAAGATTTTGTGACAGCAGTTTCGACACTGAAGGGTCGCGTCAGCTTAGTGGACCAGCATGTGCGAGTGTTGGAAGACCTGAAGCTTGGGTCAGAATTTCTGCGGCTTGATACGTCTCCTCTGTTACCGCATCTTTATCCGGTGTCTGCCTGAGTTCCATCGATAGGATGCCACCTCTGAATCCTGCTCCTTTGAACTGTGGCGTCTGTGGGGAGGAGGTTATCCCTTTGGTGGGCCCAGTAACTGCATCGGTGAATGTGGTTTCTGACAGCCCTCCCCCACAGCCTCAGTGTTGGCTCTTTATTGTCAACTCCTATTCAGTTGGGTAAGCCTGAGGTCTTAGGTTTATTACCTTCAGCCTCTTCTTCTGATGTTTCCTTATTTGACATTTGGAAAGTGGTTTCTGAGACCAATGCTTTGTTATCTGGCTTTATTGATCAAACTGTGAAGCTTTCTCAACAGGTTGTTACTAAGTCCCGTGAGGTGGATACTAGGATTGCTGCTTGCTCCCAGCGATTGGATGATGTGGATAAACCTTTGGGTTTATTGTAAGAGGGAGGTTAAGCGTGAGTGAAAAATAGTTATTTGTTACTTAAACAAATTGAAGCCCTAGAAAACGCACTTCAGGCAACAAATTTAAGGTTACTTAATTTTCCTAAGATGCTATTGCTGTCCCAATTAATATTATTTAGGAAATATTGCAAAGAGATTTTATTAATTTCTGATTTTGAGTCTATTGGGGTTTCTGATCTTTATTATCTGCCTACTCGATTAGTGACACGTGATGATGACGTTGCCCATGTTGAGACACAATCTGATTTGGATCTTACTGCTTTTTTGGAATCTTCTAATGAGGAGATCTCAGCTCGGGCAATGTTAATTATGTCCTTATCTGCTGTGGCTGATAAGGTTAAAATCTTGAGGGCTTATTTCTTGAAAAGAGATTTCATGTATTTTGGATATATTTATTTATTTACATTCTCTTATATACCGTGCTATTCTGCATCAGTGCGGTTTACATTGAACAACTGAAATTACATTGAACAGGGCATTATAACTTGGAGATAACTATTTTACAGGGAACATGGGCTATGGAGGGTTAAGTGGCTTGCCCAAGACCACAAGGAGCACCTGTGGGACTAGAAACCCCAGTCCTTCCGGCCCAAGGTTGCTGTCCTCTAGTGGGATTTGAACCCCTGACCTTATGGCCTGAAGTACCTTGCCCCAACCACTAGGCCACTCCTCCACTCCAGATATAAGGTTTCTGTTTTCCCAGATGTGGCAAAGGTCAACTCAGATGCGGAGGAAGTCCTTCCTGTAGCTTAGACCTCGTGTCTTGGCTGCAGGAGGGACTTTCTTTTTGCGGTTTCCTTGTAAATGTTTAATCACTTTGAATAATGTTAAGTATGTGTTTACTGACCCTCTTCATTTGGAAAATCTTTTGACTTACAAGTAGAGGCTTTCAGAGGTTTTGTGTTATGGTATATAATTGTTTTAACTTTCTTTAGTAGTTTAGTTTTGGACTGTCTTGTAAAATTTTGTTTGCTTCTGCCTGTTAGAAGTGATTATCCTCCCTTAATGTGGTATACATCCAAGGATGTTGAAAGAACTGAAATATGAGATTGCAGACCTGCTATTAGTAATCTCTGAGCTATCATTAAAATCATCTGCAATATCTGAAGACTGGAGGACAGCCAATGTAACACCAATTTTTAAAAAGGGTTCCAGGGGTGATCCGTGAAACTACAGACCGGTGAGCCTGACGTCAGTACTGGGAAAGATGGTAGAAACCATCATAAAGAACAAAATTACTGAACATGTAGATAGTCATGGCTTAATGGGAGACAGCTAATATGGCTTTCAACAAGGAAGATCTTGTCTTACTAATCTGTTATGTTTTTTTGAAGGGGTGAATAAACAGGTAGACAAAGGTAAGTCAGTTGATATAGTGTATCTGGACTTTCAGAAAGCCTTTGACAAGGTCTCTCATCAGACACTTTTGGCAAAACTAAAAAGTCATGGGATAGGAGGTAATGTACTATTGTGGATCAGGAACTGGTTAAAAGATAGAAAGCAGAGGGTAGGGCTAAATGTCCAATTTTCCAATGGAGAAAGGTGAATAGTGGAGTACCCCAGGGATCTGTGCTGGGTCCGCTGATTTTTGACATATTCATAAATGACCTGGAAAAGGGAATAACGAGTGAGGTTATCATATTTGCAGTTGACACAAAACTATTTAAAGTTGTTAAAACCCATGAGGATTGTGGAAAATTGCAAGATGATCTTGATGAATTAGAAGATTGGGCATCCAAATGGCAGATGAAATTTAATGTGGACAAGTGCAAAGTTATGCACCTAGGAAAGAACAACACAAACTATGGTTACACGATGCAAGGTTCCACATTAGGAACCACCACCCAGGAAAAAGATTTAGGCATCATCATGGATAACATGTTAAAACCCTCCACCGAGTGTACTGCGGTGGCCAAGAGAGCAAATAGAATGCTAGGTATCATAAAGAAAGGAATGGAAAATAAAACAAATTATATTATAATGCCTCTTTATCGTTCCATGGTGCGACTGCACCTTGAATAATGTGTGCAATTCTGGTCGCCATATCTGAAAAAGAATATAGCATTATTAGAAAAGGTACAGAGAAGAGCCACCAAAATGATAAAGGGGATGGAAGGATACCCCTATGAAGAGAGGCTAAAAAAGGTTAGGGCTCTTCCACCTGGAAAAGAGACAGCTGAGGGGAGATATGATAGAAGTCTATAAATTAATGAACGGAGTGGAACGGGTAAACGTAGATCAGTTGTTTACGTTATCAGAATATAGAAAAATTAGGGGACGTGCAATGAAGCTACAGTGCAACCTATTTAAGACTAATAAGAGAAAATATTTTTTCATTCAACGTGTAATCAAACTCTGGAATTTGTTACCGGAGGATGTAATAAAAGCTGTTAGTGTAGCTGGGTTTAAAAAAGGTTTGGACAAGTTCCTGGAGGAAAGGTCCATAAACCATTATTAAGAAGGGACCCAGGATATCAATGTCTGACCCAGTACAAGCATTGCGGAACCTGTGTCTTTTGGGGAAACTGCTAGGTACATATTACCTAGATTGGCCACTGTTGGAAACAGGATGCTGGGCTTGATGGACCTTGGTCTGATCCAGTATGGCATATTTTATGTTTTTTTATGGTCTTTCGTTTGATTATGTATTTACTAAAAGGTGTTTTCATGATGTTATGCTTGCTGTGTATACCTATAAAATTTGTAATACAATATATTAGAAAAAAACCCTATTTTATTTTGAATTTATTAACTTGGAATGTGTCAGTTCTGGAAAATATGCATCACTAACATCTTTGCGTTTTGTTTAGTTTATTTCTCCAGTGTTGTACATTCCAAGTTTGGCTTTTGGCGTTCCCAGTTTAATTATTGTTTTCATATTTCTAAATTGTGATCCCTTGTTCTATTGTAACAGTCTATGTTTCACATGTGTAATCAAGCTGTGGGATTCTGCTCATGTAGGGCCTGATTTTTTTAAGACACTTGCACAGGTAACTGCCCTAGTTACCCGTGTAAATGCCTTAACAGGGAATCTTTGAAGATAACTACATGGGTAGTGCCTTTGAAAATACCCTGGTTTGTCTCTTACGCGCTCTGATGCTATGCGGTTAGCATTGGGACGTTCTGGGGGCATTCCAGGGTCCGCAATAAGAGGGTCCTTTACTAATGGGAGCTAGCTGGTAGCGCGTGTTCTGGAGTGCTAGGACACATGTAGCCAACTAGAGCAGGGCTATGACAATAGAGGACGATTCCTGGCACTAACTGTGCAGCCTGCACTAGGGTTGTGAGTGGGCGGGTTATTGGTGGAGAGTGGACAAGATGAGCTCAGCTAAGTTAGTGCTTGATTCACACCACATGTTAACTGCATTAGTGCTGCTTCACCTAACACTACCTCGCTTTAGGAGAAAGTGCTCCATGTTACGTGCCGGGCAAATGCTTTCCAAACCTCCAGCAGTTAACATGGTGTTGTTGCACCTAAAGCACCATAGTTTCAGCAGTATTGGTGCATTGGGTACCACACCTTTCCACCCTTTAATAAGAGACCTCCCTAAGTTTCATATGCTATCTGAATTCCCAGTTACGACAAAGGGTGCAGATTTAGGCAATAAAGACTTTTTACATTATTATTCTTAATTACTTTTTGAATAGTTCTATAATTGTTCTTTCACATTGGAAGTGTAGAGTACTGTGTAGAGCAGTGAACAAATTCCTACAATAAGGCATTTTGAAGTATATTCAATACACAGAACGTGAAAACAATGTACAAAGGTGTTAAGACTGCAAGCAATGCCTTCTTTTGTGCATTGAAGAGCGTAGCCAGGAAGCAGGAAGCATCATGAAAGAATGTATCGCAAAAAACATTTGCATTAAACTTCCTGTAAGTTACGTCATTCAGTAGTTGTAAGAATAATCTTATAAGAGTTAAAAGTCCTCAAAATAGCTTAATGGAATGCAGACTATTTTTAGCAAGAAATTATTCATTGCTGTACTTAATAGTTCTTTCTGGAGCCTTAAGTTGCTTCACTTTTGTCACTGCGCTCCCATCAGTACTATTTTCCCTGCCAATTTACTTGTCAGAAAGATCACAAGAACCGATAATTTCTTTTCTGAAAAATGCATTGTGATGCTGCTGCCTTTTCTTGTAAGTGTATAATCTCTCATTTGTCGAAATGGAACGACGAAGAGAAGATATCATCACCTGGCCCGCCTAGGCTGGTATTTATGTAATCCGTTTTCTGGCTCATATGGCACATTGATGTCAAGGAAAGACAATGCTCGTATCTTTCTCTCTTACTTAAAAGACTTATTTTCAAATCAATAGCAAGTGGTGATTGAGGAGAGAAACTCAGTGCATTCGAGTCAAAGAAAATGTGCTGAGGAAATATGGCGACTCATCTGATTTGGGAAAGAGCTTCGGCCCTCTCACACTTTAACAAGGAGGGACAATGAGCCCAAATCTTGGGCTTCAATATATTTTATTCTTTATTGTACTGTATAATTGGGTTCAAAATACACAGAATCTCAAAACGACTCTGCAAATCCAAGTACTACATTACTTTCTATTTATAGTAAAAAAGCAGCTCTCTACCCCTTCACATGCATCCACAACAAATGAAAATTGTCAGTCATAAAAATGAAATAAAATATTCCATTAACAGAGCCATACCATTCAAGTTCATTCTCAAGGAGCAAAAGCTTCCCCTAAATCAACTGTGGGGGTTTCTGTGAATAGATAGAAACATGACAGCAGACAAAGACCATATGCTCGATGCAGTCTGCCCTTCCCTAACAACTACAATAGTATCTGTTTTTTCCTTTAGAGATCTTCTGTGTTTGTCCCATGCTTTCATGAATACAGATGCTGTCCTGAGAGACTCTTCCATGCATCTACCACTGTTTCCATAAAGAAATATTTCCACATATTACTCCTGAGTCTATCTCCTTTCACCTTCATCCGATGCCCCCTCATTACAGAGGTATTTAAACGTCTCTATCATATCTTCTCTCTCCCGCCTTTCCTCCAAAGTGTATCTATTGAGGTCTTTAAATCTGTCCCCATATGTCTTAGGATGAAGTCTGCTGACCATTTTGGTAGCTATCCTCTGCACCGACTCCATCCTGTTTATAATTTTTTGAAGGTGTGGTCTCTAGAATCACACACACTGCTCCAAATGAGGTCTTACCAAAGATTTCTACAGAGGCACTATCACCTCCTTCTTCCTGCTGGCCATTTCTCTTCCTAGGCACCCAAGCATTCTTCTTGCTTTTGCGGTTGCCTCTTCTACTTGTTTAGCCACCTTACGATCATCAGAAACAATGACCCCCAGTTCCCGCTCTTCTTTTGTGGACAGAAGTACTTTACCCCCTATACTGTACTGCTCCCTTGGATTTTTGCAGCCTAAATGTGGTTTTTTTAGCATTAACTCTCAGCTGTAAGATTCCTCCTCATGTTATCTACTTCTTTCTGGGTGTTTACTCTATTGCAAATTTTGGTATCATCTGCAATGAGGCAACTCTTACCCGACAGCCCTTCAGCAATATCACTAACAAAAATGTTAAAAAGAATCGGACCAGGGGGCGCTCGTGAGCCCACGAAGGAATGGCCGCATCCTAGAACAGCTCCGTCCTTTGTTTCCCCTAATTTAAGCTAACACTAGCGATTTTAAGCGTTCTTCCCCATGCATACCTGCCCTCGGTTGGAAACAGCAAGCGGAGCCTTTCGGGAGCCGGAGAGAGTGATCGGCAGCGTTTTTGGGGGGCTGGAGGATGAGGAGCCTGCCCTCGAAGCGGGAACTGCTCCACGCTACTTCCTTGAAGCCGCACTGAGCCCCGGTAGAGCAACCGCAGATCCCCGTGGCTACAATCGCGCCTAGCTGATCACCGGCTGCGCCGATTCTTCCTGACCCGCTCATCTTCAGCGACCTCAAGGGAGCGCGGGCGGGGGCTTGCGAGCCAGTAGATGCACAGACCTCGGCACCGAGAGTAAGACTGCGGGCCCGGTGCTGCTAAAGCGGATCGCTGGGAGGGCCCGGGCTCCTCACTATGGCAATTCATCTCTGGCCATTCCATCGGCACAGCCAAAAAATCGCCATTGTCACTGGAGGAGGTGAGTGCCGACCCAGGCTCCCCGACCTGAAGTCGTCTAAACACCGGAGGCCTGCTGGGCCGGCTTGGAGGCCCTCACCACGTGCTCCGGGAGCGCCTAAACGTCTTTGCATCCCAGGTCCTTTTGGCGGGAGCAGACTAACCAGAGGCCCTGTGCTGCACTGAATCCTCTATTTGGCACCTGCCACTTGTGTATAGAGTGCGGATTTTCAGGCTGGAGCCCTTTCTATGCCTTCTGATTCAACCCTGGTGAGTGTTTACCTATGGGTAGCTGACAATATATTTCTTGAAAAGCCTGCACAGCACCCCTGCATCTACTGATCACAGCCTTTTTTTGCTGGAGTGCCATCTACTGGTCCAAAGCGGGACTTTAGCCCATCTTACTTTCAACTGCCCCCTAATAATAGCCCTTCACTGCTCTTAAGCCACGTGTGGTAGATCTCATGGCTGCTAAAGCCAAAGGGCTTGAGGCCCGAGATGGACTCCGGGCCTCTCAGCGCCTGCAGGGCAAAACTGGAACCCTCAACTCCCCAACCCGAAAGGTGCTGTCGGACGGATCAGGGGATGAAACAACGAGTGAGCTTGATCTAGATCCAGCAGCTTCATCATCCCACGTGCTTCTACAGAGGGAGCTTCGTAGGGGCTTTGAAGATCTAGCAAGTGAATTCCGCTCCATGCGCGAAGAAGTGATGAGCACAATGCCTGAACTTAGAGCTGACATAAAAGACCTAGGCACGCGAGTGGAAGAGGTTGAGATAAAAATGGCGGACCATGATGGTACTCTGATGGATTTACAATGTACAGCTGACAGGCAGCACCTGCAAGCAATGGAGCTGACTTATAAAATTGATGATATAGAGAACAGATCTCGCTGCAACAACGTGCGCTTCTGAGGCATCCCGGAAGTGGTAGGGGGTGCTGAAGACCTACAGGTAGTGCTTAAGACTTTGATAGAACAGCTACTTACACCTGAGGAACTTGCATCCCGGGGTCCTGGGATGGAGATTGAGAGGGTGCACCGTGCCCTGGGAAAGCCGCCCAACAATCAACCGCGGGATGTTATTGCCAGATTCCTGTGGTATGCGGATGCAGAGCTTCTGTTGCGGAGAGGCCGAGAGAAAAAAGTGATCCACTTTCAGGAAGCAGCGGTGCACGTGTACCAAGACCTATCGGCCTTCACCTTGGCCCGCCGGAGAGAGATGAAACCAATTACAGCGGTGCTTAACAACAAAGGGATTCGCTACTCCTGGTCTTTCCCCTTTCGGATGAATTTCCTCTTGGGAAATAAAAAAATTTCAGCCAAAGACCATACGGAAGCTTGGAGAGCGCTGTGGCAAGCGGGCCTGGTGGGCGATACTGCACTACCAGAACCTCCGGCAACCAAACCCCACCGCTCGAAATGGACTCGAGTGGGAAGACCTGCTTGAACTTCCCTGGATCAAAAACAACAACCACAAAAAAACACACCTCTCCCAGGTATCGAGGGAGTACAAATTAACTCTACTGATATTGCAAAGCACTAGCAGTCTCGTGTTTGATTATGTCAGCTTTATAACACATTAATGGTTAATGTATTGTAGGTTTACTGTTCACACGGGGTTTCGAGGAATTGTTTAGTGTTAAAAGAGAGGAGGAGGAAATTGTAATTGTGCTAGGGAATGGGGGGTGAATTGCACCCTACTAGGCCTATATACTTTTCAAGGGAGACATCGCATCACAGTACATGTTAATATCTTTTTGCATGGGGAACCGGGTGGAGAGGGACAAGGGGTTAGCTTTACCGTGCCCTGTCCGTCTGGCAGGCAGGTGGTACAGCTGGGAGGGGAAAAGGGGTGGGGTAGGGGAGAAGTATTTATAAGACTGCTTTGGGGGGAAGGGAGGGGGGGTCTTTTCAATAACCTTAGCGGATGGTAGGTGGGGATGGTGGTGGTGGGGACTACCACTGATTGCTGCTAAGCGATGGGTAGGTGTGAGGATGTTTCTACGTATCAAATTCTTGAATATGCGGGGGGAGTGGGCTATGGAGGGACATTAGTGGACTTGTCATGTTGAAGATCATTTCTTTGAATGTAAAGGGTCTCAATTCCCCAGGAAAACGTTCCCTGCTTTTTGCGGAATTGAGATCCTTGAGAGCAGATATAGTGTTTTTGCAGGAGACACACCTCCGTTCTAGCACGCAAGGGTGGTTGAAATGCAAACCTTATCATGAAGTATGGGTGGCTTCAGACACCATGGGGCGAAAGAAGTGTGGTGTGGCCCTGCTATTTCACCAAGGTCTATCCCTCACAGTAGAAAACATTATGAGGGATAACTTGGGAAGATGGCTTTTATTGAATGTACGCTTGGAAGGCCGTTTGCTGACGTTAGCTAATGTGTATGCCCCCAACACAGGTCAAGTGACTTTCTTTGCACAGCTCAAAGCTCAGCTGGCCGAGTTCGCAACCGGCCCTATCATACTGGGTGGGGATTGCAATGTTCATTTGAACCCTCACTTGGATTCGACGAGTAAGGTTGGGGGGATGTCACATGGGCCTCGTAAGGCATTGTGGAACTTAATGCATGACCTAGGCTTGCGAGACATATGGAGGGATACACACGAGGGGGAAAAAAGTTACACATATTACTCACCCATGCACCAGGTACATACCCGTATTGACTATTTTATTTATTTATTTATTTATTTACATTCTCTTATATACCACGCTAGTCTGCATCAGTGCGGTTTACATTGAACAAACTGAAATTACATTGAACAGGGCATTATAACTTGGAGATAACTATTTTACAGGGAACATGGGCTATGGAGGGTTAAGTGGCTTGCCCAAGACCACAAGGAGCACCTGTGGGACTAGAGACCCCAGTCCTTCTGGCCCAAGGTTGCTGTCCTCTAGTGGGATTTGAACCCCTGACCTTCCGGCCTGAAGTACCTTGCCCCAACCACTAGGCTACTCCTCCACTCCAATTACTCCACTCCACTCCACTCCACTCTAATTTTCTATTAGATCAGCACCTGTTGGGCGAGAAATTCCAGGCCGGGCATGGGATGCTGACGTGGTCGGATCATGCTCCGTGCTGGCTCACCCTACCTGCGGATTTTTGCGGCGAACAGCACCGGCTCTGGCGTTTAGATACTCGTTTTTTACGGCGACAGTGTGCCGTTCATGACCATGGCTATTTTCTAAAAGAATTTTTTGAACAAAACGATACTGGGGAAGTTCCCTTGCCGACGGTATGGGACGCCTTTAAGGCTACCGCGCAGGGTCATTTGATAGCAGAAGCCGCCCGATCTCGCCGGGCCTGGAAGCAGGAATCCTGCCAGCTAGAGGCGGAGTCCCGGCATTTTCAATTGGAGCATGCTCGGACAGGCTCTAAACGTATCTTGCGCCAATGGCGGGCAGTGCAGGCTAAGTTGGAGGCCTGCAGGCAGCGTAACTTAGATAACATAAGGCGGAAAATGCGCCAAACCTTCTATGAGTGGGGGAATAAAGCTGGTCGATACCTAGCCCTAAAGCTTCGCCAGCAACACACCTCGAGGATAATTCGTGAACTTCGAGATTTACGGGGTCATAAGAGGGTGATCTCCAGGGAGATACGAGAGGTATTTGCTGAATTTTTAGAACGGTTGTACAAAGCTGAACCCGTAGATAAACAGCAGGTGCAGGAGTATTTGCGGTCGGTTGCGCTACCTCACCTGGCCGAGTCCGATGTCGCTCAATTAGATGTCGAACTCCCCGTGGAAGAGGTGGAGATTGCAATCCGGCGATTGAAATCCGGGGGGGCGCCAGGCACGGATGGCTTTCCTGCCGAATACTATAAAAAATTTAGAACACAGCTGGCCCCGACTTTGATGGTGCTCTTTAATAAGGTGCTGCGGGGGGAAGCGCTCCCCCCTTCTCAGTGCGAAGCTCTTATTGCAATGATACCTAAGCCAGGTAAACCCCTGCAGGAGGTAGCCTCTTATCGCCCAATCTCCTTGTTAAATACGGATGTGAAAATTCTGGCTTCGGTGTTGGCTGCCCGACTAAACCGAATCCTGCCAGCTTTAGTACACTCAGATCAAGTAGGGTTTGTGCCGGGCTGCCAGGCGGCGGACAATATTCAGCGAATGCTACAGGTTATCCATGTTGCTCGGCAGGACCCCCAACCGGCGCTCTTGGTGCGTGTAGACGCTGAGAAAGCATTTGATCGTGTTAGCTGTGACTTTCTGTGGAGTGTGTTGGAAGCAATGGGGTTTGGCCCTAATTTTCGGCGATGGGTTCATTGCCTTTATCAAGAACCTAGGGCTCGTGTCCGCGCTAACGGGGGTCACTCCATGAGTTTTGCGTTAGAGAGGGGCACTCGGCAGGGGTGTCCTTTGTCGCCGTTGCTGTTCGCGCTGGTGATGGAGCCCTTGGCACAGCATTTTCGCGATCATCCAGATATAGTGGGCGTTCCAGTGAGCCCAGAGGATTATCGAATTGCGCTTTTTGCGGACGATATCATTCTATCCCTGGTGGACCCGGTTGCGTCTCTCCCGGCCGCTATGCAACTCTTTGCTGCCTTCTCTCAGGTATCGGGGTTCCAGATTAATTATACTAAATCTGAGATTCTAAATGTGGGGGTCTCGGAAGCGGTCTGCTCACAACTGAAGGCCACATATCCCTTTCGTTGGGTATCAGGGGCCTTACGCTACTTAGGAGTTAATCTAATGATTGAACGAGCGGCGCTTTATAAAGATAATTATAACCCCCTCCTTCAACAGGTTAGGCAAGATTTTGAGTCTTGGGCTAGGTTGGTGTTGTCCTGGTTCGGGCGTATAGCGGTGGTTAAGATGGTGGTTCTTCCGAAGTTCTTATACCTCTTTCAGGTACTCCCTATCCCAATCCCATGGGGAGTTTTGGCTACTTGGCAAACAATGCTAATGAAGTTTATATGGAGATCTCGTCGGCCCCGCATATCGCGCCGAACTCTTTATAAGCAGACCCGCTGTGGAGGTATGGGAACCCCCAACCTTCAGTGGTACTATATGGCGGCACAATGTCATGCAGGGGTGGAGTGGATGAACACTGACAGACCCAAGCGATGGGTCCAGTTGGAACAGCACCTTACGGGGGGGGGGGGCGGGGCTGGGAGATAGACTATGGCTCGGCTCTAGGTTGCGAGGGGGCAAGCGAACAAGTAACCCCTATATACTACACACGCTCCGCTGCTGGGACAAGTCCTTTCAGCCTCAGGGGGCAGCTTTGACCCCGCTGGCGCCCATAGTGGACAACACTATGTTTCCCCCAGGGATGAGTGATCAAGTATTCCGAAGGTGGGGGCATAAGGGACTTAGCCGAATCGGGCAACTGTTCGAAGAGGGAAGGTTACGCTCCTTTCGAGCACTCCAGGAGGACTTTGACCTACCTGACTGTCATGTTTTCCAGTATACGCAGGTGGCCCATTGGGTGCAGACACGGGTGGTTCGATCTCAGGTTGCCCGAGACCTGTCAGATGTTGAGCGCCTCTGTGAGGGGAGTACCACCACGAGAGGCCTTATTGCGGCTTTGTATGCCCAGTTGCAAGAGCGGCAGTCGGAACCCGGCAAGCATAGGGAGCAGTGGAACCATGATCTGAACCTCCACTATGCGGAGCAGAGATGGGAGCAGGTGGAAGGTAGATTATGGAAAAGCTCGGTGGAGATTAATGCCCGCGAAACTAATTATAAAATCCTATATCGATGGTACATGATGCCTGACCGGATAGCTCATGCATATCCCGGGGCTTCAGACTTATGCTGGCGGGACTGCGGATTGAGAGGCACCTTGGCGCACGTTTGGTGGCTCTGCCCCCGTATTCGTACCTATTGGAGGAGGATTCAGTATCGTTTAAAACAATTGGTTGGCCTGCACATTCCCTGGGATCCAGGCATCTTTCTTTTTGGTGTGAGTGTCCCAGGCACCAGAACGCCCCAGCTCACCCTGATCCTCCATGGCTTGAACGCTGCTCGGCTGGCACTGGCTGCTGTGTGGAAGCAGGCCCTGGCGCCACTGTTCCCTCTAAGCTGTGCGCGTGTGCGCGCGCACACACCTTGCCGAGCGAGCGCACATACTTTACAACAGAGCGCACAAAAATTACGGCTCTGATTCTGATAGAAAACAACACAGACGTCTTAAAATTTAAAAGTTATGATTGTAATTACTAGAAATTTCCCGCTTCATTTAGTAATCGTCTATTTTCATTTAATTTGATTAAAATCAATGTGGTGTACATACTTTATTCTGACGTGTAGTCAAATTTTAAAGTATATAACTCAGAGTGTCATTATGTGGCGCACAAAAATTTAACCTTCCTTCAAAAGCTGCACACAGCTGATATTTTATGCGCACACAGCCTACAGAAAATTAGAGGGAACATTGCCTGGCGCCCTCCTTCTCTAGTTGGTTGGAGCGAATGTGGGATACGTACACCATGGAACGCGGGGTGGCGGCTGGAAAACTTTGCCTCCCCCAGTTTGAACAAGTGTGGGAAGCCTTTGTGTTGAAGTACGGTTCCTGAGTGCTTAGGGGTCCTTCCCTTCCCTGGCTACGCTGATTTAGTCCAATTACGGGAGGTGGTGTCTCCTGGCTCCTCCTCCACTCCATGTGATCTGGTATGTTGAAGCCCTCTCACCATCCTTCATAGGCAGGGAGAGTTTTCAAGCTGGGTGGGGGGTGGTGAAAGGAGGGGGAGAGGGGGGAGGGGGGCTTGGGGGGTAATTAGGGTGGGTGGGTAGGGTGGTTTGGGGTCGCTATATGGCGATAACCGGGGAGTAACGGGCTAATTATAATTCACAAAAAAAAAAAAAAAAGGCAGTGAGAATTTTGCCTTTGAGTTCCCAGTTGTTTTGATTGGTATTGTATTTGGCTTGTAACTCATGCTATTGCTGTTTTATTGTAATTTTCTGTTGCCTTTAAATTAAAAAAAAAAAAAGAATCGGACCAAGGAGAGATCCCTGTGGCACACCACTGGTTACATCCTTCTCCTCAGAGTAAGATCCATTTATCTGTACCATTTGTCACCTCTCACTCAACCAATTTCTAACCCAGTCACTTTAGGGCCTATTCCTAGGATGCTCAAATTATTTATAAGCTGTCTGTGCTGAACTGTGTCAAAGGCTTTACTGAAATCTAAGTACATCACATCTAGGGTTCTCCCACGGTCCAACTCTCTCATTGCCCAGTTAAATAAATTAATTAGATTTGTCTGACAAGACCTGCTTCTAGCAAAACCATGCTGCCTTGGATCCTGTTATCCATTGGACTCCTGAAACCTCACTATCCTCTTTTTTAGCAGTGTTTCCATTAATTTACTCGAGACAGAGGTCAGACTAACAAGTCATCCTTACTTCCATGTTTGTGTAAAGGGACTACATTCAGCTTTCTCTAGTCCTCAGGGACCACTCCCAACTCTAAAGAAGCATTAAAAATGATAGACAGTGGAGCCGCTAGAAGTTTCTCAGGTTCCTTCAGTGCTCTGGGATGTATGATGTATCCCATCCAGCTCCATTGCTTTGTTCCTTTTAGGTTAGCTAGTTCCTCATGAACAAAGTCTTCTGAAAATCATTCAAGATCCTCATCACTACTGTTCCTACTATATTTATGGATGTTTTCGGAGGTCCTGCTCCTGGACCTTCATCTGTGAACACAGAACAAAAATATGCGTTAAGCAATTCTGCTTTATTTTCATCAGCTTCTACATATTCCTCCCCTTCACCTTTGAGTCTGAAAATACCACTTTTGCACTTTTTCCTTTCACTAACATATCTGAAAAAGGTCCCACCATTTTACCACATTGGCTATCTTCTATTTTTATCTTTGCTTTCCTAGCTACTTTCCTAACTTCTCTAAGTTTTTCCAAATATTGTTGCTTGTCTTCCTCTTTCTGTGATCTCTTGCATTTTATGAAGGCCATCCTATTTTTCTTCACTTTTTCTCCTACTTCTTCTGAGAACCATAGTGGCCTAATTTTCCTTTCACATTTATTTAATTTCCTAACGAAAAGGTTTGTTGCCCTTAAAATATACCATTTCAGTTTCGCCCTTGCTTTTCTACATCACCTATCTGCTCCTATCCCGCTAGCAACTCATTGAGGTATTGTCCTATCTTGGTAAAGTTAGTTTTCCTAAAGACTAAGACCCTCACTTTTGAATAGACTTTATCAGCCTTAGTCCTAATACTGAACTACGCCATCCAGTGATCACTGGATGTGAGATGATCTCCCACCGTAACATCAGAAACACTCTCCCCATTGGTAAGCACCAAGTTCAATATGGCCCCTTCATGTGTGAGTTCTCTTACCAGTTGCCAGAATAATTCTGCCTATAGAGAATCCAGGATCTTACTTACTTCTAGATGACCCTGAAGCAGAGATGTGCCAGTCAACATCTGGCATATTAAAGTTGACTATTGGTAGCACTTCTCCTTTTATGGCAATACTATGAATGTCTTCAATTAAATCTCTGTCCACTTCTTCTGCCTGTGAAGGAGATCTGTAAATCACATCAGTGCAAATGGATTCCCCATTCCCTCTTTCCAGTTTAACCCACAGTGTCTCCTCCTTCCCTTGTAAGCCCTGTAGTTCTGTAGCTTTAATATTATTTTTAATATATAGTACTATTCCTCCTCCCCTTCTTCCTATCCTGTCCTTCCTGAATAAAATATAACCCATTCTAATTACATCCCAATTGTGGTTGTCCATGAACCATTTCTCTGTAACCACCACTAAATCCAAGTCAGCCTCTTCCATTAAAGCCTTAACATCTGGGATGTTATTTCCTATACTACGAGGTCTGACAATTAAGTTCACAAACTCACCGCGCGACCATCCCTCAGAAAAATGCTAGATCCACTTGTAAACCAAAGTTTTTCTCATAGCACTATCACCATACACTTGAATTAACATTTCACAAATTTCAGTTCCAGTTTTACTGAGTTTCACAAGAAATTTGATGTTCATACATTGTTCCAATTCAATCGTGGATATTTTCGCAACAAAACATGAAAACGTGCACAGTAAAAGTGTGACTATGTAGAAACAAAGCATGAGAATGGCATCGCAATTCACTGCAGTAGAAACTAACATAACGACGATACTTGCACACCCAACTGTTACTGCATAGTGCTTCCACTCTTGCCATAAAGAGATGAGTTTGCCAGCTTAATTTTCAAACCTTGTACAGTACGGACATTAATGAACACTACTTTCCAGAAATTGCCACTTTTACTTATTTCTACAGAGGTATTAAATGTTTCACTTACCTGAGGGCTTCTACCTACCTGGGAGCTTTCTTCACCTTTCCCCAATGAATCTAGTTTAAAGCCCTCTTCAGTAGGTTAGTCAGTATGCTGTATATTTAATTTAAGATATTCACTATCCAGCTTTTGTCTCTCTCTGTCTCAATTTCTTGTACTCTTCAAACTTCTGTCATTCTTGTTTTTCCTTCATTTTTTCTTCTCTTTTTAGTCTTTCATTGCCCTTTTTTTCTTTTTTTTTATTATTTAAGCAATTTTGCAATAATTAACCAAGTGAAATACTTGTACAGAAAGAACATCTTGTAAGAACAAATACATCTCAGAACAAAGTACCAAGAAAAGAAAACAAATACAAGAATGTAGTTCGCCCACAAAATGGGGGAAATAGCCAAAAGAAAATTTACTAAAAGAAAAAGTGGCTTCCTAATATTGGCGGGGGACAGAGAAATGTCTAAATTGATGAGAACTTACTGAGGAGAGGAAGTTACAATATGAGAGTTAATAAATGAAGTCAAATCCTCAGGCCGGAGAAAAACATATTTAGAATTCTGAAAGGAAATAATACACTTGCAAGGGAAATGAAGCACAAAATTGGCACCCATCTGGACTACTCCTGGTCTTAATAACAAAAAGGCCCTACGCCTTTTCTGAGTATCCCTGGAAACATCAGGAAATATTGCTACCCCCTTCCCCATAAATAACACTGACCGTTTCTTGAAATACATTTTTAACAACCAATCACAGTCCGAAGATAATGCAAGAGTCACCAGCATTGTTGAGGTTAATATATCAGATTCCTTGGGTGATTGTAACAACACGGATACATCCAGGCTATCCATACCCATATCACCTACCGCTACCTTACCCTCTATCTTGCCCTTAGGCAAAAAATAAGCCTTCACCACCGGGGGGATTAAATCAGATGGAACATTCAAAACTTCCTGAATATACTTTTTAAATAATTCAACCGGGGAAGAAGTTGTTACTATTGGAAAATTCAACAATCGAATATTAGAGGCACGTGCCACATTTTCCAAATTTTCCAGTTTCATTTTCATGAAAACATTATCCTTAATAATAGAGTCCTGTACTAGTGCAAACTGAGTCAATTTTTGTTCCCCAGCTTCCACTTTCAAACAACAGGTAGCCATCTCTCCTTGAATCGTGGATGACGTTGTTTCCAATTTCTCCAGTCTAGAAACAGTTAAATCCAGTTGTTTACTCACAACGGAAGAAAGCTGCGATATCGCTTCCCAAATTGATTCCAGGGAAATCTCCTTAGGTCGCTGCAGAGGAATACCAATAACCAAACCAGCCGTCGGTCTTGAAGAATTAATATCCACTCCCTCAGCACAGTTAAGAGATGTATCAGCCTCAGAGATGGAAGAAGGAACCGAGTCCACATCCCCCCGAACCGAGGGCAGGAATCCAGAGCTCTCCTCCTGCAAGGCCCGCACTTCAGACACCGTCCCACCAACTCCGGGAGGGGCAGTTTCTCCTCTCGTGGGAGAAGACACCGGATAGGTTCCATGAGGAGGCAGCAATCGCTCATCTGGGGAGAGAGTCACATCCAGGGCAGAGGCAGCCGTAGCCACTATTACCGGCGTCAAAACATCCTCTCTTATCTCCCTCTTCTGCTCCTCTGTCAGCTGGACAAATCTATCCATAGGGCCCGTGGCAACAGGTAATGCAGGTTCCGCGGGAGGAATCTTCTGCTTACCCTTTTGTTTAGGCATGGCCAGCAGCAAAAACGCTCACACCGCCATCTTGAAAAACAGCCACTCCCCCCCATTGCCCTTTTTTTCAACATCTGTGTTCCTGTATTTATTCTTGTCTGTATGTTACGTCTGAAAATGTTTTTAAGGATATCTTTAAATGAAGGCATGAAAGCACATTTTAAAAAGACCATTTAGTGTGCTTTGTCCAAACTGTGTCTCCCCATGATGAGGACTTTTGAGAGTTTTCCTTTTGTATTTGCATTTTTTTTGTTTGGTAATTAAATGATGGAAAATTCTCGATTCCTATGCTTACTTGATGTAATCATGAATATTTTAATTTTAAAAAAGACTATTTAGGCATGGTTTCAAGAGATTTCTGGATTGAGAAATAACATTACTTAAGATGCTGGCCCTGGAGGTTTTGGGTCAAGTAAGAGCGAGCTGGGAAGGTTCATTCCTTTGATAGTGGGCAGAAGGGTATTCAGGATACTTGGAGATTCAGTTGCCTAGTCACCTGGAAGATCTGTATGTACTAAAGTTTTTCCTCTGCTTTGGGCAATGGAGGCTAAACTGGCTCATTGGCGGGGCTTGCCTCTTTCACTTCGGCAATGAGTTCATCTTATCAAACTGGTTATTTTGCCATTCTGGTTGTATATATTTCTGTGCCAGCCAGTGATGCTGCTCCAGAGGGATGTGAATTGATCGGAGAGGGTCCTACGATTGTTCCTTTGGAAGGGTTGTAAGCTTAGGATGAAGTTGCGATTATTGCAAAGACCGATGATGGATGGGGGATTAGGATTACCTCATTGTAATCAATACATAGAGTCCATATGTACAAATATAAATAGATAAAATCTTCTTTACTTCATTTAGGGGCATGTTTACTAAAGTGTGTTCGCTGTTGGCACGGGGTTTAGTATACAGCTGGGCCATGAGATAGTAAGGAATGTGCAGCCCAAAGGTGACTGCACTAAAAATCCCACGTTAACCAAGCAGCAACTGCAAATAAGCAGGGTTAAAGTGGAGATGGGACTGGTGCAGTAGTCATGTGCTAGCTGCCCAAACATGCCGCTACTAGCATGGGTACAGCTAATGCCAGCCTCTGTTGCATGTGTTAGGAAATATGAAGGGCATAAGCAGGGCAAATACATAAGAAGGGAATGGGGCAAAAGAGCTGTGAGCGGAATAACAAGACGCCTGCCTAAGACACAGGTTTGGAGGGGCAACATGGTGCAGATGACATGGCAATGGACCACAACAGTCTGACAGCCACAAAAGCAGAGCCTGCAGGTCAGGAGTTATCCTGCTGAGACAATGGGCAAACATCCACAGGAACATCAACAGCTGTCCTGATGGCCCCTCATCCTGAATGAGGGAGGATGTGCTGGAGGCCTACCATCTCTGAGCAGCTACATAACACTTCAAACACTAAGGGCCCGATTCTATTCATGACGTAGATCTCCTTTGTACGTCTGGGCTGACCCGGACGTACAAAGGAGATTGCGATTCTGATCCCGTGGGGCACGTCCAGCCCCATGGGATCAGAATTGCGAACAGCACTGTACATGCAGGCTGGGACTGCGATTCAGTCCTGGCCTGCATATACAGCACTAGCCCAGCTAAGTCAGCCAGGGCTTTTAAATGGAGTCGCAGTGCCATGGAGTCCCATTGCAATGGCACTGCAGCTCCATTTAAAAGCCGTGATGCTGGTTGCTGCTCCAAAAAGTTAATTCCCCGCAGCCTGACCCCCGATCCAGCCTCCTAAGGCCAGGATCGGGCTGTGGGGGATTAGCTTTGTCTCCCCCAGCCCCTTCCGTGCCCCGAATAAAAAAAAAACATCCAGGGAGGTTATTCCCCGGGGGTGGAATAACCTCCCCGGACAATTTGCCACCCCTGGACCTACAGAGTTGACATTAGAATCGGCCCTGTATGTCCAGGGCTGGACCACTCTCTGCCCACCCACTCTCTGTCCCTGGGCCACCTCTTCCCTGCCCCTGACTAACTTCCCCGCACAACCGGCGGGGAAGTTATTCGGGGGCCTGCAGATGCATGAATAGCGGGGATGGACATCTCAACAAGACATCCATCCCTGCTATTCGTGATTCGGAATAACCCCCTAAATGTGGGCCCCCAGTGTTGGAACGCACTGATTGGTGTCCCCTTCTTGGCCAGGGGCTGAGGTAATCCATTGACCTTCCCAGGTGCGGTGAGCTATTTTTAACTGGACAGCTGAGGTAGTCAGCCTGGAGGCTGCTTGGGATTTATCATCTCCTTGAGGTGTGCTCCCAGAGCCCTCTCCCTGTAGAAGCATGACGGCCTTCTGTGTGTGGATGTCTGTGCCCTCCACACATATTTTTGAGGGCAGATCAGAAGGGTGTGCTGCCTGACCATATCACCCCCATCTGCAGGCTGCCCTGAGCATGTGTGCAAGTTGTGCTTGGTGTCCAGATTCTTTGACACCCCTGTTCCCCCAACATGGGGGAAATAGTCCACAATGGCTATGGTGCTGTCCAAACCATCATCAGAGGAGAGAATGAGAGGTAGAGTGCATTCACACACACACAGGGTGAGGGAGTTCATATCCCCGTCCCCCATAATGGACATTGTGCATACCGTGTCTGAACCCATATAAGGCCCCCTACATCTTCAGATGTCAAATTTAAATCCTATCTCCTACTTTTAGGGACACAGCACAAACTCTGCATTATTTTGCTTTGCTGATTTGCATTCTCTGCCCTCTTGTACTTAACCCCTATGCTTAGAGCAGTGCAAGCAGCTGAGCCCTTTCCTGATCAACCCTTTGTATTCTGAATTGGCCAGTTGATACCTTGCAGTTTGTGTGTTTGGGGCACAGTTCCTACTGTCCATAGTGTTTCTTTGTCTCCCGCCACCCTATTATCATGCCTGTAGCCTTCCTTTTCCCCAGTGCATGGTGAGATTGCGAACACTGTGTGCATGCACTAGTGCTCTGCGTTTGCTACTACTGCACTCATGATGTGACTAGCGCACTGGCAGTCGTGTAAAGCTGCCATGCCCCTTGTGCCTACTGTAGCCGCTGGTCTCTGGCACGGTAGGAATGTGAGATTTGCATGTGTTAATCCTGCGGTCCCTGCCACATTTTAGTAAACATGCCCCTTAGATAGCTGGCATAATAAATTAATCAGAAAAACTCACTGTAGACCCTTTTGTGACACTGAGGTTTAAGCCTCATTTTGGGAACTGCCTTTGGCCGCCGTTGAGACGCCTTGGAAGAAACGTCCTTTTTCCATCACAAAGCTAAGTGTTTTGGTTTCTTGGGACTTAGTAGTATTTTGGATAGAGATACAAGCAGCATTGCTTTTATGAAACTTGTAAAAGGGGGTGCTTGTTATGAAGGTACCACCATCTTGGCAAGTATGTAAATTAACTGTCTTGCAAAGCATTGTGGTTATTGAAGTCCATTCCCACAAAGCTTGCCTTTTTAAATGAATGAAAACTATTGTAGTTGGTCGAGTGTAAGGCAAAATTAGAATTTATTTACGGGGTGAATATCCCACACACAGATATGCTTGGTAACACCATCCAGATAACTTCTCCAGGGTTTATTCAACACAAAATAAGGCAACTGAAATACTAATGCAAATTAAGTATCAAAAGTCCTTTATGGAACAGAAAGGCTTCTTTCAGCCACTGCTAATAAACTCCTTAGCAGTGCTGGGGGAAAAACAAATCAAAGAGGAAAACTTCTTTATACAAAAACAATGCTCACTTTCTCCATACAGAAAAGAACTTTTAAATCCCAAGTGTGCATGGCTTGTGCTGGGCTCTCCTCCACCACCAGGTGACAATTAACTGCAATCAGTAGCTTGATTTCAGCACACGTGCAAACTTTCCAACAAAGCTTTTTCTTTTCAACAAAACGTTATGAGAAGCCAATATTTAGAATGTTTCCTTTTGATGTTTTCTCTTATATTTAGGATTTTCCTAAAATAACAACCTACTCAAAGAACAGTCCATATAATCATCCTCTGTATCAGATATTAAACCTTGCTCTTGAAATTGCATAGATTCAGTTTCTCCGTCTGACTCAGAGGGCTTTAGGAACTGACCTCTATACGGAGAGAAACTGTTTCCCTGCTGTTTGCACTGCTCAAAGCTAGAGAAATGTTCACAGCTCCTACCTGAATCCAGGCAAGCGTCAAGCTGCTTCTTCTGGTATTTTGGCCAGTATGCAATAGAGCTTCTGTGTCCTGTCCTCCAGTTGGTATCTCTGGACCACTGTTCCCTCTAAGCTGTGCGCTTGTGCGCACGCACACACCTCGCCGAGCGAGCGCACGTACTTTACAACAGAGCGCACAAAAATTACGGCTCTGATTCTGATAGAAAACAACACAGACGTCTTAAAATTTAAAAGTTATGATTGTAATTACTAGAAATTTCCCGCTTCATTTAGTAATAGTCTTTTTTCATTTAATTTGATTAAAATCATTGTGGTGTACATACTGTATTCTGACATGTAGTCAAATTTTAAAGTATATAACTCCGAGTGTCGTTATGTGGCGCACAAAAATTTAACCTTCCTTCAAAAGCTGCACACAGCTGATATTTTATGCGCACACAGTCTACAGAAAATTAGAGGGAACATTGCTCTGGACCTCAGGATCTTTTCTCCAAACGTCCTCCAAGAGGTATTTGGGCTCCTTTCCTTCTTAGCTGCAACAGACCTCTTCCTAGGTGTTGCTTGAGGGTCCCTGGCTGTGGATCTACAGACCTCTGACTTTCTCCAGTCCTCTGATCCTTTCCCCCAGGTATCTCTCCAGGCATAGGTATTGCTCTGAGCTCCTCTCTTGGACCGTCTGCTTCCTTGTCCCTGTTCCTTCAGGTTCCGGTTGTTCTTCCTTCTGTTCTTCTGATTCCCCTTCTCCTCCTCTGTCTGTCTTCCTGAAGATTCCCCTCTAGTTTTAAAGGGCTTAGATTGCAACTCCTCCCTTGCACTCTTCAGGTGTTTTGGATTAAGCATTCTTCTAGAGGCTGTTTGATTAGGGATGACATAATGTTTTCTCTGATTAGACTCATGCTTTTCCACTCTAGCTCCCCTAGGGACTTTCTGCATACTAGTGCATTCTGGAACATGTAGTCTTTTAGGGAAACAATCTGTCTTATTTCTATAACCTGCCAGCACAGGTATCTTAATCAGAGTAAATTCTCCTCTCTTGTCATTACTCCCTGAGCTATGATAAGCTTCCTTATTACAAACTTTTTGAAAAGAATAAACATTGATTGATATTTATTTCGTAGTGGAGACAGATGATGGCGCTTGGGCTGGTGAAGACCTGAGGGTATGGGTCCTTTCTAAATGCCTGTTGATGCCCCCACTAAACCCTTTATTATTATTTTTGCTTTTGTTTTTGAATTTTTAACCCATTTGATGTGTTTTGTATAGTTTATAAAATTACTGCCTTATTGTGCATGTAAAACATTATTGCATAGGCTCAGTAATTAGAAAAATAGAAAACTGATTGAAGAACTTAAATCTGAACTGCTGAAATACATATAATTTTCAAAGTATTAATGCACTAATATGTTTTTAGAGATCATTAGTTTTAAAACTGAATAAATCAGTACTGCTGTTAACTTTCTGTGGTTATAAAATGCTGAGACAAAAATGAATTGAAACATTTTACTGCTGTAGAACCCCCTTTCTGTGTAGTCCAGGACGCTGCACTACTAGCAGTTTCACAGACAAAGGAGGGCATTTATCCAAGAGCTAATTTTTAAATTTTAAGTTTTGACTTTTGGAGTTCAATATCAGGATTCTTTGGTGGGGACTGGAATATACTGTGAGGCCTTTGGTACTTGGTACTCTCACACCTCTTCCCTTCACAGATAAATGAATCCAGGCCAAAAGATGTGTTCTGAACCAAGGATTTACTTAAACTTTAAGTTCACTGAACAATAACAACAATAACAATTGGAAGAAGTAACAGATAGAAACTATGGGGTATGTTTACTAAACCGCGGTAACGTAGCAGCGGCTACGTTAACACGCGTTAGGTAACGTTAATGTGTGTTAAGGGTACCTAACGCACATTAACGTCACCGTCCGTGGTAAGTCCCGCAGAGGGTGGAGAGAGAGCGGAGAGAAGGGGTCAATGGGCGGGGAGTGGGTGGGTAGAGGCTCCCGCTGCACTAACATGGGGAACTGAAGGCCTGAACATTACCAAGACTGAAAACCAGTCGTTAGATGCACATTTGCAGGAGGGTGAAAACATTTTAGCGTCAGCAAAGTACCACAGAGGCAGGGAGCCCAAGAAAAGTGATAGTAGTGATCCATTTGCAGCAACAGCATAGTGCCCAAGTATGAAAGGCCACTATGGCGATTGTGCAAATGGGGCATAAGGGACATGTAGTGGGGGCAGCTGGGGCACAGGGTGGACTAGGCTGTCGCCTAGGTGGCACATAGGATCATAGACACTGGAAATTAGCAGGACAGTGTCTGATCAAGGTCAACATGCCCAGCAGTTGGTGTTCCACAGTGTCCCATCCAGGGGACATAACCCAGCAAGTACCCCAAAGGTCACATAAGTACCACTATGCCTGTAATAGGGCAATCAGTGCACATCTGGGGACCACTCTAACAAGGGTCCACAGACCTTCCCCAGGATGCATCGCAAACAGTTCGTAAACCCAGCTAACTGAACAGTCTTTACTGCAGCCCCTAGTAAGGCAGTGCAGGGTGTGACCACATGTTCTCTGAAACATATATACACCCAGTAGGCCAAGCTGGGTACACGGTACCTGAGGTGCATGCCCTAGCCTGTCCACAGTGGGCTGTCACAACACAACCTACCTGCATCTACCTGGTCCACCCTAGCCAATAGTTGCTAGGGCACTGACCTGGCATACCCCCAGCCATCTCCCCCCCCATGTGGAAGGGAATAATATTGGTAGGTGGTGATGGGGGGATGTGTGGATGTCCATTTATGCCTCCCCACCCCAGACCCCACTCCCTAGGCACCCGCCTACCTGCACAGTGGATGGCCTGGGACTGCGCACTACCAGCACCGACAGCATATGGCCAGGCGGCATTGCAGGGGGGTGTGCATTGGTGCTGGAGGGGGCAGTGACACCTGTCTGCAGTGGACCTAGGCCATGCCCTGTACCAGTACGTGGTGTGCAGTGCAACAGAACAGGTCTGGCTGAGAAAAGGTAAAGGTAGCCCCAGGGACTGCTGTGCATTTGTGGCAACAGTGTGGTGCAGTACACACAGCCAATGTGTCCCAGAGCAGAGGGTCACAGGTTCAGGTCTCAGCTGTGGATCCTGCAGAGCATGTCAACTATATTTTACCCTACAATGCAGATACAACATCAACATGTGCAATCCCCAAAGCAGCAGCCAACAGGGGTACAGACACCCACTCACACAGGCTACACTATCCAAAGCTCCATGGAGAGTCAGGCTGTTGGCCCCAACATGGAGTTGCACTTATCACCAGAGCACTACTACTACCTCCTGCACAGTTTGGCAAGGTCGGCACTGTGATTAGGACCAGTGTGGCGAGCAGGGTTGCCAACCACCCCTAACTTTGCACATTGCTGCAATAGGAGTGTGTGCGTGTGTATGTTTATCCATTGTTTTGTGGCTGCCTACATCTCACTGGGCCCACAATGTCCCACTGTTAGCAGTGTTAGCCTGCAAATGTTCATAATGAGGAGCAAGGTATTGTGCATATGGCCTGGCCACGGTGGACTGGGCAAGATGCATCTGCAGAGGGTGTAGGGAAATGGCTGGGACATTGTAGTGCCCAACCACCATCTGTATGGTTAAGGTGGCCACAACATGTCTTGCTGTTGGGGGCACTCTCACACTGACCAAACAGTGACCATGGCATGGCTATGTTCCCACATAGTGCTACATAGTATCTGTCTCAAGTGATATATGTGTGCCCCCATTTCTGGACAGCCAATCACTGGGGCATATGCCAGGTTCCTGTGCCATATAACCCAGGTCTGGGTGCGCATAGTTCCACTGTGAACATGCAAGATAGACTGGCTAGCGGAGTGTCCATAGCTAGTTTGTGCATGGCTGTAACACCTGGCATAGTGCAGCAGGTACAGTCTGACTGTACCTGCACCTGGTGAATGTTAGGGAGGAAAGGCAATGGACAGGTAGTTTACTATAGTGTGCAATATTGCATCTTACGTGTGTTGTGGCAAAGGCTTACGTCCATAGACCGCAGAATGCTATATAGCACTATGGGGGTGCCTAGCCATGCTGTGGTCACTGCACAGTCAGGGTGAGAGTGATCTCTCAGGACATACTGAGGTCACCCTGTCTGTGTAGGTGGTGGCCGGGCACTAAAATGTCCCAGTCAGTGCCCTATGCCCTGTGCAGATGCACCCTGGCCAGGCCACCCTGTCCAGACTATACCCATGGTACCTTGCTCCTCATTATGCACATTGGCAGCCCAATACTGGCAACATTGCTGGCAGTGTGGGCTGTGGAAGGTGTTTGCAGCCACCACACACTGGATAGACAGACAGCCACCCCCACACCTATGCCAGCATTGTGCTACTATAGAGGAGTTCAGCAGCCATTCCCACCACACCAGTCCTGGGCACAGTACAGGCATGGATATGGTACGCAATACTGTTGGGGGTCACTCCCCAGGGTGGTAAACACTGTCAGAGACCAGACCTGCAGCACACACTGCAGACATCAGAATGATTGTTATGGTGGAGCTCAATGAGCAAAATGTGCTTAACGTAGGAATTGATATCTGCCAGTTATCATAGGAAATGTTTGATAGCTGTGTACCATATACCCAGGTGTAGGGTGGCATTGCTAAGGTATGCAACTGCTAGTATTGGGAGATACAGGCAGGGCCCAATGTCCTGCCTCTCCAGGAGGCATTGGCCAATGGGGCCTGTGGGGGTGTGTGTGGGTGTGTCTGGCCCTGTTGGCTGCTGCTTTATGACAGTTTCCCAACTCCAGTCCTGGTGTTCCAAACACTGTTCGGGTTTTCATGCTGTCCCTCATAAATATGCATGAGCTACATCTGCATACCATGGGGGTGGTGCATAGAGATGCAGCACAGGCATCTTTATTAGAGGCAGCATGGATCCTGAATGGTGTGGGGCCCTCCAGGACTGCATTTGGGAGACTCTGCTCTAGGTAATGTGCCTGTTTATGGTGTCTGTGCTCGGTGGGGTAAAATATAGGCGTATTAACCATGCGTATGTTCTCAGCAATAAAGGTTTGTCCTTACTATCACGGTTTAGTTGTGGGAAAAATATGTGGACTGGATTGGCAGGAGCCCCAGCTGGCCTTTGAACCTGTGACCTTCTGTTCTTGCACACACTGTCTGTGTGCACTGCACTGCACCACCGTGTTGCCACAGATGTGCTGCATTCCCTGGGGAGTCCATGACTGTACATCCAACAGAGCCTGTCTGTTGCGGTGGACGGTGCCAGCCTGCACAGGCCTAGGCCACTGTCTGCTGTGGCTTGCAGCCACTGCCCCCTCCACCACCTGTACCCTTCCGCCAACATGCAGACATGTCCTTATCTGGGAAAAAGCATATGACCTGACTGAGTTGTGGCACTCCAGGACTGAATTTGGGGGACTTGGCTGTAGGTAATGCCCATTGTTATGGTTTGTGTGTGGTGTAGGGTAAAATATGGGTGTTTGAACCATGCTTATGTTCTCTGCAATAAAGGAGTGTCTTTACTATCACTGTTTAGTGGTGGGTAAAGTTATGGGGACTGGGTTGGCAGGAGCCACAGCTGGGATTTGAACCTGTGACCCTCTGGTCTTACAGGCACTGGCTATGTCCATTGCACCACACTGTGGCCACAGAGACAGTGCAGTCCCTGGAGATAGGAAACCTGGCCTGACGAGTCAGAAACCCTGCTCTGCACAATTTTACTGTGGGCTCATTTACCTTGTATGGAGACAAAAGTGCAAATAAACCTCAAAAATTACCTCGAAAAAAGGGGCAAACACCCATAACCAAGCTGGGCAACAGTTATATCACTGGGAAACATTAAAAAACACTCCCAGGAAAGCTCCAATAAAATGAAATGATTTTTGAAAGGGTCTACGGAGCGTAGACCCTTCCAAAAATCATTTATTTTTTTTGGAGCTTTCCTGGGAGTGTTTTTTATTGTTACCCATTGCTATCACTGTTTCCTAGCTGAATTATAATTTTTACAATTTTTCTTGTGGTCATTTTAAAGTTTTATTTGAAATTTTGTTCTGTGCACATGTATCACACTGCTCACGTGTTTTAGGTTTCCCCGGTTTTGCTGTACATTGCTGACGGAAATGGTTTCTCTTCCCTTTAAATCGTCTCTAACGCGCGGTTTTCACTCGCGGTATTTTTTAGATTGATTTTCAGCCCCGCTCCTGTGCGGGGAGCCTCTCCCCTCCCACTCTCCACCCATTGACCTCGTCCCTCCGCCCCTCCGGAGCCTTCTTCCGCCCTAGGAATGCCTTTCCACGCCGCTAGCGCACATCAGCGCGCCACGCACTTGTGCGGGCCCGTTAGTGTGACGCGCACGTGTGTGGGACACAAAAATGCACTATTAGCGTGTGCCCCGCACAATTGCGTGGTTTAGTAAACATACCCCTATGTTTTCGAAAAATACGTTGTATACTCAAACTCACTGGTGAGTAGGAAGTAATAAAATTGATGTGCTGAGTATCGCGGTGATGTACTTCTTGTTTCCTTGGAGATAGTAGTAAATCACGGTTAATGATGTGCAAGTTATGAGGCAAACTGATGGTTGGGGCACCTCTGTCTACTGTAAATCGATTGACCGGAATACTTTTCTTCATCATGACAGTGCTCACCCCCAACCTTAAAGCATAGCCTTCCATTGTCACAGTTTTTGCGTTACCGCCGCATTGCTCTAGTCTAAAAGTTTATAAAAATCTATCTAAGAATCTGAAGACTAGTTTTACTGAAAGAGGATATCCCTCTTCTGTTGTATGCCAAGCGTATCGGCGAGCGTTACACATTAACCGTGATTTACTACTATCTCCAAGGAAACCAGAAGTACGTCACCGTGATACTCAGCACATCAATTTTATTACTTCCTACTCACCAGTGAGTTTGAGTATACAACGTATTTTTCGAAAACGTAGTGACATCCTCAAAGCTGTACCAGGGTTACAAGATAAATCAGTACGCTGTGTTTGGAAACGCAGTCGAAATTTAAAGGAATACCTGAGCCCCACAAGGTTGAGAGCCCCCATATCTTCTTCGTTGGATACCTTGGAATTAGGTCATCAAAGATGTGGAGGCTGTGCGATATGTGAAGTTGCTTCACACCGGAAGAGCTTTATCTACAATGGCATCACTTACAAATTAAAATCTGCTACTACTTGCGACTCTACATATGTGGTGTATGCTGTGCAATGCCCTTGTGCCTTGCTTTATATAGGCAAAACGATCCGCCCATTCTGGGTTCGCATGCAGGAACATGCAAGTCGGCTCAGATGTGCTTGTAGAGAAGCCCCTTTGGTCCAACACTGTTTACTACACGACCATACATTTTCCCAACTTCGTTGCTGGTGCATAGAAATGGTAACAAAACCTGTCTTAGGAAGAACTCGTGACCAGTGGTTGATCTATAGAGAACAGAGGTAGATCTACACATTAGCCACGGTACACACGGGAGGATTGAATCAAAGCATCGATTGGGCAGCTTGTGTGTGATGTTTGACCAATGGGAGCATGTTCTCAGGGACATTTAAACCTGGGCCACTTTGCCATTAGTTTGCATGCGCGGCGTTCTGATGGAATTTCCAATTGCACGCGAAAGAGCAAGCTGGGAAGAGTGTTTAGCCGCAACATTGTCAGGTTTTTGTTAAATTCATATTCTGTTTCATTTTTTTAATGAGAGTTAATGTGGTATATGTTTTAAGCATAATATAGCACAGTTCAGTCACTCACGATGTCTTTTCAGGAATATAATCTCACGATTAAGTCCCTTGAGAAACCCTCTACGGCGAAACGCATGGGCGCCTTGAAGGATTGGCGTTGGGACAAGCTTTGAGTCGTAGATTGAACGTGGAAGAAATTTTATAACACTAAAAAATTTTTTCAAAAAAATCCCTGAAGTGTCACGGTCATCGACATGCTTTTGAATGAGCTAAGTACTTTTCTTGATTATGTTTATTTGCTTAAAACATACCGTGATACTGTTTGTACAACATGAGCCATTGATGTTAAACCGGCACATGTCTGGGAGATTAACACAATAAGCCCAGAGTTTGTTAGTGCCTATGGTTATTTCTGAGGCTATGTTGTGACAATTCCAGCATTACTGAGCTAGATTGCTTTGGTAAAGAGTTGAATGAGGTACTTTTTGTTATTGCATAACGATCATTCACGAAGATAGACCCATTTTTTTCCCTTACTTCTTTTTTTTTGAAACTTTTATTTTCATTTTGCAACAAACAAAAGAAACAACACACCAAAGGAAACAATACAATTATACAATAAAGAAAAGTAAACCCAATTACCCCCCACCCCCACGCTTCTTCTCTAGCTGATTATGTCAGCATGTGAGCGCTTCCAAACAAACGTGATTGTACATCAAAACAATCAAAAGAGTATCTGCGATACAGAATAATCATGAGACAAAGATATATATAAATTTAGACAGTCAGATGAGAGCATTGAGCAGAATGTACATAATCATTGAGCATCTTCCATTTAGACCGATGATGAGGAGTCTGAATGGGGGAAGCAAACATACGAGGTATTTGTTCATATTTACTGTAGAGACAGACATGATTCCACCATTCATTGGGGCTCAACTGGGAGCTATTTTTCCAGTATTTCGTAATTAGGGAAATAGCAATACCTAGCATAAAGTCCAAAAGGAAGTAAGCCGTTTTTGGAAGAGAGGGGATCCCCGCTGCTGAGCGAAGTCCCACTATCCTCCAAGAAAGGGGCTCTTGAAAGTGCAAAATAGACTGTATACGGCCCCAGACCCGACTCCAGTAATGCTGTAGTGCGGGACATTCATACATAACATGAGGTAGTGAACCAATGGCCGCATGACATGTCCAACAATTATTGCCCTGAGCAGTGTTCCATTTGGCTAATCTGTCAGGAGTGTAAAAACACCGGTGGGCTAGAAAGAAGAGTGTCTGAGTGAGTGAGGCGGATCGGGAGACCCGTGTCACTCTACTCCAGACAAGGCTCCATTGCTCCGGGGTCAAAGTCACATGCAGTTCTCTCTCCCATGCTTTCTGCGCTATAGGGGTATCCCTAGTTATAGCATTACATAAGGTTTTGTAAAAATTGGATGCTACACCCGGTGAACTACCAATAGATCGGATAGTCTCCAACCAACCTTGTGTAGGGGAGGCCGATGGCGGGAGCACCTTAGCACTCCGAAGGCAATGCTGAAGTTGCACCAACTGAAAGTAGTGTTTCGCTGGGAGACCAAATTCAATTTGCAATTCACTAAAAGTTTTCCAGCGACCTTCATGGAACAATTGGCTAGGAATCCAAATGCCCCTAGTGTACCAGGGGCTCCACGCCATCGGCTTATTTTGTATTCGAAATCGAGTGTTGTACCAAAGTGGGAGTTTGTCTAACGGACAGAGTCGGGAGTCTAAAGATTGCATGAGATTATTATAGGCACCTAAGGTGTCTAAAAGCATTGGTGGGAAGTGGGAGTCTGATGGGAGAGTCATACCAGGGAGAAAAGTAAGAGGAATCGGTTTGCAAAGGTCCTCTTCTATGTCTAGCCACACAGGTCTACTCGGTACTGGATCTTCCAGCCAACGAGCACCTTGTTTGAGAAGAAAAGATTGATGATACTTCAGGAAATCAGGGAATCTGACACCCCCATATTCCTTATCTGCTTGCAGCTTATGTTTCGCTATCCTAGGTGTCTTATTTTGCCACAAGTATCTAGTCAGAAGGCCCTCGATATCTTTATATATACGTCGAGGGAAGAGACAAGGCACCATTTCTAAGATATAATTCACTTTCGGAACAATCATCATTTTTATGGTTTCTAATCGACCCCACCAGGTAAGCGTTAAAGGAGTCCAGCGGTGAGTAAGCGCCCGGACTTTAGAGGTTAAGTCTTTGGCATTGAAGGAGATAGTGTCTTCCAAAGGAGAACAATAGTGAACCCCAAGGTATTTGACCATGCGAGGTTGCCATAAAAAGGGGAAGGATTGCATATCTGCCTGATGAAGCAGAGGATTTAATGGAAAGGCTACCGACTTGGTCCAATTTATCTTATAACCAGACAGTTGTGAGTATTTACCAATTTGCTCTAAGACAGCCGGTACTGAGTCTATAGAGACAAAGAGCATAAGATCATCAGCATACGCTGAAATTTTGATTTCCCTGTGGGTGAAGGGGACTCCATGAATCTCCTCCGATTGCCGGATTAGTAAAGCCAAGGGTTCGAGTGCAAGATCGAAGAGGAGTGGAGACAGTGGGCATCCCTGGCGAGTGCCGCGTTGAAGGGGAAAAGGTTGAGACTTTAAAGCATTTGCACATATACTGGCTGTAGGCTGAGCGTACATGGTGCGAAGACAACGGAGAAAACCTTCCCCGAATCCGTACCAGCGGAGGACTGCAAATAGGAAGGGCCACTCTAAGCGATCAAAGGCCTTCTCAGCATCAAGTGAGAGGCCAACAAATGGGCGATCAAGATTAACTGCGGTAGTCAATACATGGCAGAGAGTCCGAGCATTGTCAGCAGTCGATCTACCAGGAATGAAACCGCATTGATCTGGGTGTATTAAGGTAGGCATCCTATCCGAGAGCCGGGTAGAGAGAATGGTGGCAAAGATTTTATAGTCCGCGTTTAGGAGGGAAATTGGACGATAATTAGCTGTTAGTTGCGGGTCTCTCCCCTCTTTCTCAAAAACTACTACATTTGCCATTGAAAAGGACCCAGAAGGAGAACCCTCCTCGGCCAGAGCAGAAAAATAAATTTTCAAAACTGGAGCTAAATCAGCGTGAAAGGTTTTGTAGAATTCAGCGGGGAGACCGTCTGGGCCTGCGGCTCGACCTGAGGCACATTTCTTGATAGCAGAATGAATTTCTGAGACAGTAAATGGTGTGTCTAAGGCCACTCTATCTTCGTCAGATAGGGTCGGTCTTTGTACTCCTGAAAGTAAGCGTTCAAATACATCTGGCTCAAAATCACATTCAGATTGATAAAGCCGAGTATAAAAGTCACGAAAGAGTTCTAAGATTTCGGTATCTTTAGTGACCAAGCCCCCCCCTGACGGATTGCGGAGGGCGGTAACACGCTTGGCTTCTTTTCGACCTTTTAGGGCATTTGCTAATAATTTGCCAGCACGATTATTTTCCCGATAATAAAGCCCTTGTTGTGATTCAATATTTTTAACAGCAGCAGTGTGCAAAAGCTGATTGTATTGAAAACGCAAGCGTTGTAAACGGAGTAAAATACATGGGTCAGTACGGGACGTAAGGAGACGCTCCCCAGCTTGTATCTGCTGCTCTAGAGTCAGTAAAAGCTGCTTTCTTTGTTTCCCCTGCCGAATTTGATAGCTAGTTATAGTGGCACGGATAGATGCTTTAAAACCCTCCCACCAAGCCCAGCCCGCTGTATCATGGGGTGAGTTAAAATGAAAATAATCTTGGATAGCGGCCTTTATATCGATCTGAAAATCTTTTTGACCCAGTAGGGATCTATCAAAAAACCAAGCTCGGGGAGAATCGTCCCGCGCAGTGACACGTAATGATAAAGATATGGCAGCATGATCTGAAATATGGAGAGGATGAGTCCTAGTCGTGTCTACTTGAGAAATCAGTGCTTTGGAAATGAGAAAGAAATCTATTCTAGATTGGGAGTGATGGGGGGCAGAAAAGAAAGTGAACTCTAAGTCGGAGGGGTGAAGCAGCCTCCATATATCTACCAGCGCAAGATCTTGCATCAGAGCTGTAAGGGTAGCAAGACTCTTGGGTGGACTACTCGTTCTTGGCGGCTGTCTATCTATCAGAGGGTCTAACACTTGATTAAAGTCACCACCAAGTATTAATGGAGTATTGGCAGAGGCCTGTGCCAACTGCGCAATACTTGCATAGTAAGCAGGGTTGTCCACATTCGGGGCATAAATGCAAATACATGTAAATTCACTATCTCCGACCTTAAGATGTACTCGGGCCCATCTGCCCTCCTTGTCAGCGCTAGTATCAATTACAGTAGCTTGCAAAGATTTCTTAACCAGGATGGCAACCCCGCACCGTTTAGAAACGGCGGGAGAATAGGCAGCCACCATGTAAGGCTTAACATTGAGTTTCAGTGTTTCAGCAGAGTTTAAGTGCGTTTCCTGAAGAAACGCTAAATCAGCATGCTCATGGCTAAGATAGCTAAGGATTTTCTTTCTTTTGATTGGACTATTAATGCCCTTTACGTTGAGTGATAAAATTTTACATAAAGCCATTCAGACAAGTTAAAAATTCTGAGCATGATAGCGCACCTAATTTCACAATGTCCCTCATATTGACTGTATCAGGCTGTACATATGGCATAAAAGAAACTAAGCTTAGATAACACAATGAAGCGCCCCACATTAAAAAAGAAAAACCGCAGCGCAGTAGAGAAGAAGCAAAACCCCAAAAATTACTGGCGACCATGTGTCTGCGGGGAGAAGCCCCAGAGAAGGCCAAAATTGAAAAACACATAACCTGTAGGACTGTGCGTGCTCCGAATCTGACCGAGGCACACATCATGGAGGGAGAGGAGACCACAAAACAAGAGTCATAGAAAGAAAGAAAGAAAGTCCAGGAAGTCTCTGTGCTTGACTATGACCGCCGCATCGGGCCCTTCAAAATGGCGGACAGAGCCGGCGAATAAAAGTCCACGTCGTTGGATTAGCGCATCTGCTCTGCCTCTTTGGAGTCTAAAAATGTTGATAGTAGATCAGGATCTTCGAATGTCCTGGTTTGGTTGTGGAGAGTCACTCGGAGTTTCGCGGGATACAACAGGCCAAAGCGAGCCTGTAGCTGTTGAAGTCGAGGGCGAAAAGCAAGGAGTTTCTTCCGTCGGTCAACGGTAGGCTTTGCCAAGTCAGGGAAGAAGGAGACTTTGTGACCTTCAAATTCCAAATGATGGTTCGCCCGGGCAGCATTTAAAATTTGTTCCACTTGTTGATATCGTAGCAAGCGAAAGATAATAGGCCGGGGGGTCGTTCGGTTGAGCGCCATGTGGGTAGGAGCACGGTGTGCACGATCGATTTCCAATTCTTTATGAAAGGTGATCTTCAGCAAGGAGGGAAGAATTTTGAGCAAGAATTCTCTCATATCTCCCGCTTCCGCCCCCTCCGGTATTCCAATGAGCCTCACATTGTTGCGACGGGCTCGATTATTGCTATCTTCTAACTCCTTTTGCAGATTCTGTATCTGGCGCTCGGCCTTGTCCAGTGCGCCCAAGCGCACCGCGTGCGAATCGAGGACCCCCGCCATATTGTCCTGCCGTAATGAGAGTCTTTCAAGTCGGTCCTGGAGCACTCCAAAGTCTTCTCGCAGGGCTCTAAGCGCTTCTCCATTGGACTGCACCAATTCCTTCACGCCGCGTAGTTCCTCCAAAATCTCCAGGTGCATTTCGGGGTTTTCACGAAATGGAACCATCTTCTGTGGGGAGGACACCTCTGTTTTAGAGCGTTTTCCGTGAGAAGAAGAAGGAGACCCGAAGTCCAAGCGCGCTGGTTTATGGGCCGCCATCCCCCCCGAGGTACCCCGGTCAACCCGGAGCGAAATAGTAAGTTTGTATAGGTATTAAGTCAGGATTCTAAGTAGGCCTCTCGGGAGTTTCAGCGCGAAGCGTCTTACCCGCTGGACATCAGGCTCCGCCCCCGATAGACCCATTTTTGATTTTAGAGATGGCCTAATGGGAGACAGCCAACATGGCTTTAGACAAGGAAGATCTTGTCTTACTAATCTGTTATGTTTTTTTGAAGTTGTGAATAAACAGGTGGACAAAGGTGAGTCGGTTGATATAGTGTATCTGGACTTTCAGAAAGCCTTTGACAAGGTCCCTCATCAGAGACTTTTGGCAAAACTAAAGAGTCATGGGATGGGAGGCAGTATACTACTGTGGATCAGGAACTGGTTAAAAGACAGAAAGCAGAGGATAGGGCTAAATGGCCAATTTTCCCAATGGAGAAAGGTGAATAGTGGTGTACCCCAGGGATCTGTGCTGGGTCCACTGCTTTTTGACATATTCATAAATGACCTGGACAGTGGAATAACGAGTGAAGTTATCAAATTTGCTAATGACACAAAACTATTTAAAGTTGTTAAAACCCAAGAGGATTGTGGAAAATTGCAAGAGGATCTTGATAAATTGGAAGACTGGGCATCAAAATGGCAGATGAAATTTAATATGGACAAGTGCAAAGTTATGCACCTAGGGAAGAACAACCCAAACTATGGTTACACAATGCAAGGTTCCACATTAGGAACCACTACCCAGGAAAAAGATTTAGGTGTCATTGTGGATAACTTGTTAAAACCCTCAGCCCAGTGTGCAGCGGCGGCCAAGAGAGAAAATAGAATGCTAGGTATCATAAGGAAAGGAATGGAAAATAAAACAAAAGATATTATAATGCCTCTATATCGTTCCATGGTGAGACCGCACCTTGAATATTGTGTACAATTCTGGTCTCCGTATCTTAAAAAGGATATAGCGATATTAGAAAAGGTTCAGAGAAGAGCCACCAAAATGGTAAAGGAGATGGAAGGATACTCCTATGAAGAAAGGCTAAAAAGGTTAGGGCTCTTTAACCTGGAAAAGAGACGGCTGAGGTGAGATATGATTGAAGTCTATAAATTAATGAACGGAGTGGAACGGGTAAACGTAGATTGATTGTTTACGTTATCAGAATATAGAAAGACTAGGGGACATGCAATGAAGCTACAGGGTAAACTATTTAAGACTAATAAAAAAAAATATTTTTTCACTCAACGTGTAATCAAACTCTTGAATTTGTTACCGGAGGATGTATTAAAGGCTGTTAGTGTAGCTGGGTTTAAAAAAGGTTTGGACAAGTTCCTGGAGGAAAGGTCCATAAACCATTATTAAGAAGGGACCCAGGATATCAATGCTTGACCCAGTACAAGCATTGTGGAACCTGTGTCTTTTGGGGAAACTGCTAGGTACGTATGACCTAGATTGGCCACTGTTGGAAACAGGATACTGGACTTGATGGACCTTGGTCTGACCCAGTATGGCATATCTTATGTTCTTATGTTCCTATTGGTGTCAGTGAGCTGTGTTTGGGCTCTTCAGTGTACAGAAAGAGAAGAGAACAGCGGAAGTAATGACCACGGCCTACCAGTTGATAAATAAAATTCTTTATTGGGTCCCCAATAAAGAATTTTATTTATCAACTGGTAGGCCGTGGTCATTACTTCCGCTGTTCTCTTCTGGTCGTCTACCTGCGGAACGATATCTCTTTTTCTTCCCTCTTCCGTGTACAGATTCAATTCCCTCTTACTTCTTTCCCTGCCCATTTTTCCCCTTATACACACACCATCCACACAGCTGGCGCTTCAGACCGACCCCTGACACCCTTTCCATTACCATTGTTTACTCCTCTGCATGCTGGGTTCACTGAACACTGTTTCATGGTGTGTGTGCAGGTGTTAACTGTGGCTCACGTCCCCATTACAGACTGTGATATCACCTGCCTGTGGTCTATGGCCTTACACCTACTGCTCCATTTCTCATGTGGCACCATGTCTGCACATTCCTCAGTGCGTCTTTTACTGTCTGCGCGCCTTAGATTGCAACTCGTTCGGACGTGCTGCTGCTTCCCGTCGGCTGTGATGTTCACACGCGGTGAGTCCATGGCGCACTGTACCGCATGTTAAGCGCCTTGTAACGTGCGTTACTTGACATGGCTTGCTTTAACAATGCCCACTCCTTTATATGGGCATCCATAATATTACCAGGGAAATTAACGACGGTAACATTAGTACACATACCCCTATGTTATAGGCAGTTAGTCCTTCTTTATAGTCAAACTTAGTTACGCATAGATTACTCCTTTCCTCCTCTAAATTTGGTATGTAACTCCACTCCCTTCAATTATTCTTTATCTTAAGTTGAACAGTTACTCCACTCTTCACCGCTCCTGCATCTTTGTTACTTAGTCTGGTTTCCTAGAATGGGAGGATTCCCCAGTGTACCTGAAGCAAGTGGTGATACAGACACAGGTCCTCGATACTGTGCTGGACTCAATTCTAGATCTGGGGGCATGTTTACTAAAATCCGCAAAATAGCGCGCCGCAAAATAGCGCACGGCAACGCGGCACTGAAACGCGCAGAAACGCGTTTAAACGCCCCGCACACGTGCGTGTCACCCCCGCACAGGTACGCGGCTCACTAACGGGCCCCGTACAAGTGCGGGCCCGCAAATGTCCGATAGAGGCGTGGAACGGCGAAAGGAGGGCGGAGGAAGGCTCCGGAGGGGCGGAGGGACGGGGTCAATGGGTGGAGAGTGGGAGGGGAGAGGCTCCCCGCACAGTATCGGGCCCGAATTTGCATGTAAAACTACCGCGAGTGAAACACTCGCGGTAGAAAGCATTTAAAGGGAAGAGAAACCATTTCCGTCAGCAATGTACAGGAAAACCGGGGAAACCAGCAAAACGTGAGCAGTGTGATATATGTGCACAGCACAAAAGTGCAAATAAAAATAGAAAATGACCACAACAGAACTATTAAAAATAGTAATTCAGCTGGGGAACAGTTATAGTGATGGGCAATTACAGAAATCACACCCAGCAAAGCTCCAGAAAAAAGAAATGAATTTTGGAAGGGTCTACTGAGAGGAGACTCTTCCAAAAAACATTTCCACGTTTTGGAGCTTTCCTGAGAGTGTTTGCTATGGTTGCCCATTAATATCACTGTTGCCCAGCGTGGTAATATTTTGTCCCACATTTCCCGTGGTCATTTCCGGGGTTTATGTGCACGTTTGTCACCAGACAGGGTGCATATGCCCACAGTAGAATTGCGTAGAGCAGGGTTTGTGACTCCATCCTGCCAGGCTTACTGCCTCCAGGGGCTGCACTGTCTCTGTGGCCAAAGTGTGGTACAGCGGACAGAGTCATTACCTCTAGGACCAGAGGGCAGAGGTTCAAAACCCAGCTGGGGCACCTGCCAGCCCTGTCCCTATATTTTACCCACCACTAAATAAAGATAGCGCAGACACCCCTGTATGCATGGGGAAAACACCCATATTTTACCCAACACCGCACACACACCACAACAATGGGCATTACCTACAGCCAAGTCCCCCAAATGCAGTCCCATACTGCCACATTGCAAGCAGGTCAACTGCTTTTTCTGAGAGAAGTTCATGCCAGCATGTTGGCGGACAAGTACATGTGGTGCAGGGGGCAGTGGCTGCTAACCACAGAAGACAGAGGCCTAGCCATGTGCAGGCTGGCACAGTCCACTGCAAGACAGGTCCTGCCGGATCCACAGTCATGGACAGTCCAGGGAATCCAACCAATCTGTGGCTACACAGTGGTGCAGTGCACACAGACAGTACATACAAGAACAGAAAGTCACAGGTTCAAAGCCCAGCTGGGGCTACTGCCAATCCTGCCCACATATTTTTCCCACAACTAAACAGTGATAGTAAGGACACACCTTTCATGGCGGGGACATATGCAATGGTAAGACATCTATCTTTTACCCCACTGAGCACAGACACCATGAACAGGGGCAGTACCTAGAGCAGAATCACCCAAATGCAGTCCTGGTGGGCCACACACCAGTCAGGTTCCATGCTGACACTCATACAAATGCCTGTGCTGTATATCTATGCACCACCCCCATGGCATGTAGATGTAGGCCATGCATATTCATGAGGGATAGCAGGAAAACCCGAACAGTGTGATGCAAACCTGGACTGGAGTTGGGAATCTGTGCCGTAAAGCAGCAGCCATCAAGGGCAGACACACCCACACCCACAGGCCCCATTGGCCAATGTCTCCTGGAAAGGCAGAACATTGGAACGTGCATGCAGCACCCAAAACGAGCACTTGCATAACTTACCAATGTCACCCTACACCTGAGGTATACGGTACACAGCTCGGAGACGTTTGCTAGGAGCACAGGCAGGCAGTTATCCATACGTTACGTACATACTGCTAGTTGACCCCATCCAAACAATCTGTTAGGTGTTTGCGGGGCATGCTCCAGGCCTGACCTCTGACGGTGCTTACCACCCTGGGGAGTGACCACCAGCTGTAATGCGTACCATATCCATGCCTTGCCGTGCTCAGGACCGGTTTGGTGGGCAAGGCTACTTACCCCCTCAATCGTAGCACCATGATGGCAGAGGTGTGGAAGTGTGTGTCTGTCTATACAGTGGGTGTTGGCTGCAAGCCCCTTCAACAGCCCGCACTGCCAGCACTGTTGCCAGTATTGGCCAGTCAATGTGCATAATGAGGTGCAAGGTACCATGGGTATAGCCAGGGCAGGGTGGCGTGGCCAGGATGCATCTGCACTGGGCATAAGGCCCTGGCAGGGACATTGGCTGGGATATTGTAGTGTCCGGCCACCACCTACACAGACAGGGTGGCCAAAGCATGTCCTTCTGGGCGATCACGCTCACCCTGACTGTGCAGTGACCACAGCATGGCTAGGCCCCCCCATAGTGCTGTATAGTAGTTCTCTCATGTGATAGATATGGGTTTCTTTTTGGGGCCCAGTCACTGATCTATCTGCTTGCTGTGCATGCATCTCCATTGGGAACATGCACTATGGACTAACCAGCAGACTGTTTGTAGCTGGTAAATGTCTTGCTATAATGGCTTGCAGGGTGCAGTGGCTGTTGGCTTGCTGCAGGGGAATATCTGGTGGTGGAGTGCAGCTTACCATACCCTGGGCTTATGTCTGTCTGCTATTGTGTTATGGCTGTGTATGGGGCTGCCTGCCTGGGGGGGGGGGGGTGCCTGATGGCGGCAGACAGGGATATCCATGGTGTTTGTGCAGAAACTAGCTATCTTACACATTAACACTGCTTTGGAACACCCGCTTGGCCTCCATCAGCCATGGCAGGTGTTGTTGACCTGGTCCTGGCCACCTCATTGCACACTCAGGGTGAGCACAGTACCCGCACGATGTAACGGTGTGTGGCTACTCTGTGCCAGTAAAACACCCGGTCAGTGCCCCCTACTAGGCCAAGGTGCTGTGTGGGTGCACCCGGTCACTTCCCCCAACAGGGCCGAGGTGCTGTGGGGGTGCATTCCCCATCTTGTGTCCATCTGCGGACAGCTAATTTGCATGTGCAGTGCATCATGGGTACGGGTGGCCTAACCCTATCCTGTTGACACCAGCAGACTGTCTGTGAGGTGACGTGTAGGCTATCTGCAGCCAGCCAGGGGCCTGCTTACAGCTATGGAGCTGTAGCGCAATGGTTACATCACTGCCTGTGCAGCCAGAGGTCATGGGTTCAAACCCACAGTGGGGCCCTTTGGTAGGGCTGTCCACAGCTTTATTTTTATTTACTGTACATATGTCTATGCCGGCAAGACCACCCTCAGCTTACTATACCCATTAGGTGCCTCTGAGGGTGCTTCATAGGGCGCCCTGTAGGCCACCTTATGGTTGCCATCCCTATAGGGTGCACTATACATTATCCTGTGTCGCAACATACATGCTGCCCTATAGGGGTCATTCAAGGGTGCCTTGGCGAACAGTGCACTGTAACATGTGCCTTATGGGCCGCCGTATGTTAACATGCTGGGAGAGTGCGTTTGCTAGTAATGATAACAAACTAAAATTATACAGCCTCCTACAGCACTCCACAACATAATACATACTGCCTCAGCAGGCATTTTTCACTGGGCATTGTGAGAAGTTGAACCCCTGATCCCTGCACCATTGGTCAGTGTTTTAACCATTGTGCTGTGGCTCTGTTCCTATGCTTGTGCATCAGCGCGCCGCCTTGTGCCTATCAGCGCGCCGCCTTCTGCCGCCCAAGGGGACCAGTGCGCCGCCTTCTGCTGCCCAAAAATAACTGTGCGCCGCCTTATGCCGCCCAAAAATAACTGTGCGCCGCCTTATGCCGCCCAAAAATAACTGTGCGCCGCCTTATGCCATTCCAAATTAATTTGCCTCCTAAAACAATGTTAATCATTACAGTTACTGCCTCAGCTGACCTTTGTCGTTGCGCACACTGGGGGATTGAACCCATGGTCCCTACACCATTGGTCAGTGTCTTCACCGTTGTACCACGGCTCTGTTGTTTTGTATACTCAGCAGCGCGCCACTTTGCCTTTCCACGCGCTAATGTCGACCCCCGCACATTAGCGCGCCGCACACACGTCCGGTTGCTTACTACCGTTTTTTTTCTATTTTCTGCCTGAACCGCCCACTCCTTATATGGCACAGGCACACTAGCACGGCCCCGCACGTTAGGAATGTTTAGTAAACATGCCCCCTGGTGTCACTGGAGGATGAGAAGTGTTTTGGTTCCTCTCTTCTTGAGGCCTAGTGGCTTTGTAGATAAAGATCCCTGAAACTGCTCTTCAGGGTTCCTGGCTCTGATGGACTGGAAAGCTGAGTTGTTGGTACAGTTATTGGAATCTTGCTCTTTTAAACACAGGCAGAACTGCTCTCCTTCTGAAACAGTGGGATGTTGGCAGGTCTTGCACAGATATCAACACTCTTCTCTTTTCCCCTATGCTGCTGCTCTGAGACATATGCCAAAGGAACTTGCCCCTTAAGGTCAGACGCCTCACTCCTTCATGGTATATTACTATTACTACTGAGCATTTGTATAGCACTACAAGATATATGCAATGCTGCATTGACACATGTAAAAGACAGTCCCTGCTCATCAGAGCTTACATTCTAGTCAAGACACCTTAGCTGTAGACAATGGGATTCATCTAGAGGGAATGGTAAGTAAACAAAAAGGAGATCAAGTGAGCCAAGATCCAAAAGTGGCAGCAAAGAGGTGAGTTTTCAGCTGCATTTGAAAAGGGCCAGAGAAGGTGCCTAACATAAAGACTCACTTAGTTTGTTCCAGGCATAAGAAGCAGCAAGGTGAAAGGAGTGAAGTCTAGAATTAGCAATACAAGAGAAGGGCACAAATAGAAGAGATTTGCCAGAAGAGTGAAGTTCCCGAGCAAGGGTGTAGGGAGAGATAAGAGGAAAGGTAGAGAGAAGCTGCAGAATGAATGCACTTATAGGTCAACAGAAGAAGTTTGAACTGGATATGGAAACAGATAGGGAGCCAATGAAGTGACTTGAGAGGAGGGGTAATATTGGCATGATGAGGCTGGCGGTAGATTAGCCGCGCAGAAGAGTGTTGAACAGATGGAAGGGGAGAGAGATGATTCAGAGGGAGACCAGCAAGGAGTAGGTTACAATAGTCTAGATGGGAGGTGACTAAAGAGTGGGTAAATGTTTTAGTAGTGTGCTCACAAAGGAATGGGTAGATTTTGTTGATGTTCTAGAGAAGGAAACAGTACGTTTTAACTATCAGATGGAGAAGAAGAGAGAGGAGTCAAAGATGTGCGTAGAAAAGGAGAGAGAGGAGTCAAAGATGAACCCAAAGTTACGAGCTGAGAGTTACCCAAAGAGACTGAGAAAGGAGGAAGGGGAGAGGAGGGTTTAGGGGGAAAAATAAGAAGCTCATTTTTGGCCATGTTCAGTTTCTAGCAGCGGTGAAACATCCAACAGCAATGTCAGAAAGGCATGCGGATCCGAGCCTGGATTGCCGGAGAGATCTCAGGTGTAGAAAGATAGATCTGAGAGTCATCAGCGTAAAGATGGTACTGAAAGCCAAGATATGAGTGCACCAAGGGAATGGGTATAGAGAGAAAAGGAGTGGTTGAGTGCCGAATATATCTGCTCCCTCATCCTGGTGCAGTGGTATGCCAAACATAGAGCTCCACCCTCAGGTGTGGTCCATACATGAAATTGGATGTTCTATCTCAGAGGAGTCTCCTCTGAACATGAAGCAACCAGCAGCAAGAACTTTCACTGCCCTGGAAAATGCCAGGGTCTTCTCTAACCTTCTCTAATCATTTTTGTTTGAAAAGAAGCTGCTGGCATATTTTTTATTTATTTACATTCTCTTATATACTGTGCTATTATGCATCAGTGCAGTTTACATTGAACAAACTGAAATTACATTGAACAGGGCATTATAACTTGGAGATAACTATTTTACAGGGAACATGGGCTATGGAGGGTTAAGTGGCTTGCACAAGACCACCTGTGGGACTAGAAACCCCAGTCCTTCTGGCCCAAGGTTGCTGTCCTCTAGTGGGATATGAACCCCCAACTTTCCAGCCTGAAGTACAGTACCTTGCCCCAACCACTAGGCCACTCCTCCACTCCATATGCATACACTTTGGTTGTATAAGCTGATATAAGAAAACCCCCCACAAAAGACAAAGAAATTCCAGAAAAGAAAAGATCAGGGACAAAAAAGTAGAGAACAAATCTTTAATAAAGCCCAAAATATCCGTGCTTTGGTGAATAGTTGCCTGTATTAGGGGCTGATTTGTCTCAATACCATGTACTAAATAAGCACTATGCTGTGTAATAGGCTGACATCAGGCATTATTAAAGATGTATTCTCTACTTTTTTGCCCCTGCTCTTTTCTTTTAAGTTGATATAGGGCCAACATTTATCTAAATAATTTCAGGAGGGACTAGAGCAGTGGTTCTGAACCAGTCCTCCTTGAACCCCTAGGCCAGTCGGGTGTTCAGGATAGCCCTAATGAATATGCATGAGATATATATGCATTAGAGATATCCTGCCAAGACATCTAAAAAGTTAGATAGAATTTGTCATATGCCTCTTTGCTTCTCACCACCACCAAAATATTGTCTATTAGACAACTTTTTGGTGCTGGTGAGAATTGAGGAGGCATGTGGCACATTCTGTCTACCCTTTTGATGTCTAGGACATCTGCACCTTGCCCACTCACAATCTTAAATGACAGAGGTATAAGGCAGGGGTCTCCAAATCCAGCCCTAGAGGGCCACAAACCAGTCAGGTTGGCAGGATATCTCTAATGCATATATATCTCATGCATATTCATTAGGGCTATCCTGAACACCCGACTGGCCTAGGGGTTCAAGGAGGACTGGTTCAGAACCACTGGACTAGAGCCTAGATATATCCTAGTCCCCACTTGTTGTATTGTCTGTCTTGATTAGACTGTAAGCTTTTATGAGAAGGGACTGTTTCTTACATATCTCTGTACATTGCTGAGTACACCTTGTAGAGCGCTATACAAATGATTATTATTATTAGTAGTAGTACTAGCATTCTGAAAGCAGAGCAAAAAGAGATGTGGATGGCAGTGATATTCAGCTGCTGCCTGCATAATTTATCCGTTTAAGAGGGGTAGTTACTAACCGGCAGTAAAATAATACTTTTTATCGCAGTGATATATACCATGGCAGTAACTAATCTGCGGTACCTCAGTACGGCAGGTTAGTAACTCCCACTGTGAATGTAAATGTATGCTGCATAGTTAGTGGGTCTTAAGTGCTGCCCTCTATCTATTCAACGAGGCAATGATGAAAATATTCTGCGGCATTCCCACTCTCTAACCTCCCCCTCCCACCCTGACACCTGAATCATACATGTCTGCAGACCCTTCACCTCTGATACTCCAACCGTACATCTTTTTCCACCTCCCTCAACTCTCGCATTCCTTTCTCTGCACCTACTGGGGCTTTTCCTGGTGTCTAGCGGCAGGCAGGAGCAATCCCTAAGTTCTTGTGCCCCATTGAGTGCCTAGGTTCAAAATGGCCCCGTTGACACCTAGCCATAGTCTCACAGTACTACTGCTAGGAGATGAAACTATCAACACCTCCATTTTGAACCCAAGTGCTCAACAGAGCAGGAGTGACTGGGAATTGTTCCTGCCTACCACTAGATACCCAGAAAATCCTGAGTAGAGAGGTCAAGGGTGAGTGAAGATGTATGGTTTGAGTGTTGGGAAGGTTAGGAAGTGAAGACATGCATGGTTCGAGTATCAAGGGGTTGGGGGATGAAGAAATATAAGGTTTGAGTATTGAGGAAGGATTGGGGAGATGGACTGTGTTAGGATTATTTTTATCATGGCCCCTTTAGGAAGCTCCCCGGGTACATCAGGTCACATGTTAGCAGCCCGATGCTCTCGGGGAGGAAAGATATCACCAGCTTTGAGCTGCCATTATGTTTCCTCAAATAATGAGGCTTGTGAGGATAAATACAAGCTGCTTTATTTGAGTGGCATAAAAACGAGGCACTGTACATGCATTTTGTGCTTTGCATCAAATTATCAAAATGTGCATGAAGGGCAAATAACATTTGTCATTTACTGCAGCTTTTGTAAACCACCATTATTCTGAAGGGTGGTATATTCAATAATAAACATAAACATGTAAAATGGCTAAAATCATACATTATTTCCTTAATACACATTAGTAATTACCCCTCTAGGTCTGAAGAGAGGAATAGTAATCAACTTTAGATAGGTTATCTATATAAAATTATATAGATAATGTATCTGTATAAAGTTATATAGCTAAAGATATACAGATAACTCATCCATAACAAGTTATGACTACATATTTAGTGGCCTATCCTACAGAGAGGCTGGCTGACAACCTGTATACAGATATATGGCTAAAGACCCATAGATCTTTAATTGGTGACTGGTCTGCTGCATATTGACATCTGCATGTCTAGGTATTATGCAGTTGTCAGTATTGGATATCATTTTATGTTACAATTGCTACTGTCTTAGGGGTATGTTTACTAAACCGTCTTAATGTGCGCCCGGCGATAGTGTGCAGGCTGCCATAAAAGGAGTGGGCGTTTCAGTGTTAAAGCAGCAAAATGGGAGTATCGCGCGATAACGCGCGCTGCTGTGCACATTATCAGGCGAAGCACCGCTAAGCGTGTTAACGCGCGGTAATCTTAAGTAGGCGCCCAGACATGCAAGCATAGAAACAGAGGTGTAGCACAATGGTTAATACACTGACTGATGATACAGGGGTCATGAGTTAAATCCCCCAGTGTGCCTAATGCTTAAGGCAGGCTGAGGCATCAGCTGTGACATGTAAGTGTTGTTTCTTGAGGCAGTTTATTTGTATTTTAATTATTGCTGCCAGCAAACACACCCTCACTTGCCATAACCTAAGGTGCCGCATAAGGCACCCTATAAGGCACTCCATAGGGCACATTATAAAGTGCACTGTCCGCCACGGCACCCTATAATGTCCCCTATTAGGCACCCTATAAGGCGCTCCATAGGATACCTTATAAGGCACCTTATATGGACGGTAACCATAAGGTGCCTCAGAAGGCGCTTTATAGGGCGCCCTATAAAGCACCTTCTGAGGCACCTTATGGTTACAGTACGCTGAGGGTGTTTTTGCTGGCAGCACTAATGTACATTAAAAATAGATAATGCTTTGAACAGCCCTATCAAATAACCCCACTGTGAGTTTGAACCCATGACCTCTGGCTCCACAGGCATAGAAACATAGAAACATGATGATAGAAAAAGACCACAAGGCCCATCTAGTCTGTCCTTCCATAACAACTACAACAGTCCACTTTTTACCTTTAGAGATCCTCTGTGTTGGTCCCATGCTTTTTTGAATTCAGTTACTGTCCTCATCTCTACCACCTCCACTGGGAGACTATTCCACAGATCCACTACACTTTCCGTAAAGAAATATTTCCGCATATCACTCCTGAATCTATCTCCCTTCACCCTCATCCCATGTCCCCTCATAGCAGAACTTGCTTTCAATTGAAAGAGGCTCTCTCCCTGAACATTTATGCCACGGAGGTATTTAAACATCTCAATCATATCACCTCTATCCCGCCTTTCCTCTAAGGTGTACATATTAAGATCCTTAAGTCTGTCCTCATATGCTTTATAATGAAGCCCATTAATCATTTTAGTAGCAACCCTCTGCACCATCCTGTTCACATCCTTTTGAAGGTGCGGTCTCCAGAATTGCACACCATACTCCAAATGAGGTCGCACCAAAGACTTATACAGAGGCATTATCACCTCCTTTTTCTGCTAGCCATTCCTCTCCGTATGCACCCAAGCATCCTTCTAGCTTTTGCCGTCGCCTTTTCTACCTGTTTAGCTACTTTAAGATCATCAGACACAACCACGCCTAGGTCCCGCTCTTCTTTAGTGGACAAAAGTACTTCACCTCCTATACTGTATTGCTCCCTTGGATTGCTGCAGCCCAAATGCATGACCTTACATTTTTTAACATTAAATCCCAGCTGCCAAATTCTAGACCATTCTTCAAGCTTAGCTAGATCCCTCCTCATGTTATCTACACCTTCCTGGGTGTCTACTCTATTGCAGATTTTGGTATCATCCGCAAAGAGGCAAACCTTACCCGACAGCCCTTACGCTATATCACTAACAAAGATGTTAAAAAGAATCGGACCAAGGACAGATCCCTGGGGCACACCACTGGTAACATCCTTCTCCTCAGAGTGAGCTCCTTTTACTTGTACTTTTTGTCGCCTCCCACCCAACCAATTTCTAACCCAAGCAGTAACTTTAGGGTCCATCCCTAGGGTGCTCAGTTTGTTTATAAGTCGCCTGTGAGGAACAGTGTCAAAGGCTTTACTGAAATCTAAATACACCACATCTAGAGCTCTCCCTCGGTCCAACTCCCTGGTCACCCAGTCAAAGAAATCAATCAGATTTGTCTGACAAGACCTGCCTCTGGTTAATCCATGCTGCCTTGGATCCTGTAATCCGCCGGACTCCAGAAACCTCACTATTTTCTCTTTCAGCAGCGTTTCCAATAATTTACTCACCACCGAAATTAAACTAACCGGCCTGTAGTTTTCAACCACATCCTTACTTCCGCTTTTGTGTAAAGGCACCACATGAGCCTCTCTCCAGTCCTTTGGCACCACTCCCGACTCCAACGAGGCATTGAAAAGGTCAGTCAGTGGAGTTGCTAGAACGTCCCCAAGTTCCCTCAGTATTCTAGATCTTGTCCCTCAGTATTCTAGATCTTGTCTTACTAATCTGTTATGTTTTTTTGAAGGAGTGAATAAACAGGTGGACAAAGGTGAGTCGGTTGATATTGTGTATCTGGACTTTCAGAAAGCCTTTGACAAGGTCCCTCATGAGAGACTTTTGGCAAAACTAAAGAGTCATGGGATAGGAGGCAGTGTACTACTGTGGATCAGGAACTGGTTAAAAGATAGAAAGCAGAGGGTAGGGCTAAATGGCCAATTTTCCCAATGGAGAAAGGTGAATAGTGGTGTACCCCAGGGATCTGTGCTGGGTCCGCTGCTTTTTGACATATTCATAAATGACCTGGAAAGTGGAATAACGAGTGAGGTTATCAAATTTGCTGATGACACAAAACTATTTAAAGTTGTTAAAACCCAGGAGGATTGTGGAAAATTGCAAGAGGATCTTGATAAATTGGAAGACTGGGCATCAAAATGGCAGATGAAATTTAATGTGGAGAATTGCAAGGTTATGCACCTAGGGAAGAACAACCCAAACTATGGTTACACGATGCAAGGTTCCACATTAGGAACCACCACCCAAGAAAAAGATTTAGGCGTCCTTGTGGATACCATGTTAAAACCCTCGGCCCAGTGTGCAGCGGCGGCCAAGAGAGCAAATAGAATGCTAGGTATGATAAGGAAAGGAATGGAAAATAAAACAAAAGATATTATAATGCCTCTATATCGTTCCATGGTGAGACCGCACCTTGAATATTGTGTGCAATTCTGGTCACCATATCTTAAAAAGGATATAGCAATTTTAGAAAAGGTTCAGAGAAGAGCCACCAAAATGGTAAAGGGGATGGAAGGCTACTCCTATGAAGAAAGGCTAAAAAGGTTGGGGCTCTTTAACCTGGAAAAGAGACGGCTGAGGGGAGATATGATAGAAGTCTATAAATTAATGAACGGAGTGGAACGGGTAAACGTAGATCGATTGTTTACATTATCAGAATATAGAAAGACTAGGGGACATGCAATGAAGCTACAGGGTAAACTATTTAAGACTAATAAAAGAAAATATTTTTTCACTCAACGTGTAATCAAACTCTGGAATTTGTTACCGGAGGATGTAGTAAAGGCTGTTAGTGTAGCTGGATTTAAAAAAGGTTTGGACAAGTTCCTGGAGGAAAGGTCCATAAACCATTATTAAGAAGGGACCCAGGATATCAATGCTTGAACCAATACAAGCATTGTGGAACCTGTGTCCCTTGGGGTAACTGCTAGGTACGTATGACCTAGATTGGCCACTGTTGGAAACAGAATACTGGGCTTGATGGACCTTGGTCTGACCCAGTATGGCATATCTTATGTTCTTATGTTCTTATGTGTATCCCATCCGGTCCCATCGCTTTGTCTACTTTAAGTTGAGCTAGTTTCTCACGAACAGAGTCTTCTGAAAATTGTTCAAGATGTCCCTCGCTTCTGTTCTTATTTGTGGGTGTTTTCTGAGGTCCTGCTCCTGGTTCTTCATCTGTGAACACAGAACAAAAATATTTGTTAAGCAATTCCGCTTTATCCTTATCAGCTTCTACATATTCTCCCCCTGCACCCTTGAGTCTGACAATACCACTTTTGCCCTTCCTCTTCTCACTAATATATCTGAAAAATGTCTTATCCCCCCATTTTATTGCATTGGCTATTTCCTCCTCCTTTTGAATCTTTGCCTTCTTGACTACTTTGCTAGCTTCTCTAAGTTTTTCCAAATACAGATGCCTGTCTTCCTCTCTCTGTGATCTCTTGTATTTCATGAAGGCCTCCCTCTTTTTCTTCACTTTTTCAGCTACTTCCTTCGAAAACCATAACGGTCTCCTGTTCCTTTTGCCTTTATTTACCATTTTAACAAAAAGGTTGGTTGCCTTTAAAATACCCCCTTTCAGTTGTGCCCACTGTTTTTCTACATCCCCCAGCTGTTCCCATCCCACTAACGACTCCCTGAGGTATTGGCCCATCTTCGCAAAGTTAGTCTTCCTAAAGTCTAAGATCTTCACCTTGGAATGGATTCTAACAGCCCTAGTCCTAATACTGAACCACACCATCTGGTGATCACTGGATGCAAAATGATCTCCCACTACAACATCAGAAACACTTTCACCATTGGTAAGCACCAAGTCCAGTATGGCCCCTTCACGTGTGGGGTCTGTTACCAATTGCCTGAATAGTTCTCCCTGTAGAGAATCCAGGATCTCCTTACTTCTAGATGATACTGCAGCAGGAATGTGCCAATCAACATCTGGCATATTGAAATCTCCTAGCAGTAGCACTTCCCCTTTCCTAGCAATGCTGCGTATGTCTTCAATTAACTCTCTGTCCACCTCTTCCTCTTGTGAGGGAGGTCTGTATATCACACCAATGCAAATAGATTTCTCTTTCCCTCTTTCTAGTTTAACCCACAATGCCTCCTCTCTCCCTTTTAAGCTCTGTAATTCCAAAGCTTTAATAGTAGTTTTTACATATAGTGCCACTCCTCCTCCCCTTCTTCCTACACTGTCCTTTCTGAATAAAGTATAGCCAGGTATAGTTACATCCCAGTCATGGTTTTCTGTGAACCATGTTTCTGTAACTGCCACTAAATCCAAGTCAGCCACTCCCACCAAAGCTTCAACTTCAGGGATCTTATTTCCCATGCTACGGGCATTAATACACACTGCTTTCCATATGTTACCCCTGTTACCCATTTCCATAAAGGTATTTAATGTATCACCTACCTGGGGGCTTTCACTTACCTGGGGGCTTTCTTCACCCATCCCCAACGAATCTAGTTTAAAGCCCTCTTCAGTAGATTAGCCAGTCTACTACCAAAGATGCGTTGACCTTTCTTGGACAGATGGATGCCATCTCTGCTCTGCAACCCTTGGAACAGCATCCCATGGTCTAGGAAACCAAAACGCTCTCGAAGACACCATCCACGCAGCCATGCATTCATCTCCAGGATGCGAGCCTCTCTGCCTTGGCCTTTACCCTCAACAGGGAGGATTGAAGAGAACACCAACTGTGCACCTACCTGCTTCACCCTCTGTCCCAGAGCCATGAAGTCACTTTTGATAGGTTCCGAGGTATACCTGGCAGTATCATTTGTTCCAACATGGATTAGCAACATTGGGTAATAGTCAGTGGGCTTGATGAGTCTCGGCAAACTCTCCGTAACATCTTGGATCTTGGCACCAGGCAGACAGCATACCTCTCTGGACATCAAGTCTGGTCGGCAGATGGACGCCTCAGTACCCCTCAGAAGAGAGTCTCCAACCACCACTACCCTTCGTTTCTTTCTGGTCACTGATTCCGCAACTATGGGGTACTTGAACTCTGGTTCTTCCCTTTCCAGGGATGCTTTCACCTCCTCCACTTCCAGGGCTGCATAATGGTTCTTCAATTCAAGGGCTGGAGAAGTTGGATTGGTGATTTTGCAGGCTCTGGTGACTTTTGTCCAACCATCGACATTCTGTTGGCACCCATCTTCTCCTGTGCCGGAGAGCCTGGTTGCTGCAAGAAGCATCTCATCAATGTACTTCTCACTGTCTTGAATGGCAGTGAATGGCAGTGAAGTAACCAGTGGGCTACAGCTCTATAGCTGCTAATAAGCCCCTGGCTGGCTGCAGAAGGACTGCACGTCTCCACACAAACAGTCTGCTGTGATCACAAGGATAGGGTTAACCCACCCATACCCATGATGCACTGCACATGCAAATCAGCAGTCTACAGATGAACACAAGATGGGGTATGCACCCCCACAGCACCTCAGCCTGTTAGTGGGAACTAACCGTGTGTGTTACTGGCACAGAGTAGCTACACACCGTCACATTGTGCGGGTACTGTGCTCACCCTGAGGGTGAGGTGGGGCACCCAGCACCAGGTCCACAGCACCTTCTGTGGCAGAAATAGGCCATGCTGCTGGTCCCCAGCAGTGCTAGTGTGTGAGGTAGGTAGTTCCTGCAGACACACTTTGGATACATCTCTATGTCTCAGTCAGGTTTAGCCCTTATGGACCCATAGGTTGATTATGTACCATCACCCAATCCACCCTCTGGGGCTGAGGGTGGCAAACAGGGTCTCCCACCAACAGATCCACATTTTACCTCCCTAAAATGGCAGCAGTAGAGGGGACCATCGACCACAGCCCTGCTGGGGAACAGACACCCTACAGGGCAGTCAATGCAGCTCTATACACATCTACAAAGCAATAGCAGACAGACATTAGGCCCAGAAATGCTCAGCTACACCCCACCACTATCTGATATTCTCCTGCAGCAAGCCTCCAGCCACTGTACCCTGCAAGGTGTTCCAGCAAGACACATGCTAGCTGCAGACAGTCTGCTAGCTGGTCCATAGTGCTTGTTCCTAGAGGAGATGCATGCACCCAGAACTGGGATGTCAGCACACACACCAAGCAGATAAGTCAGTGATCAGGCCCCAAAAGGGAACCCATAAATAACACATGAGAGAAATATTATAGAGCACTATGGGGGAAACTAGCCATGCCATGGTCACTGCTCAGTCAGGGTGAGAGTGATCTCCCAACAGGACATGCTGTGGCCACCCTGTCTGTGCAGGTGGTGGCCGGGCATTACAATGTCCCAGCCATTGCCCTATGCCCTGTGCAGATGCATCCTGGCCAGGCCACCCTGTCCGGGCTATACCCATGGTACCTTGCTCCTCATTATGCACATTGGCAGGCCAATACTGGCAACAGTGCTGGCAGTGTGGGCTGTGGAGGGTGTTTGTAGCGACCACACACTGGATAGACAGACACACACTCCCATACCTATGCCAGCAGTGTACAACTATAGTGGTGTTTGGCAGCCCTGGCCACCGCTCCAGTCCTGGGCACAGTACAGGCATGGCTATGGTACGCAATACTGTTGGGGTCACTCCCCAGGGTGGTAAACACTGTCAGACACAAGACCTGTAGCACACTCCACAGACATCAGAAAGGTTGCCATGATGCAGCTCAATCAGAAAATTGAACTTCAGAATTGCTATCTGCCAGTAATCATAGCAACCTTTTGATAGCTGTGTACCGTATTCCCGGGTTTAGGGTGGCATTGCTAAGGTATGCAAGTGCTAGTTTTGGGAGATGCACGCAGGGCCCAATGTCCAGCCTCTCCAGGAGGCATTGGATAATGGAGCCTGTGAGTGCGAGTGTTTCTGCCCCTGTTTGCTGCTGCTTTACGGCAGAGGTTCCCAACTCCAGTCCTGGTGTACCAAACACTGTTCGGGTTTTCATGCTGTCCCTCATGAATATGCATGAAATACATCTGTATACCATGGGGGCGGCGCATAGAAATGCAGCACAGGCACCTTTATTAGAGGCAGCATGGAACCTGAATGGTGTTTGGCCCTCCAGGACTGCATTTGGGAGACTCTGCTCTAGGTAATGCACATGTTTATGGTGTCTGTGTTCTGTAGGGTAAAATGTAGGTGTTTTGGGCATGTGTATATCATCTGCACTACAGGTTCCGTCTGTATTAGCACGTTGTAGTAGTGGGTAAAATATGGGGGCTGGGTTGGCAGGAACCACAGCTGGGACTTGAACCTGTGACCTCCTGCTCCTGAACACACTGGCTGTGTGCACTGCACCACCATGTTGCCACAGAGACAGTGCATTCCCTCGGGATACCATGACTGTTCATCAAACAGTGCCTGTCTGTTGCAGTGCATGGCACCCACCTACACAGGGCTAGGCCACGGTCTGGTCTGGGCAGCTGCCACTGCCCCCTCCACCACCAGTACCCCTCTGCCACCCTGCTGACATACCCGTCTGCTGGTGCTGCTGGTGGAGTGCAGTCTCAGGCCATCCATCGTGCGGGTAGGGGGCTGCCTATGGTGCAGGTTCTGGGGTAGGGGTGCCTGCATAGCTGTCCATGCTTCCCCCCAGCACCACCTGCCAATGTTCTGTGCCCTTGGGGGTACTGCAGTGCCAGGTCCCACAGTACCTGCTGGGTACTATCCCCTGTGACACTGTGGGAAGCACACTCGTGCCAATGCTGGGCCCTCATCAGTTGCTGTCTGGCTGCTCTACTGTTTCAGCATTCCTATGGGCCACCTAGGCATCACCCTAGTCCGCACTGTGGCCCAGCTGCACCACAGCACGTGCCGTCTGCAGCCCTCTGTGTCCCCTTTCCCAGCATCTGTCCAGTTGCCCATTCCGACATGCCCGCCCTGCTGTTGTGGAACATGTGCACGCCATAGGAAACCTGTCCAATGGAGAGGGAAATCCTGATCAGCGCTATTTCACTGTGGGATCATTCACCTTGTATGGGGATGGAGCGTAGACCCTTCCAAAATTCATATACTTTTTTTGGAGCTTTCTTGATAGTGTTTTTTGATGTTTCCCATTAATATCACTATTGCCCAGCGTGGTTATGTTTTTTTTATATTTTGTTGGGGTCATTTTCAGTGTTTATTTGCACTTTTGTTCCGTGCACATGTATCACACTTATCACTTTTTTGTAGGTTTCCCTGATTTTGCTGTACATTGCTGACATAAATGGTTTCTCTTCCCTTTAAATCAGCTCTAACGCCAACGTTTCACTGGCGTTAGTTTTCAGCCTCGGATTTCACAGCGTTAGTGTGCAGAGAGCCTCTCCCCTCCCACTCACCCATTGACCCCTTCTCTCCGCCCCTGGGGAGCCTTCCTCCGCCCTCCGGGAGCCTTTCCCGCCTTCAGCGTTCATTTGCAACGCTGTGGACGTTACCGCGCGATAAGGTACCTTATTGCACGATAACGTCACAGAGCGCACAATAAGACGGTTTAGTAAACATACCCCTTAGTTTCTTTCATATGAAAGATACTTCTTGAGTTGAAATTAAAAAATTTTTTAAACTGCCTCTAATGTTTCGATTGATTTTTACGTTTTTTGGTGCGCTGAATCCAAATCTGGTAACCAATTTGCTCCATCACGTACAGATTTTTTGCTACATTGGGTTAGCAGTTTGAGGTGAACGTTTCAGATTGAGTGCGATCGAGATAAAAGTTTCTTGGATGAATTCTTTATACTAATTGTTTAGTAGTTATTCAAATAAGAATAAAGAAAATTGTAACAAGGCAGCACATAAGAATAGAGTAATGTCAACAAAACACACTGTGATGGTAGCAAAATTGTCTGCACTTAAAACAGCCACATACATGTGCACAAACATTGAGCATATAAGAGCGAGGTTAGACACAAAGCAAAGCAAAGAAATGTGCAAAAAATGTTGTACAGGTATGTATGTAAGATTAGAAAACGCAAACCGCACCATTGCAATACATGAAGACAAACACCCGATGGTGTGAAAATAAAATTCTAATAAATGAGATCCGACACTGTGGTAATAACTAGCAAATTTTTATTTCAAAGTTTAGTAAAAACACGATATTTGTCAACACAGTTTAGATTTTAAAGTCATTCTTGGGTCAATCAATCTCCTGGTGGGCCCGTTTCTTCTTACCCCGAATGCTTCTCTTGGTGCGCTGCTTGGCGTATTTTTCATCTGGGGTTTCCCGCAGCAGCAACCAGCAGAAATCAGCCATCATAGTGGTGTTCCATCTTCCTTGGTACCTTCTCTCTGCGTCCTTGATGTCCTGGTGAAACCTTTCACCTTGTTCTTCACTGTACGCCCCCAAGTTTTCGGGAAAGTAGTTCACATGGGAGTGCAAGAAATGGACTTTCAGGCTCATGTTACAGCCTTGTTCTTTGAAGGCATTGAGCATCCTGGCAACAATATCCTTATAGTTCTCATCCCGCCTGTTCCCCAAGAATTTGAGAACAACATCCTTGAAGGAATCCCAGGCTTCTTTTTCCTTCTCAGACATCGTTTCAGCGAATGCTCCATCTGAAATGAGTTTCCTTATATCAGGGCCAACAAACACTCCTTCCTTTAGCTTTGCTTCAGAAAGTCGGGGGAACTTTGAGCAAAGGTACCGAAAGCACTCACCATCTTTTGGAAGGGACTTGATGAATTGCTTAATGAGACCCAACTTAATGTGGAGAGGTGGTAATAGAATTTTATCACGAGGTACCAAGCTCTCATGAAGAACATTTTTCTCACCGGGTCTCAAATACTCCCGAATTGGCCAGTCTTTTTCCCCCAGTGTAGGTCGCGGGCCCGGCTATCCCACAAGCAAAGGAAGCAGGGATATTTGGTGAAACCGGATTGCTGCCCTAATAGCATGGATAGAATTTTAAAGTCTCCACAAATCATCCACTTATGCTCATCATAACGAATCTTCTGAAGAATCAGGGCCAAATTCTCGTATTTTTCTTGGAGAATAACAGAGTGAGCAATAGGAACTGAAGCGAATGTGTTGCCATTATGAAGAAGAACACCTTTTATGCTGTCTTTTGACGAATCAATGAACAGCCGCCATTCAGCAGGATCATACTTGAGTTTAAACTTTTCCATCACTCCGTATATATCGTTGCAAAATGCCAAATCTTCCTCTTTGCTGAAATACTTCAAAAATTGTGTCTCGCGGTTGCGGTACCAATAAAAAGTTGTTCCTGGTGACAATAGATTTTTCTGTTTAAGCCGAGAACCTAGCAGTTGGGCAGCATCTTTTGGGAGTCCTAAATCCCGGACTAAATCATTCAATTCAGCTTGAGAGAAAAGTTCAGGTTTCGGATCTGGTTCAGTTTCAAACTCGGAAGTACTGGACTCATCGGGAAAAGCCATCTGATGAGTCTCATCATGATCAGAACCGTCCACACAAATATGATCCAAAGATTTTGGTGGTTCAGGCACAGGTACTTCGTTGCTATGAGGCATAGGCCTAATTGCTGAGGGAAGGTTGGGGTAACTTATTACGTTCTTATTTTTTAAGTTGTATCCCTTCACAATGCAAGAGCAAAAATAGCAGTCACTGCTGTGGTCTCTTTGTTCACGCCACATCATAGGTATTCCGAAACGAAATGCTTGTTTTTTACCTTTCATCCATAAGCGTAGATCTTCCTCACATGTCTTGCACACTTTGTGAGGAGCCCACGGTTTGTCTTGATCGCCTAACTTCAAACCGAAATAGGCGAAATATACTTTTTTAATAAATGCAGAAATGTTCCTCTGCCACTTTTTCACGGTATATTCCCCACAAATAAAACAAAAACTGTCCGGAGAGTTGACGCAACCTCTGGCTCTGTGAGCCATCACAAATACACAGCACTGCAAACTACAACTGTAGTGAACCACTTCGGAATAAAGCTGGATTACGACTGAGCAAACAAAAGGTAATAATGAACTTGCAAGAAACTGAAATTTCAAAACAAGGGGAACAACTCTGTATAGAAAAAACGTGAAAGTATCGTTGTGTCAAATTCAAAACTTCATGCATTCAGTAAAGGATTCAACAAACAGCTTCAAGCACATTGTAGGAGCAACAAAAGGTCTCAGACTTAACGGGCAAACACAACAGCTCAAACAGCAGCAGCTGTTAGAGCATAGCCCTTCTTGCATCAACGACCTTAGATATTAGAGGCTACTACTAGCTCCTTTGGCATAAACAGAAAAACTGTTTTTTATAACAAATTCTTTCAAGCTGGTATAGGAGAGTAGGTAGCGTAGCTTAGCTTATAAAGTGTTGCTTGAAATGCTGCTTTGCCATCATCTCATCCCTGCATCATGTTTCTGATGGAATATAATTCTAGAGTTCTGGGCTCAAGCAGCTAAATACACAGTGCTTAGTGAGAGTAACTTACCTAGATCCACAGTAAGTTCCACCAAGAGAGCTTGTTGTGATTTCCTAAGGAAGTTCCCAACCAATGTGCCATGGAGAATCATCAGACCTGATCATGTGGGTTACAGAAGTGGCCTATGGGTTAACGTATGGGCTGAGAACTAGTATTTATTTATTTACAGAGCTTCTATACCGCGGATCCTATACAATCTCTGTGGTTTACAAGCTAACCTAATAAAACATAAACATAAACAAAACAAAAATCACAAGCATACATTAATAAAATATTATCTTATGGTTAAACAACTTTAAATCAAATCATAAAAACAAGGAACTAAAATAAAATATAAGTATCCTACCGACAAAAATGTTCTTATCTGACTCCTGGACTGAATGTTCTCCTAAAATAAAAGGCTTTCACTTTATTTCTAACGCTGACGTAATTTTGCAACACCTGAAGTTCCAAGGCAGATTGTTCCAAATTTGTGATCCAGTTACAGACAGCAACTAACTCAAGGCTTGTACTCCATAACCAGATGGAGGAGTGGACATTGCAGGGTTCAATTCCTGCTTCCGTCACTGACACTTTTTGTGATCTTGGGCAAGTTACTTGATCTCCATTGCCTCAGGTATTCACATAGACTGTAAGCTCTTTTGAGCTAGGATATGTTGATCCTGAATGCTTATCCTCATTGTACTGTACAACACTGTACAAAAATGATCAGCCTGATACTGAAACACTTTGGTTGGCATTTTTTTTAAATGCTGGCCATGGTGTCTAAATAAAATTAAGATCTGCAGCATCAGTATCCAGACTGTGGCCAGTGCCTGCATATCCAGATAGAGTGGAAAGCTGTCATGCTATCTAGATAGCAGCAATAGTCAGGCTAATATCTAGATAACAATCCAGATATATTTAGGAAGCTTTTCTGCAGTCTGAATACTGCCACTTTCCAATAATTTCTGGCCCCGCCCATGCTCCGCCTATGTAGCACTCCAGCACTATCTGCACAGTGCTGAGATAGTCTCTAAGGGTATTCAGCAGCACTATCTGTATAGTGCTGCTGAATATCTATGGATAGTGCTGTTTAATGGAAATATCTGGATAATGTGTAAATAGTTTCTCCTATATATTCCAAGTTTGCTACCCTGTTATTTGTAACTCTCCCTTGTTATCCAAGTTTGATGTCCGGTTAATTGTAAACTCAGACACATGTTATCCTGTCTGATTTTTCTGTTTCATGTAAACCGCGCTGATGCAGAATAGTGCGGTATATAAGAAATTGTAATAAATAAATAAATAAAATAATGGTGGCCATTATCTGCATACTGTCCTTCGAATATCGGGACAGATGAAAATTATTATTTTGCTCAGATCCAGAGCAGAACCCAGACCCTCCCCTCCCTGCAGCAACCAGAACCGCGCTGGTGATGGCTCTTAAATGTGCAGGAGCTTCTTTCCAAGTACATGTGTATTCACACATGACTTCTTTTTCCTACCTACCGCATGAGCCCTGGAGTGTGGGGATTAATGGGGAGCAGATAGGGCATGGATAGATGGATCACATTCTGTGCAGCACACAGATTGCCCACAGTACCTCCTCCTTGTCCTTTTCCTGAGCAACCTCCTTTTAGTTCTTTCAGTTTCTGCTGAGTGACATCCTTAGAGAGCCACTAATTCCTTAGAAAATGGTTGGGAGTAACAGATACTTAAGACTCACTAATGGTGCTGTCTACTACATTTTCTCCACTCCCGGCTGTCTTTTAAGATGGGCACTTAAACTACCTGCACCTGCACCTCACTCTGAAGATGCTCCTGCTCTCTCTCCTCTTTACTGCTCGTGGACTCCTTTTCTTTGCTCTCAGCTCCTCATCATGCATGAATTCCTTTTCACTCTATCCTATCCTGTCAGTTCCTTGCTATGAACAGACAGCCCACATCTGGACTCCAGCTGCTTCTAAAAAAAAGCGGAAATTCCTGACTACTGAAAGCTGGCTTGGTTAGTTACCTTGGCTACTGCAATTGACTGCCGGACCACCCCTGCTGATGTTGATGCTGCTCCCTACGCTTCGAGCAAGTCACATTGAACGCATAGAATGAGCTTTCCTTATTTTGTAGGGATGTTCGTGGCCCAAATAAAGATTTGGCATGTGCTTGTTTTGAATTAATTTTTCTTGATTTTTGGATATTTGTTTTGTGTTCATTCTGCACATCTGTTATTTGCATGCACACTATATGCATGCAGAAAGTTGAAACTGCGTGCATTTAGTTGTATGCCTGTACAGTATATTTGTCGGTATGCATGCACACATGAGATTTGTACAGACTTTTAATTTTAAGGTACCTAGATGAACTGAATCAACCATGAAATGCCCACCCTTATTGTTCTGTTTGTGTGAGAGAGAAGTGCATTCGTTCGCATACATTCAATTCATCGGCACACCTTAAATATCTGGTGCGCACAAAATTGATTAAGCACATTCTAACCTATGAATTTACACATAGAAAGTTAATTTGACATGTTAAAAAGTTCTAATGCTCATTAAAATATTTTATTAACACATATTAGTGGAAAGAACTGAAAAAAGGCTGAAAATTGGGAAAAAAATCCCAAACTTTGGAAACAAAATGTTCCCTTTGCACAATCCTAGAGATGGCTCTAATTCTATTTCATTTTTCAACTAATAGTGAAACTATTAGTTTTAGTTTCTAAGTCACCAGTCTGCGAGGTCCTTTTACTAAACTATGCAGTGTGTGGTTAAGATATGTTTCATGCACGTTAAGCACTTCAGTGGGCCCACAGTAATTGCTAATATGCAGGGAGGACAACTACTGTGTACTGAAATGCACATTAGCACCGAGCATATACCAGACAGTCCATGGCCTCTGCAGTGAGTTCATGTCTCTGCCCCTTTCAACAGCCCTGCACACAGGCCAGACAGCAACCCATAAGCATCTATCTAATCTAACATTGGTAACTCTGCTCCTTTTGATTCTTGTGATGGTAGATGAATAGCTACTGGGGACTAGACTGAAACTACCAACATATTTCAAATAGGTGTGGGGATGTATATTCATTAGTGTGTATTCACAGGACCGATACAGAACCTTTGCATTAGAGCCGTGCTCTATAGCTCTGTGCAAGGCTTTCTAACACGAGGGAAACTAAAAAAACCTTTGTTCCCGGATGCAGTAAAAAAAAAAAAATTACAGTAATTGTGTGCAAAAATGTGTACTAATAAAGAGAGATGCAAGTCCACATGGGTTTGCACTACTACAGCTTTGACCAAAGATGTCATCTGAGGTGAAATGTGATGCTTCTCCTTAGATGGCCCAAGAAGGCCCATTTCCCACATGTGCTCTCAACTCTCTATCCCTCTCGATCTAAAAAAAAAAGATAGACCAAGTAACCACTAACCCCCCCTAACTTGAACCCCCTAATAAAAGCAAAGTTGCCTGGTGTCCCCCTGGAACCTCCCAGTTGTCAAGAAAAATAAGTGATGACCCCAGTGGCCTGTGGCAACAACCCTCCAGCCCCAATCTTCCCCATAGAAATCACTGATGGTTCTAGTGGCCGCCAGACCTCGCATCTCCCATTAAAGGTTAGGGTGCCTGATGTATCCCTCGGACCCACTCCCAAACACCCCGCTACTCCTAATAATGGGAGGCAGGAATGCTGCCCACACACTCCTGTTTCTGTGCCTTGTCATGCAAAATGCTGGTGCCTGATCCCACATGGTGCATCCCAGGATACACCACATGGGGTCAGTCCTCAAATAAGGCAAAAATTGCCTTATTATGCAAATTGATACCCTTTCCCCATGATGCACCCTGGGACACACTGTGTGGAGTAAGCAGATTGACTGAGGCTGCACTGTGCATCCCAGGATGCACCATGGGTTGTATCAGTCTGCTAAATAAGACAATTTTTGCCTTATTTGGCAGACTGACTCTACGTGGTATAACCCAAGATGCACTGTGGGGGCTCAGGGTCTGCCATTTTGCAAGATAGCAGCATGGATGCAGGAGTAGGTGGGCAACACTCTTTCCTCCCATTGTTAGAGATACTGAGGGCTGAGAGAGAATCCAGGGTACCCAGATGGTGTGCCTGGTGGCACCCTAACTTTAGTGAGGGTGGAGAGGTTGAGTGGCTAGTAGAGCCATCGATGTTTTTTTAATGGGATGAGGTGGGTGGAGGTAGGGATCTTCCATTTTTATGGAGGTTGTGAGTCTAGTGGTCACTTGGACCACCAATATTTTTGGGGGGGCATTGGAGGTGGGGGTAGGGGCTACTGGGGCCACCAATAACCTTTGGTGCTGACTGGAGGGGGTAGGGGATGTTCAAAGCACATCAGGGAGTGTCCAACAAGGGATCAGGTGTCTGGGCCTGCTTGGGCCATCTGACGTAAAGTGTCAAACCTCACCTCAGATGATCCTTTTTCCTCTTGGCTGCATCTTCATGTCTCTCCTAAGCTGATATAAAGATCCAGCGTAAAGCAAAGAGTAAATAACTGTGCTAAGTTTTAGCACACTTTTTTACAATGGGGAGCGATTGTATATTCCCTTGCACGTATGCCATTAGCATGCCTACTGCACTATGCTCTAGTGCAGTGGTTTTGCTCTGAATTTTCCTGCACTAGCTTGCTTTCTGCATCAAGGAGCAAGACTAGTGAGGGAAAATCATGAGCAAAACTCTGCACTTGAGCATAGCGCAGTTTGCTGCATCAGCCCATCAATTCACTAATGAGCCTTAAAAAATGTAGTTTGCTCTAAAGTAATTTAACATGGACCAGATGCATGGTAAGTTAATTAGGAGCTTGTTTACTAAAGCGCACTAACCATTAGCATAGGGTTTAGAACAATAGCTGGCCACACTGAAAGCTAACACAAGGCCCACGCTACAGATCTCATGCTAAACGCTTAGTCTGCAATTGGGCAGGTTAGGGGTTGAATGTGGGAATTGATGGTGCATCATGGTTAGCAAGGGTCTTGGGTGCAAGCTAACCTTAATAGGTGGCATTAAGTGCACCCATGTGCTGGTTAGCACAATGCCGTGTTGGTGCAACATGCTAGCAGCAAGAGGATGGACACATGCACATGCCCCATGAGGATAGCACAGGCCCCCATGCTAGATACAAGGCTCAATCACATGCTAATATAGCACATTTCAGTAAACATGCCCCTTAATGTGGTAAAATGCTAAAATATGCATTAAAAAAAATCACTGCTAAAATGAAAGTGTGAAACTAACCAAAAAAACACCCCCAAATCAGGAAAATTTCAGGAAAAAAAAGAAAACTAATCACATTTTTTTTTACCATGGAGGAGTAGCCTAGTGGTTAGAGCAACTGCCTAGCACTCTTTGGGGTATGTTTACTAAAACCCCGTTAGGTGCGCGCTGCGTTAGTGTGCGGGATGCCATAAAAGGAGTGGGCATTTCAGTCTGAAAAAAGCAAACCGGGATTAATCATGCGCTAATGTGCGCTGTGCGCTCATGTGCGCCGCGCACATGAGCGCATGAGAAACGTGCACGGGAAGCATAAGCAGGCACGCTGATGTACAAGCACAGGAACAGAGCCACAGTACAATGGTTAAGACACTGACCAATAGTGCAGGGATCATGGGTTCAATCCCCCACTGTGCCCAATGAATAAGGCTGGGTGAGGCATTACCTGTAATGTGTAATATTGCATTATGAAGCTTTTTAAGTTTATTTTAATTACTGCTGCTAGAAAACACACTCTCAAAGCACTGTAACATAAGGTACTGCATAAGGCACCCCATAAGATACCCCAGAGGGCACATTTTAAAGTGCACTGTCCGCCACGGCACCCTACAATGTTGCATAAAGGGTGGCGTATAGGGCGCCATATAGGGTGCCCTATGAGGCACAGCAAGGTCATAGCACTGTTTTTGATGGCAGCACTGTGCATTTAAACGCATGGAAATCATAAGTAGGTGCGCTGAAATGCAAGGAGGAACAGCAGTGTAGCACAATGATTAAGGCACTGACTGATGATACAGGGGTCATGAGTTCCATCCCCAGTGTGCCCAATAAGTAAGGCTGGCTGAGGCATCAGCTTTGACATGTAAGTATTGTGTCCTGAGGCATTTTAATTATTGCTGCCAGCAAACACACCCTCACGTGCCGTAACCTAAGGTGCCGCATAAGGCACCCTATAAGGCACTCCATAGGGCACATTATAAAGTGCACTCTCCGCCACGGCACCCTATAATGTTCCCTATAGGGCACCCTATAAGGCGCTCCATAGGACACCTTATAAGGCACCTTATACGGACTGGCACCCTATCAGTCGCTCCATAGCATACTGTTTAGTGCACCTTATATGGACGGTAACCATAAGGTGCCCTATAGGGCGCCCTATAAAGTGCCCTCTGAGGCACCTTATGGATAGAGTACACTGAGGGTGTTATTGCTGGCAGCACTAATGAACTTTAAAAATAGATAATGCTTTGGACAGCCCTATCAAATAACCCCACTGTGGGTTTGAACCCATGATCTCTGGCTCCACTTGTAATGAAGTAACCAGTGGGCTACAGCTGCTAGCAAACCCATGGCTGGCTGCAGAAGGACTGAAAGTCACCACACAAACAGTCTGCTGTGGTCACCAGGAAAGGGTTAACCCACCCATACCCATGATGCACTGCACATGCAAATCAGCAGTCTACAGATGATCACAAGATGGGGTATGCACCCCCACAGCACCTCGGCCTGGTAGGGGGAACTGACCGTGTGTGGTACTGGCACAGAGTAGCTACACACCGTCACATTGTGCAGGTACTGCACTCACCCTGAGGGTGAGGTGGGGCGCCCAGCACCAGGTCCACAGCAGCGATAGGCCATGCAGCAGTGCTAATGTGTGAGATAGGTAGTTTCTGCTGACACACCTTGGATATATCTGTATGTCTCAGTCAGGTGTAGCCCCTATGGACCCCTAGGAGAATTATGTACCACCACCACCCTCCTCCTCCTCGGCTAATGGTGGTAAACAGAGTCTCCCACCAACAGATCCACATTCTACCTCCCTGCAATGGTGGCAGTAGAGGGGACCATCAACCCCAGTCCTGCTGGGGAACAGACACCCTACGGGGCCGTCAATGCAGCTCTGTACACATCCATAACACACTAGCAGACAGACATTAGGCCTGGATATGCTAAGCTGCACCCCATCACTATCTGATATTCTCCTGCAGCAAGCCTTCAGCCACTGCACCCTGCAAGGCGCTCCTTCAGGACACATACTAGCTGCAGACAGTCTGCTAGCTAGTCTATAGTGCATGTTCCTGGTGGAAATGCATGCACCCAGAACTGGGATGGCAGCATACACACCAAGCAGAAAAATCAGTGACTGGGCCCCAAAAGGAAACCCATAAATATCACATAAAAGAAGTACTATATAGCACTATGGGGGTGCCTAGCCATGCTGTGGTCACTGCACAGTCAGGGTGAGAGTGATCTCCCAGCAGGACATGCTGTGGCCACCCTGTCTGTGCAGGTGGTGGCCGGGCACTACAATGTCCCAGCCAGTGCCCTATGCCCTGTGCAGATGCATCCTGGCCAGGCCACCCTGTTTGGGCTATACCCATGGTACCTTGCTCCTCATTATGCACATTGGCAGGCCAATACTGGCAACAGTGCTGGCAGTGTGGGCTGTGGAGGGTGTTTGCAGCCACCACACACTGGATAGACAGACACACACTCCCACACCTATGCCAGCATTGTGCTACTCTAGAGGAGTTTAGCAGCCCAGGCCACCACACCAGTCCTGGGCACAGTGCAGGCATGGATATGGTACGCAATACTGTTGGGGGTCACTCCCCAGGGTGGTAAACACTGTCAGAGACCAGACCTGAAGCACACTCCACAGACAGCAGAAAGGTTGCTATGATGGATCTCAATCAGCAAACTGTGATTAACGTAGGAATTGGTATCTGCCAGTAATCATAGCAAACGTTTGATAGCTGTGTACCATATTCCCAGGTGTAGGGTGGCATTGCTAAGGTATGCAAGGGCTAGTATTGGGAGATGCACGCAGGGCCCAATGTCCTGCCTCTCCAGGAGGCATTGGCTAATGGAGCCTGTGGGTGTGGGTGTGGGTGTGTCTGCCCCTGTTGGCTGCTGCTTTACGGCAAAGGTTCCCAACTCCAGTCCTGGTGTGCCAAACACTGTTCGGGTTTTCATGCTGTCCCTCATGAATATGCATGAGATACATCTGCATACCATGGGGGTGGTGCATAGATATGCAGCACAGGCATCTTTATTAGAGGCAGCATGGAACCTGAATGGTGTTTGGCCCTCCAGGACTGCATTTCCGAGACTCTGCTCTAGGTAATGCGCCTGTTTATGGTGTCTTTGCTCTGTAGGGTAAAATGTAGGTGTTTTGGGCATGTTTACATCATCTGCAATAAAGGTTCTGTCTGTATTAGCACGTTGTAGTGGTGGGTAAAATATGGGGACTGGGTTGGCAGGCACCATAGCTGGGACTTGAACCTGTGACCTTCTGCCTCCAAACACCCTGGTTGTTTGCACTGCACCACTGTGTTACCACAGAGACAGTGCATTCCCTGGTGATACCTTGACTGTTTGTCTGGCAGGGCCTGTCTGTTGCAGTGCATGGCACCCACCTACACAGGGCTAGGCCATGGTCTGCTCTGGGCAGCTGCCACTGCCCCCTCCACCAACAGTACCCCTCTGCCATCATGCTGACATGCCCTTCTGCTGGTGGTGCTGGTGGTGTGCAGTCTCAAGCCATCCAGTGTGCAGGTAGGCGGCTGCCTATGGTGCATGTTCTGGGGTAGGGGTGCCTGCATAGGCGTCCACGCTTCCCCCCAACACCGCCTGCCAATGTTCTGTGCCCTTGGGGGTACCTGCTGGGTACTATCCCCTGTGACACTGTGATAAACACTCTCGTGCCCATGTTGGGCCCTCATTAGTTGCTGTCTGGTTGCTGTTCAGTTTTAGCATTCCTAAGTGCCACCACAGCATGTGCCGCCTGCAGCCCTCTGTATCCCCTTTCCCAGCATCTGTCCAGTTGCCCATTCAGACATGCCCGCCCTGCTGTTGTGGAACATGTGCATGTCATAGGAAACCTGTCCAATGGAAAGGGAAACCCTGATCAGTGCTATTTCACTGTGGGATCATTCACCTTGTATGGGGACGGAGCGTAGACCCTTCCAAAATTCATATTTATTTTTTGGGGCTTTCTTGGGTGTGTTTTTTGATGTTTCCCATTACTATCACTATTGCCCAGCTTGATTATAATTTTTTAAAATTTTGTTGGGGTCCTTTTCAATGTTTATTTGTACTTTTGTACCGTGCACATGTATCACACTTATCACTTTTTGTAGGTTTCCCTGGTTTTGCTGTACATTGCTGACAGAAATGGTTTCTCTTCCCTTTAAATCAGCTCTAATGTGAGGTTTTCACTTGCGGTATTTTTTGCCTCGGATTTCAGCCTAGCTAATGTGCGGGGAGCCTCTCCCCTCCAACTCTCCACCCATTGACCCCTTCTCTCCGCCCCTGGGGAGCCTTCCTCCGCCCACCGGGAGCCTTTCTCCGCCTTCATCGCACATTAGCACGCCGCGCACATGAGCATGCATATTTGTGCCCCGTACGCGACATTAGCGTGTGCTAAGGTACCTTAGCGCACGCTAACATCGCGCAGCGCACATTAGCGCACAGTAGCGCACATTAGCGCAGTTTAGTAAACATACCCCTTTGTGACCTTGGGCAAGTTACTTTACTCTCATTTGTCTCAGAAGAAAAGGCCTGGCAATCTACTTCCGGTGATACATTGCCAAGAAAAACCAGAAGCAGCCGGATGGCCAGGAGATAGCACTAAATTGACAGCACTAAATATATATATATATATATATATATATATATATATATATCTACTAGACAATGTCTATGTAGTAATGCTTTTTGGTCTCTTGTGACCCAAGCTCCCTTTAAAATATAAAATTACTTAAACAAGGTAGAAAGCATTGTCTGATATAAGCAAAAAGATCACATTATGGGTTTCTCTCTTTTCTTTTTTAGCAGGTAGGTTGCTACCTACTAACTTCATTTTTTAATCCTTTGTGCAAAATCTTTTGCAAACTCTCAACATTATTCTGAGTCACTGCCTGAAACCTAAAATATCTACTTTCAGACTGCAAGCGTCCTATACAAACAGATGCAAAGTAAGAGAGAGGAACCATTGTTTAATGTCTGTAGTGCAAGGTAGTTCATCCTAGGATGCCAGTCTAGGGGAGAAAGGGTATAACAAAAAGAACATAAGAGAATGCCTGTTTCCATAATTACCAGGTCGAGCATGATGTACCGTATTATTGTTCTGGATAAAAGCAGGTATTGTGAGGAATTGAACAGTATGTCCGTTTATAGCTGGAACGAATTCTACTTCAAGCCTGTATTATATCCTTGGTACAAAATACTGACAAATAATGCCAAGTACATCGGCAGCAATAGGAGTGCCTAGACAGATTCTGTAGCAAGGAAATATAATGCAGCGCTTCTCTGAAAGGATCTATGAAAAGTTTTGGAAACATTACCAGTGGCAGAATTTATCAAGCTAACAAATAACCTTACTTGTACAGCAGAAGAATATTTTCTCAGCCTGCTTATGAGCCCTGCTGTAAAAGGTTATATATACTGTAATTGTGGGAAAATTAGTTCTCTCGTGTAGTTCAATATTTATGTAGTGTTTAAAATAAGAATTGTGGTCTATCAAGTCCAACCTTCCTCTGGCTGCTTAACAGCTCTCTCTCTGAGTATAATCAAAGTAGAGGTGACACTTTCTCCAACATGTGTTGAGTTCCAAGTCTTGCTCTCTCTCACTCATTCTTTCTGTCCTTGAAGCTGCCTGTCTTCCTCTCTGGAAATGACATTTCTTTCCTTGACAGGAAAGGCAATAATCTGGGGGAAGAGAGGCACTCTCTTGTTTATTTTTCCCCTTGCTGTGGAAGCTACTCTTCTGAACTGCATCCGCTGCAGATTTGTGTGCAAAATATCCACATGTCTACAAGCAACCTGCAGGGTTTCAAAAGTCCCCTGCCTAGGACCTGTGCATGAATGTTTGACATATATGCTAAGATTATTATTTAGCATGTACTAAAACTGCCATGAAATACACTAAGGGGGTTATTCTGAGCCATGAATAGTGGGGATGGACGTCCCAAGTGGACGCCCATCCCCGCTATTCGTTGCTTCTCCTTTCCCCGAATAACTTCCCCGCCGGTTTTGCGGGGAAGTTAGATGGGGTGGGGAAAGGGTGGCCTGGGGGCAGAGTCTGGGCAGGCAGTGGGCAGTCGCCGACGCTGGACGTACAGGGCCGATTCTAATGTCGGTCCTGTACAGCCAGGGCTGGCAACATCTTCGGGGAAGTTATTCCACCTCCGAGGTGGAATAACGTCCCTTGACGTGTTTTTTTTTACCATGCCTTCTGAAAACCCACCTCTTTTCCTCTGCCTTTAACCTTCCCCCCTGACTTCTCGATTTCCCACTCCCTACCTCTACTGAATTTCATTGACAGTTTTTCTTTTTTCCTCGCTCCTTTCTCTCTATATTGATTGTAATTTCCTTTTCCTTTTTCGATATGTATTTTATTGTAAACTGCCCCGATGTAATGGGGGGCGGTATATCAAATGATTGAATAAACATAAACTTAAACATGACGGGGCGCGGATGGGGCGGGCAGGGGTCATTCACTGTAGTCTGATTCTGGCCTTAGGAGGCCAGATCGGGGGTCGGGCTGTGGGGAATAACCACTTTTTGCAGGCAGCTGGCATCGCAGCTCTTCAGTGAAGCTGCAGTGCTATGGCAACATATTTATTTATTTATTTATTTTATTTATTTATTTATTACAGGCTCTTATATACCGCTCTATTCAGAATCAGCGCGGTTCACAATATAACAACATACCATAACAACAAACTGTTAGGTTTTACAGAGAACAAGGTCAGAGAACTTGGATAAAACATAGGGATATAGCAACATGGCACCATGGCTCCATTGAAGAGCCTTGACTGAGTTATTTGGGGACAGTTCTGCTCTGTAGGGGATCTACGTCTGGGACAGAATCGGGCCCTAAGGTGTTAATGTGCATGCTGAATTGGGGTGATAGCACTGTAACAGGTACACACTAAATAAGGGAACTTTGTATGTGAATTAGGCTTTGGAATACACACAATAAACTGTATAGTTTGCTCTCCTCCATAGAATATTTACCATGCCCCTGATAAAGGTTAAGGGGTTTAGTTTAGAAGCCTTATTGACACTTTCCAGTGTAAAATTAGGTATTTATAGGTGGTAACGGCATCCATGTGTAAATGGTGATTTCAGAAAAGGTTGCATTTACACATAGATGCCCTTACTACATAGAAATTATAAGGGGGTGTGATTAGAGTATGGCCTGGGTGGATCAAAAATCTACATGTGTATTCCTCATTTCAGATAGGGAACACACGTGTATGACTGCAATTGTCCACATCGGGATTTGCAGCTGTTTTAAGGCATGTATGGGTTTCATTTCAGCCAACCTTTTACCACAGGGATTAAGGAGTTATCTTCCTTAATCCCTTGCACTTTATTTCCACTTCCAAATTGAAATTAGAAATTGTGAAATACCAACTTCCACGTGGACGTTCTGGCACCTACTGTACATGTGGAAGTTGCTGAATTTCCCTTTTTGATTTTTCCCATACGTAGATTTGCAAAATGAGTTCTCTTGCTTCACATTTCGGCAGATACATGTGCACTCCTGCATTATTTTAGAACAGGCTCCATGTTTAGCAGAGCCTTTTGCTAAATTGCTGCTGGAATTGTGTACAACTTGACCTCGAAATCTCAATTCCGTTCTCCACCTACTCTGTAAAAAGTAAGGTGAAGGGTAATTTTATAACTGGACACCTAGTCTAAGGCAGCCAAAATGCACCTATTTGCTTTATTTTAAAGCAGAGTAAGTGCCAAAAGCACTCCGTAATTTAAGGTGCAATCATTCACACCAGCCCTACAGATGGTGCAAATGACATTTTGCAAGTACAAGTGTAAATTATTCTTTTATCAGCGCAAATACTTGCATGCCCCACCTACGCTCCATCCAAACACCATTCCTGTGCATGCCATGAAATTAACACACATATTGTTATACTGGGTTTGATTTCATAAGAGACCATTTATGCATGTAAATGCCTAAAATATCCCTATTAGGCGCCTGCATTCATGCATGTGGTCATTTCTTTATGAATGAAGCACTCTGGGGAGTCTCTGCCTCTATTATTTCCTCTCTTTCCTTTCTCCCATCCCTTCCTCCTCCCTGCTGTGCTGCATTCCTCATCTTTCAGTGACACAAGTTCAAAATTACCCCCAAATGGCTTATTGTGCATGCCATTGACAGGGCTCATCTAACAGCAAGCACTGGGGCTTACAGATGAAGTAGATCTACAAAGGATGACACATTTCAAAAGCTCACATTTATTGACAGTATGCAAAGGGTTTCATACAAAAGGAAAACACATGACAGCTGATGTTCGAGTGCTGTATGCTCCACAATATTGAAGGCATAATGGTTTTATTGCATTTAATGAGCGGTCATTCTGCAAATAGCAGAGCTCTTTACTTTAGAGCTTTTAGACCCTCTCAGTCTTCCAGCCATCACAGCCTGAGCCTGAGCTCTAACTGTCTTTTTCTTCTTCCTCCTCCTATTGCAGCCTTGGCTTTGGTTTGCAACAGCACCTCCACCCATTCCCAAGTGCTTGGAATGTCCTGTCTAGGGCAGCAGAGGTCTTGTGGAGAGTGGATGATGTGATACCATTGCCCTCTGGAGACAGGCTGGCAGGTTGTCCTTCCTGGAAAGAATGAGAGGACTGGGATGAGTGGGAATTTACAGACAGAGGAGAAGCAGCTGCTGTAACAGGAGTTATGGGAGATGCAGAACTGAGGACAGGAGAGTGACAGAGGAGATGAGGTATCCTGAAATATTGTTATTACTATATCCCTATAGGGAGGAGTAGCCTAGTGGTTGGGGCAAGGTACTTCAGGCCAGAAGGTCAGGGGTTCAAATCCCACTAGAGGACAGCAACCTTGGGCCGGAAGGACTGGGGTTTCTAGTCCCACAGATGCTCCTTGTGGTCTTGGACAAGACACTTAACCCTCCATTGCCCATGTTCCCTGTAAGTATTAGTGTATGTGTCTCATATCCCCACATGTTAAATGTATCCCCCACTTGTGTTGTGACTGCTTTGATTGAAGGATAAGGCAGTATACAAAACTGTCTAAATAAATAAATAAAAATAAAATCCCTGGGCACTGGGAAACCAATGATAGTATCCCAATCAAATGTTTTTGTGAGGTGTTGCTTTAATGCATTGAACTGAATGGCACAGGCGTGGTCACCTCTCACCTTTTACTGAAGGACAGTCACCTTGGTGTTCTTTTCTCAGATACACTTTTAGAGAGCAGTTTTCAACGGGATTTTCGAGGGAAAATGGGGGTTTGACCCCCCCAAATATATATTTTTAAAGCTTTTATTTAAATTTACAAAATTACAGCTACCATTAGAACCAAATATTACAACATACAGTTCCTCCCCCCCCCCCCCCCTTTTTCCTGGCTCTTATATCATATATTTATCTAAGCGGAGTCCACTTGCTACTTCTTGTTTTAGATACAATAGGTGGTCATGAAATATAGTCATCAAGGGTCCTCCACTTCTTATAACTAGTGGCGTGCTGAGATGTGGTCCTGCCGCCAGGGTGACATATGCCCTATGTGCCAAAAAGAAGAGCGTTTGAGTTAGTGAGGCAGAGTAAGATGCTCTAATGAGAGGGCGCCAAAACTGTTCCAGTGTCAGAGGGTAAGTAATTTGCCCGCATTGAATTCTCAGACTTTCTCTATGCCCAGACAAGTGTGAGCCGCTTGCTCTTGGAGAAAAGCATAAATTTGAGAGGCCTTCCCCTGACTTACAAGTTCCTGCTGCTTAATGGACTAGGAACAGCACTCTGGCAAAGAGATAGGATCAATACCCACTGACTGGAGACAATATTTAAGCTGCAGAGACTGGAAATAGCATTGATGCAGAAGGACATATTCCTGCTGTAGGGTCTCAAAAGTTTTAAAAGCATTAGAAGTCACCAATTGAACCAATGTCCAGATATTGCAACTCTGTCAATGCTTCCATTGAAAAGGCTGCTTGTGTATCTTCAAGAGAGATGAGCCAAATCAGCGTGGATCTAGCTAAGGGGATAAATTGTTTACATATCTTAGTAAAAGTTTGAAAAGCATACTGAGTAGTTGTAATAACTGGAGACATAGTTTTGTACTGGGCATGGGTCATCTCTAAAGCATGCCGGAGAGGGGTAGGGGACAAGAGTTGTTTTTCCAGACATAAACATGTCGGGTTAAGTATGACCAAAGTGCATCATTGTGCTCCTTGCTTCAGGATAAAAGATATATGATAAAGTTTGAAGTCTGGGAAGTGCATTCCACCAAAACTCTTTGGGAGTTTAAGTCTCCACCTGCTTTTGTAGAAAGAGTCTGGATAGAGCACCAGGAGCATTCTCAGAATGTTGCTGATTTTGGGTACTAGTATCATTTTCATTGCTTCTTAACATCCCCACTAAGAAATGTACTGAAAGGACCACTTACTAGTCAGGGATCTTAGGAGTGCCACGCATTCCTCAGCATTATGCTGTAAGTTTTTTTGCAGAATGAGACTAAAGGTCACCCCTAGATATTTGAATGAAGAATTGAAGGTCCTGCCAGACAACTCTGTCATTAAGGGAACTGCTGCTGACTTTGTCCAATTAATCTTATAACCAATGAGGAATATTGATCAATGTGGAGTAGAGTAACTGGAATGGAAGATGGCTCAAGAAAATGCATTAGGTCTGTCACATAGGCCGAAAGTCACATGTTGATCCCTTATGGAAAGGCCATAAACATCCTCAGTCTGGCGAAGAAGCAATGTTAATGGTTCTAGGGCTAAATTAAATAAAAGGGGTGACAAGGGGCAGCTCTGATGAGCCCCCCTCTCCAGGGTAAAGGTGATCGACAGGCCGGAATTGGCACAGAACCATCTAGTGGGGTAAGCATACATAGGATGTATCATATCAATGAACCTTTGCCCAAATCCAAACCATTCCCGCGTTTGTAGGAGGTGTGGCCATTCTAGCCTGTCAAACATTTTCTCAGTATCTAATGATAGGCACTAAGAAGTAGAGATCTCCACCAAAGCTATAAGATGACAAACTAGTCGCCCATTATCCTCCATGAACCGCACCACCACAAAGTCCCACTGATCTCTATTAGCTGGGGAATAATTTTACCAACTTTGGAAGCAAGAATCTTAGCATATACCTTATAGCCTGTGTTTAACAATGATATTGGTTAATAGTTCTCTATCCTCGTCAGATCTCATCCTAGTTCGGATGAATGACTATGGTGGCTTCAGAGAAGGCACCCACCTTTGGGGTTTGCTGTGTAAGTAAGTGAAAAATCAGTAGTAAGATGTGGGACTAGTTCTGTTTTAAATATGCAGTAAAACTCTAGTGGTAGACCATCAGAGCCAGCCACCTTTCCCATGGACATACTTTGTAGAGCTTCAAACACTTCCAACTCATGGGTGCCGGCATCTAAATCCATAAGCTGGAGAGTACTCAAAGTGGGATAGGCAATCAAAGTAAAATGTTGTTGGAAACCCGTTCTATTTTCAGATACTTCAGAATGGTATAGAAGTCTTAGAATATTGGAGCCTTTTACCACTAGGGCATCATGTTCATCATAAAGCCCAGCTATATGAGATTGCTCCTTTTTTGCCTTAAGAGAATTAGCCAGTAATTCACCTGCCTCATTATTTTCCATACGATAATGACCATTCTGCTGGAGTAGAAGTTGGGCAGCTTCCGCACTTAGCAGGGTATTATATTGGTAATGAAGTCTCTGCAGGGATATTAAGATAAGTGGGGAAATCCCAGCCACTAAATGGTGCTTCTCTTCTTTAATTTGTTTATCAAGATCTTGTAATTCTTTCTTTCACATTTTAGTGACTCCAATCGCATAACTGGTAATGTGGGCTCTCATGTTGGCTTTGAAAGCCTCCCATCAGATCCAACCTGGCGTAGTCTCAGGGTGATTCTGCTCAAGTTAGGAAATAATATATTGATTCAGGAAAGCTACAAATTTATCATCCCCAAGAAGGGATCTATTGAGAAACCAGCAGGTAGCATCTCGTATAGGGACCGTACTAGCAAGAGACAATGTAATCACTGCGTGGTCTGATATAATGATGGGCCGTATGTCTGTGCCAAGTAAACATGGAAGATGTGACTTAGAAATTAAATAGAAATCCAATCTAGAATGTGATATATGTGGTAGGGAATAGAAAATAAAGTCCTTAGCAGTGGGGTGTTGCAGTCACCACTGTTCCGTGAGGCCAGCCGAATCGATGAGAGATCAAAGCACTGTTAGAGTTCTCCCTCTAATGGTGCCTACCATGTAACTGGTCAAGAGTGAGATTAAAGTCACCATCCAATATTATCGGTGTTACAGAGGAGTTCATAACCTCAGTTGCTAATGTCTGAAAAAAGTTAGGATTGTCCTTATTGGATTGTCCAGACTGGATTGTCCAGACTGTCAGGAGCGCTAAAGTAAGTTGTCTGATATGTACTATAACTTTGGCCCACCTACCTCCTAAATCTGATCTAGTAGAGAAAACCATGAGTAATAGAGATTTATGAATTATTATACATACTCTAAGAACAAAATTGACAAATACTCCTTTATCTGTACATAGTTAACCAATCTAACCAGCAGAACCATAATTGTAAATAGTTGATGTTAAACTATTAAACTATACTGTATCGTAAGAATATAAGAACATAAGAAATGCCATATTGGGTCAGACCAAGGCCAATTAGGCCCAGTATCCTGTTTCCAATAGTGGTCAGTCCAGGTCACAAATACCTGGCAGGTACCCAAAGTCCACAGCTTCCACAATGCTAGTCCTGGGTCCTCTTTAATAATGGCTTATAGATCTTTCCTCCAGGACTTGTCCAAAACGTTTTTAAACCCAGCTACACTAACAGCTTTTACTACATCCTCTGGTAATAAATTCCAGAGTTTGATTAAGCATTGAGTGAAAAAATATTTTCTCTTATTAGTCTTAAATGGGTTGCATTGTAGCTTCATTGCATGTCCTGTAGTGTTTCTACTTTTGCCTGGCAATCTACTTCCGGTGACAGTGCCAAGAAAACCCAGGAGCTTCTGGGTCGCCAGGAGTCAGGATTGACTTGAAGGCACACATTGCATTGCATTTGCAAACAACCAATCTACATTAATCCATTCCATTCCATTCATTAATTTATAGAATTCTACCATATCTCTGCTCAGCCTTCTCTTTTACAAGTTGAAGAGCCCTAACGTAAGTTTTTCCTCAAAGAGGTATCCTTCCATCCCCTTTACCATTTTGGTGGCTCTCCTCTATAACTTTTCAAATTCTGTTATATCCTTTTTAAGATGCGGCAACCAGAATTGTACACAATATTCAAGGTGCGGTCAAACCATGGAACAATACAGAGGCATTATAATATTTTATTTATTTATTTGAGGTTTTTTATACTGCGCTCTTTAAAATCAGCTCAGTTTACAGTTAAAACAACTTTGTACAGTGCAGGCGGCATCTGCACTGTACTTACAAGGAATAGGGTTTACAACTTGGCTAACTGGGGAAACTATGTACAGGCTAAACAGTAACAGGCTGCTCAGTTAAGTAACTAATATCCTTGGTTTTATTCTCCATTCCTTTCCTTTCCTAGCATTCTATTAGCTTTCTTGGCCACGGCTGCACACTGGGCGGAGAGTTACAACATATTATCCACGATGACACTTAAATCTTTTTCCTGGGTTGTGGTTTCTAAGCTGGTAACTTGCATCGTGTAACCAATGTTTGGGTTGTTCTTTCCTAGGTGCATAACTTTAAACTTGTCCACATTAAATTTCATCTGCCATTTGGATGCCCAGTCTTCCAATTTTTCAAGGTCCTTTTGCAATTTTTCACAGTCCTCTTGGGTTTTAACAACTTTGAATAATTTTGTGTCATCTGCAAATTTGATAACTTCACTTGTTATTCCACTTTCTAGGTCATTTATGAATATGTTAAAAAGCAGTGTGCCCAACACAGATCCCTGGGGTACTCCACTATTTACTTTTCTCCATTGAGAAAATTGGCCATTTAGCCCTACTCTCTGCCTTCTATTTTTTAACCAGTTTCTGATCCACAATACTACACTGACTCCAGTCCCATGACATTTTAATTTTGCCAAGAGTCTCTCATGAGGGACCTTGTCAAATGCTTTCTGAAAATCCAGATTCACTATATCGACCGGTTCACCTATGTCTACCTGTTTATTCACACTTTCAAAAAAATATAACAGATTAGTAAGACAAGACTTTCCTTGGCTAATCCATGTTGGCTTTCTTCCATTAAAACCATGACTATATATATGATCAGAAATTGTATTCTTTATAATGGTTTCTACCATTTTGCCCAGAATTGATGTCAGACTCACAGGTCTGTAGATTCCCGAATCACCCCTGGAACCCTTTTTAAATTTTGGCAATACATTGGCCATTCCCCATTCTTCAGGTACTACAGTTGATTTTAATGATTACTAATAGTAGGTCTGTAATCTCATATTTCAGTTCTTTCAATACCCTTGGATGTATACCATCTGGTCCAGGTGATTTGGTACTCTTCAGTTTATCAAATAGTTGTAATACATCTTGCTGGTTTATCAATATTTCTTTCAATTCTTCTGATATATCACCTCTATATACCATTTCAGGCATGAGTAAATTCCCTTCATCTTCTTCAGTAAAGACCGAAGCAAATAATTCATTCAATCTCTCCACTATGGCCTTGTCTTCACTTAGTGCTCCTTTAGCTCCTCTATCATCCAATGGTCCAACTGTCTCACAGGGTTTTTGCTACGAATTTACTTGAAAAAGTTCCTATTATGCATTTTTGCAAGCTTTTTTTTTGTATTTAATTTTTTTTATTAACCAACTGTTCGAAATACAAACAATTACTTATGTCATACTTACAGATATCTAAACACAAATACACATAGCCCAAGTGGTTCTATCAGATCACTTATATAGAGACAACAAACATGCTTATTGAATATTATTCTCTATGTTAAACAATATTCTTTGTACCTTAGGGGCATGTTTACTAAAACCCCGGTAAAGTGCGGGCCGCGCTAGTGTGCGGGTGCCATATAAGGAGTGGGCGTTTCTTTGTGAAAAAGAAAAACTGGGATTTACATATGCACTAAGGTGCACGGCGCCAATGTGCGCCCCGCACATTAGCGCATGAGAAAGCTGCGCGGGAGGCATAAGTGGCGCGCTGATGTGCAAATACAGGACACAGAACCACAGCACAATGAACCACAGCACAGAACCACAGCACAATGGTTAAGACACTAACCAATGGTGCAGGGATCAGGGGTTCAGTCCCCTACAGTGCTCAATGAAGATGGCTGGCTGGGGCATTGCTTTAGGAGCCAGATTAATATTGGGCGGCATAAGGCAGCGTGCTATTGCTTTAGGAGGCATTTTAATATTGGGCGGCATAAGGCGGCGCGCTGATGTGTAAGTACAGGAACAGAACCACAGCACAATAGTTAAGACACTGACCAATGGTGCAGGGATCAGGGGTTCAATCCCCCACAGTGCCCAATGAACAAGGCTAGCTGAGGCATTACCTATTATGGGGAAGATTGCTTTAGGAGGCATTTTATTTTTATTTTAATTATCACTACTAGCAAACGCACTCTCAAAGTGTGTTAACATAAGGCGCCCCATAAGGCACATTTTAAAGTGCACTGTCCGCCAAGGCACCCTAGAATGTTGCTTATAGGGCGCTTTATAGGGTGCCGTATGAGGTACCGCAAGGTCAGAGTACTGTTTTTGATGGCAGCACTGTGCAGTTTAAGGAATGAAAAGCATAAGTAGGTGCGCTGACATGCAAGGAGGAGCAGCAGTGGAGCACAATGGTTAAGGCACTGACTGCTGATGCAGGGGTCATGAGTTTGCTCACCAGTGTGCCTAATACGTAAGGCTGGCTGAGGCATCAGCTTTGCAATGTATGTTTTCTTTCCTGCAGCACTTTATTTTTATTTTATTAATTGCTGCCAGCAAACACGCCCTCACGTGCCGTAATTGAAGATGCCGTATAAGGCACCCTATAAGGCACTCCATAGGGCACATTATAAAGTGCACTGTCCGCCACGGCACCCCAAAATGTCCCCTATAGGGCACCCTATAAGTTGCGTCACAGGATAATGTATAGTGCACCTCATATGGACGGGAACCATAAGGTGCCCTATAGGGCGCCCTATAAAGTGCCCTCAAAGGCACCTTATGGGTACAGTACGCTGAGGGTGTTTTTGCTGGCAGCAAAAATGTACATTAAAAATATTTTATGCTTTGGCCAGCCCTATCAAATAACCCCACTGTGGGTTTGAACCCATGACCTCTGGCTTCAAGCAGTGAAGTAACCATTGGGCTACAGCTGCTAGCAAGCCCCTGGCTGGTTGCAGAGAGCCTGCATGTCACCACACAGACAGTCTGTTGTGGTCACTAGGATAGGGTTAGCCCATCCGTACCCATGATGCACTGCACATGCAAATCAGCTGTCCACAGATAAACACAAGATGGGGTATGCACCCCTACAACACCTCGGCCTGGTAGGGGGAAATGACCATGTGCACCCCCACAGCATCTCGGCCTGGTAGGGGGTACTGACCTTGAGTGTTACTGGCACAGAGTAGCTACACACCGTCACATTGTGCAGGTACTGTGCTCACCCTGAGGGTGCGGTGAGGCGCCCAGCACCAGGTCCACAGCACCTTCCATGACTGAAAGAGGCCATGCTGGAGGTCCAAAGCAATGTTAATGTGTGAGATAGGTAGTTTCTGCAAAAACACTTTGGCTATCTCTGTCTGTCTCAGTCAGGTGTTGCCCTTATGGAATCCTAGGAGGATTATGTACCACCACCCTCCTCCAGGGCTGAGGGTGGCAAACAGGCTCTCCCATCAAAAGATCCACATTCTACCTCCCTGCAATGGTGGCAGTAGAGGGAACAATCAACCCCAATAATGCTGGGGAACAGACACCCTACAGGGCAGTTAATGCAGCTCTGTACACGTCCATAATGCAATAGCAGACAGACATTAGGCCTGGATATGCTAAGCTACACCCCCCACACTATCTGATATTGTCCTGCAGCAAGCCTTCAGCCTAGACCAGTGGTTCTGAACCAGTCCTCCTTGAACCCCTAGGCCAGTTGGGTGTTCAGGATAGCCCTAATGAATATGCATGAGATATATATGCATTAGAGCAGGGGTGGGGAACCCTGGTCCTGGAGAGTCGCAGACCAGTCAGGTTTTCGGGATATCCCTAATGAATATGCATGAGATATATATGCATTAGAGATATCCTGCCAACCTGACTGGTTTGTGGCCCTCCAGGGCTGGATTTGGTGACCCCTGCCTTACACCTCTGTCATTTAAGATTGTGAGTGGGCAAGGTGCAGATGTCCTAGACAACGAAAGGGTATATATATAATGTGTCACATTCCTCCTCGATTCTCACCACCACCAAAAAGTTGTCTAATAGACAATATTTTGGTGGTGGTGAGAAGTGAGGAGGAATGTGACATATTCTATCTAACCTTTTTGATGTCTTGGACATCTGCACCTTGCCCACTCACAATCTTAAATGACAGAGGTGTAAGGCAGGGGTCTCCAAATCCAGCCCTGGAGGGCCACAAACCAGTCAGGTTGGCAGGATATCTGTAACGCATATATATCTCATGCATATTCATTAGGGATATCCCGAAAACCTGACTGGTCTACGGCTCTCCAGAACCAGGGTTCCCCACCCCTGCATTAGAGATATTCTGCCAACCTGACTGTTTTGTGACCCTCTAGGGCTGGATTTGGAGACCCCTGCCTTACACTTCTGTCATTTAAGATTGTGAGTGGGCAAGGTGCAGATGTCCTAGACATCAAAATGGTAGATAGAATGTGTCACATGCCTCCTCAATTCTCACCACCACCAAAACGTTGTCTAAAGCAGTGTTTCCCAACCCAGTCCTATGGGGCACACCGGCCAGTCAGGTTTTCGGGATATCCCTAATGACTATGCATGAGATATATATGCATTAGAGATATCCTGCCAACCTGACTGGTTTGTGGCCCTCCAGGGCTGGATTTGAAGACCCCTGCCTTACACCTCTGTCATTTAAGATTGTGAGTGGGCAAGGTGCAGATGTCCTAGACATCGAAAGGGTATATAGAATGTGACACATTCCTCCTCGATTCTCACCACCACCAAAACGTTGTCTAATAGACAATATTTTGGTGGTGGTGAGAAGTGAGGAGGAATGTGACACATTCTATATACCTTTTTGATGTCTTGGACATCTGCACCTTGCCCACTCACAATCTTAGATGACAGAGGTGTTAGGCAGGGGTCTCCAAATCCAGCCCTGGAGGGCCACAAACCAGTCAGGTTGGCAGGATATCTCTAATGCATATATATCTCATGCATAGTCATTAGGGATATCCCGAAAACCTGACTGGCTGGTGTGCCCCATAGGACTGGGTTGGGAAACACTGGTCTAAGGCAGGGGTCTCCAAATCCAGTGGTTCCTTGTGAGAGAGTTCTCACACCTTTGGTAAGTTCTAATTTGAATTTAAGGTTCAAGAAGTTATAAAGTGCATTGAAAAAAAATAAAAAAATATTTTCTCTGTAAATTGGGAGTTCCCATTGGTGGCTTACGTGAGGTAACTCAGCCACCCATAACATCCAGGTAAAGTAGGGTAGCGTTCCATGGAGCTTGCAGTATACATCTGTCTCTACTAAGGCTGCCGACTTGTTGAAAGAGAAAAACCTGCTACCTGTGACTACTTGTGCCCTTTCCCTTCCTGCCTTCTGCCCCACCCATGTTCCATCCTTTGCTCTGCCACATCCCCAACAAATAAATGCAGAGAGGGTAGCAGTGCAGGCTTTAGTATCTGCAGGCCATATCAGGGTGTTGGGGGGGGGGGGTGGGTAGTATAGAGGTTGTGTTCTTCTGCATCCAGTGGAGGAGTGGCCTAGTGGTTGGGGCAAGGTACTTCAAGCTGGAAGGTTGGGGGTTCAAATCCCACTAGAGGACAGCAACCTTGAGCTGGAAGGACTGGGGTTTCTAGTCCCACAGGTGCTCCTTGTGGTCTTGGGCAAGCCACTTAACCCTCCATAGCCCATGTTCCCTGTAAAATAGTATCTCCAAGTTATAATGCCCTGTTCAATGTAATTTCAGTTTGTTCAATGTAAACTACACTGATGCAGAATATAAATAAAAATTCTGCCACAGTCCTCTCCTCAGACTCCCAGTACACATATGCTCTCTCATAGGTATTAAATCCAAATATATATTCTGCCCCCACCCCATCCCCAGCAATGTGTGCAGAGCAGAGCTAGGCCACTTCCCCACACAACTAACCATACAAAACAAAGATCTTAGTAACAGCAATATAAAACCCTCTGAGTGCCAGGTATATTGGAAATGAATAAAACAAAATCCTTCAGAGCTAAGAGCAAATCTATCATGGCAGCACTAAGTGCCAAAACACACCCAAGGACCCTATAAAAAAAGGCAGCACTGTACATATTGCAATGGGCCCTGGAACATCAGTAAATCTATTAGGAAAGCTGAAAAGGCCAAATTACTACATGTTCTTAAATAGAAATGGCATGCTAACAGAATACCCAGCCTTAGTTGCCCATGCTGAACACTGGTGGACCTTCACCAAATAAAATTAAATTACCAAAATGAGAAACTAGAAATATTTATTTATTTATTTATTTAACATTTCTTATATACTGCCTTTCATGATATCAAGGTGGTTTACATTGAACAAACTGAAATTACATTGAACAGGCATTATAACTTGGAGATAACTATATTACAGGAAACATGGGCAATGGAGGGTTAAGTGGCTTGCCCAAGACCACAAGGAGTACCTGTGGGACTAGAAACCCCAGTCCTAGTCCTTATTATGGATAAATGAACATCAAGCTCCGTTTAATTAGTATTTATTTTCTTAATCAGATAAGCACTAGAAAAATGAGATATGGAAGAGTGCACCTGAACACTGTCACAACAGAGGAGGTGACCATGACTCTCCAGGTGTAGCATTAAATGTTTATTCGCTGCATCTTTGCTGACACCGAGAATGGTTTAGACTTGAATCAGCAACAGAATAATGCAAGGGCTCAAACAGGTGTCATCCCAAGTGTTAAAAAAGCAAAAGAAATGTGGTATAATACAGGTTTTGCATCGTTATGTTAAGTAACAAGAAAGACAAATTCAGAAATCAGTGTTAAATATAGATGCAAAAGTTAACAGGCTGAAACGTGCCTGTTTAAAGCAATGCACAGTTGCATACATCCCTCGAAATACCTCTCCCTCCCTTCTTCCCCCCTCCTCACGTCCACTGAAGAGGAAAGAGTGGTAGGATATTCATGCCAGCTACTGAGTGCGTGCCACTGCGTCCACAGCTGCCTGACTAAAATCCCACAGAAGGGCAGGTACATTTGTGCCCAGATGTGTATGGACTGCTCCTGATTGTTTTGAAACATACTAAATAAATACTATGATCCTAAGAACATTGCTTATGTTTTCTTAGTACTCTAACTTGAAAGACAAGATCCCAACATTTATTTTTATATTACAACAACTCATAGCTATGAATCAAACATAGAAATGGTTTTCATGCCGAACATACTGGTCTGCCTGACTAGCTCCAGCCAAGGACAGTGAAGGTAGTAATGTAGCTGTAGGTGTGTAGCAGGCTTGTAAGCTCCACATGTAACTCTCACCGTTGCACTTTTCTTGCTAATAAGTCTTTTGGAACAGCAATAGAAGGATCCCCCAAATGCTGATGGAAAGTGGATTCAGTCCTAGGTAAGTCTTGTATCAGATAAAGAAAATGCAGTGTCTGGAGCATGTAAGCTTTCCAGATTTAGAATCAAAAACAAATGTGAAACAGAAGTTTTTTTTTAAGTGATTGTTATTTTGATACAAGGACGAAAGCTTGGGCTGCTCACAAAGCACTTGGCTACACATACAGAGAGCAGTACAGTCCTAATTCCTGCTCTCTATAGCAAAAATGTCTTCAGAAAGGTACACTGCATTAAGTAGATAAAACCTTGGAAGACAGAGTAGTTACTCACCTGTAACAGGCATTCTCCAGGAGCAGCAGGGAAACTGAAACTTCAAACAGCCTACCGGTAGGCCCTGCATGCAATGGGTTATGGAGGGTTAAGTGGCTTGCCCAAGACCACAAGAAGCACCTGTGGGATTAGAAACCCCAGTCCTTCTGGCCCAAGGTTGCTATCCTCTAGGGATTTGAACCCCTGACCTTCTGGCCTGAAGTACCTTGCCCCAACCACTAGGCCACTCCTCCACTCCTCCAATAAAAAAAACATAAGCAAATGAACAGGGCCCCAATTTCAGCGCGCTTGTCTCTGCTGGTCCCGCCCCATTCTGATGCATACATCTGTGTCAGAATTGGGCGGGACTCGCAGAGACAAGAGTGCTGGAATCAGGACCCCGCGCTTTTACTAAGCTGCTGCTGCTGCCTATTGTTGGCTGGGAGGGGGGATTTATCCCACCATGTGCAAAACCTGGTGAAGTGGTGGTGACGATGGCAGCAGCAGCAGCAGTTTGAGACAGAGAGAGGCGACCACAGCCTGACTGCTTTTGGGGCATTTCTTTTGCCGCCTCACCAACTCCCTCAAAATACCACGGCTTTTGCATGGTAGGTTTTGACTACCTGCCAGCAGCCTGCCTGGCCATATAAAAACCAGTCAAGCCAGCTGAAAACCAGCCAGTTGGTAATCCTAGTCTCTCCTCATGCTAGAGCAGGCCTCTGTCCTCTCATCTTCACGCCTCCCCTTGCACTCCCATCCCTTTGCTTCCCTTCCTGGCTACCCCTACTCACACATGGAAAACCTACTGACAGAAACAGATCACTGACTAACTCTGCCACTCAGAGTCCTGCAACAATTGACAAACAGAGGAAGAGGAAACACAAAAGAATACAAAATACAACACAGACCATGCAGATGTGTTTTTTTTTTCCAGCAATTCACACTTGACCTTTACATTCCTTCTCTAGGGTCCAGTTGCTCTTCTTTTCCACTCAACACTGACTAGCAGCTGAACGTGCCAGGCTGTAATTTATACAGTTTTCCAGTAGCAGGGCAGAGTAATGAGGAAAATAAAACTGAAAGTGCTCTGTATAGTAAATGCATGCAATATGTTATAGCAGTTACAGGTTACCCTGGCTCCCGTGGATCTCTAAAGGGGCCCTTCCTCGGTCTGTCTTGCCGCCTCTGACAGAAAATGTCTGAGGCTGCCAGACATAGATGAACTAGAGTGCATGCAGGTTGCAAGGTCCTCCAGCACACTGTTTCATATTTTGAAGGCTCCCAGTGGGAGGCTGGTGGTAAGGGAGCCCGGAAAGGTTGTCTGCTCTGGGTCCATGCTGGCTTTCAGCCCCCCTGCATAGTGGTGCACTATAACCGTTAGCTTATGCATGCAAAATCTAATGGACTAAATTTTGTGGGACAAGTTTGATAACTTGCTGGTATCAATAGAAATTTGTGTGTACTTTTCCTCATGAGCTGTGTACCAATTCTCAGGCAACTATATACATCCTTTCCCTTTAAAATTATTGAAGGAAAAAGTACCCCCAGGGATTTGCACCTATTTTTTCTGTGAGTAATTTGTCCAGCAAAACACTGTTTTGAAATGCAAAACTATATAGATCCGTTTTACTAAACTGCAGTAACAGTTCCTCTGGTGTTTAGCCTACGCATGGGGGAGGGGGGCACTGCATGTAGAGGGGGGGGGCTGCATGGGGGGCACAACACTGCTGTGACAATAGGGGGCTCTCAGCAAAATTTTGCTTGGGGGCCCCTCATTGTAACGTACGCCACTGCTAGCCCAACATTATTTGTGACAACCTTCCCCAGAAAATAATGCTTTTTCAATGCCTGGATTAGTACATTTTAAAGAATCTATGACCCATTTTTCTATATATTTTCCTCTGAGATTATGAGACCAATTCAATACAGCTCACTAATAATTACTGTGCATGAGAAACTATGAATTGCACACAATTCACTAAAACCTTAATATATTATAGAGGCACCTGCTAATGAGCATATTGGGATATGAATGAAGGCATAACAAGTTTGTGGAAATAAGCATCCTATTCATTAAACCACGCTCTAATTATGACTTCAAGCTATGGCCAAAAATTTATCACCCACACTAGGCTTCACTTTATGCCCTGCCTGCACAGACTATAAAAACACCTCCTGGTTTCAACTTCTGCAGCTGAAAATAATATAGCAGATATGGACAAGACGTGGGCATTTTGGACACATGCTTAGAGCGAATGTTGCCATTAGCATGGGTACATTTAATGCCACTTTCAAGGGTAGTGTTAAGGGCACCTGCATGCCAGTTAGCATGGTGCTTTGCATTAGCACCATGCTATTCGCAGAAGAATGGCTGCGCGTTCTCCCAAATTAGCATGAGTCAAGTTAATTTGGTGGCACAAACGCTACTGGCATGCACTTTAGTAAACAAGCCTCTTAGGCTCCGGCAAAGTATGAGTGGTGTCTAATTCGAGGACATGCTAGATAAGGAGATTGCTGCTCACAGGGTGTCAAAATTCTGCCAGAGAATTAGGTAGTGATCTACCCATCTGTCATTGGACCATTGCTCCAATCATACTGCTTAATCACCACCTATGTCACATTGTTCAGCAAACCCAAACCTGATAAGTCTTCAGGATGCACACATATCTCCTTTTGCACAGACGAGTGTCCTTTGCGGGCTATGCTGCCCATGTACTATTGGAACAGCTTTTGGAATGTCTCTTAACCACTTTTACATTGTCAGACCACTTTCCTCTCCTATTATCATATCCATCAATCTGGTTTTTGTTTTCATTTAAAAAGTGGTTTCATAATTTCCCTCTTCATATGTATTAATCTAGGACTTCTGCAATCTACTGACAGATTTGGAATGGGTATTCCGTGCTCCAGTCAGGGGCGGCCCAAGGGGGGTGCGGGGCCATGTGCGGAGACTCGGTGCGGGGCCTCATTTGCATAAGTGGCCTTATTTGCATAAATATTTGCATAATGTTACCATACACTAAATTTTAGTAAACATGTCTCTTAATGAGTGTATGGATAAAGAAAGACTAAAAGATTTCTACATTACTATAATCCAGTGCCAACCGCCAGGCACATTAGGAACTACTACAAACGCTGCCCATTTAGAACCCATAGCAAACCCGCCGTATCCTGACAGCATTACCAGGACTCACAAAGCACCATACCCTACCTATCAAAAGGCAACACTGCAAATATTAAACCAATACATTTCAGAGAATACTGGGGAAAGAGAACAAGTGGCAACGTCAAATAGGAATTACATAAACAGAATACCTCAGCTCCGTTACACATGCAGAACATAGACCATCACCAAACAAGGAATCACAATTTAGAAACAGGAAGGCAATAATTAAACTGGGAACCCCAAAAGCCAAACTTGGAATGTACAACAACACTGTAGAAATAAAACTATAAATTAATTTCCTCTTGTACCAAACAAAGCGCAGACGTTAATGATGCACATTTCCCAGAGCTTTCATATTCCAGTTAATAAATTCAAAATAAAGAGATATCTTTCTACCTTTTGTGCATTTTTTTTCAGTTGCAATTGGTCCAGCCACTTTCTTCTGGTTTCTTCATGTTTTCTGCTAACTCTCCATCGTCTGCTGTCCATTTGTCCTTTCTTCTCTCTTTTAGTTTTTTTTTCCATTCTCTCTCTCTACATCTGCTTTAACATACTAATCTTTCTCCTTTTGCTCTTTCCTCATTCCTATTTCATCCACACAAATTTTACCCCTCCATCCTCAATCCCCAATTACTCTCCCAATACCCGGCCAATTGTAGATTTTTCATCCCTCCTACACAAAATATTTTTCCCCTCTCCATTTTACTCTCCCAGCCCCATACCATTCTAGTCCTCCCCCAACATCAGCTCCCTTCTAGTTCCAGTCTCACCCAGCATCCATTCCCTTCTAGTCCCTGCATCAGCCCATTTCCAGTCCTAGCCCCCCCCATCAGCCCATTTCCAGTCCTAGCTCCCACATCCATTTCCAGTCCAAGTCCCTTCATCAGCTCATTTCCAATCCTAGCCCCCCCATCAGCCCATTTCTAGTCATTTCCTAGCCCCACCATCAGCCCATGTCAAATCATAGCTCCCCTCCACTCAGCCCAATTCCAGTCCAAGCCCCCCCATGAGCCTACTGCCAGTGCTAGCCCCGCCAGGAGTCCAGTTCAATTCAAGCCCCCACCCCAGCCCATTTCCAATCTTAGCTCCCCCCAACAGCCCATTTCCAGTCCTATCCTAGCTGTTCCATCAGCCCATTTTCAGTCCTAGCTCCCTTCCCTCACAGCCCATTTCCATTCCAAGCCCCCTCCCCATCAGCTATTTGCAGTTCAAACCTCCCCTTGCACTCAGCCCATTTCCAGTCCTAGCAACCCCCCAACCCATTACCAGTCCTAGCCCCCCGTCAATCAACTTCCAGTCCTAACCCCCATCACCCCATTTTCAGTTTAAGCCCCCCCTATAACCCATTACCAGTCCTAACCCCTCATCAGCCCATTTCCAGTCAGCCCCCCATAGCCCATTGCCAGTCCTAAACCCCCCATCAGCCCACAGCCCATTACCAGTCCTAACCACATCAGCCCACCTCAAGTCCTAACCCCTCCCCATCAGCCCATTTCCTGTCCTAGCCCCCCCATAGCCCATTATCAGTCCTAACCCCCCATCAGCCCACTACCAGTCCTAACCCCCCCATCAGCCCACTACTAGTCTTAACCCCCCCATAGCCCATTACCAGTCCTAACCCCCAATCACCCCATTTCCAGACAGCCTCCATCAGCCCATAGCCCATTACCAGTCCTAACCCCCAATCACCCCATTTCCAGACAGCCCCCATCAGCCCACAGCCCATTACCAGTCTTAACCCCCCATAGCCCATTACCAGTCCTAACCCCCCAATCAGCCCACTACCAGTCCTAACCCCCCCTCACCCCATTTCCAGACAGCCCTCATCAGCCCACAGCCCATTGCCAGTCTTAACCCCCCCATAGCCCATTGCCAGTATTAACCCCCCCCATAGCCCATTGCCAGTCCTAATCCCCCATCACCCCATTTCCAGAAAGCCCTCATCAGCCCACAGCCCATTGCCAGTCTTAACCCCCCCATAGCCCATTGCCAGTCTTAACCCCCCCCATAGCCCATTGCCAGCCCTCATCAGCCCACAGCCCATTGCCAGTCTTTAACCCCCCCATTGCCCTCTGCCAGTATTAACCCCCCCATAGCCCATTGCCAGTCTTAACCCCCCCAGCCCATTCCTAGTCTTAACCCCCCCAGCCCATTGCCAGTCTTAACCCCCCCCATGCCCATTGCCAGTCTTAACCCCCATAGCCCATTGACAGTCTTAACCCCCCACCCCAGCCCACTGCCAGTCTTAACCCCCCCAGCCCAATGCCAGTCTTAACCCCCCGTCTTAACCCCCCCCGCCCCCTGCCAGTCCTAACCCCCCCTCCTCGCCCATTGCCTGTTTTAACCCCCCCTAGCCCATTGCCAGTCTTAACCCCCCCATAGCCCACTGCCAGCCCTCATCAGCCCACATCCCCATTGCCAGTCTTAACCCCCCCTCCCTAGCCCATTGCCAGTCTTAACCCCCCCTCCCCAGCCCACTGCCAGTCTTAACCCCCCCCATAGCCCACTGCCAGTCTTAACCCCCCCAGCCCACTGCCAGTCTTAACCCCCCCATAGCCCATTGCCAGTCTTAACCCCCCCTCCCTAGCCTATTGCCAGTCTTAACCCCCTCCCAGCCCATTGCCAGTCTTACCCCCCCACCCTAGCCTATTGCCATTCTTATCCCCTCCCTCCCTTGCCTATTGCCAGTATTAACCCCCTCCCTAGCCCACTGCCTGTATTAACCCCCCCAGCCCATTCCCTGTCTTAACCCCTCCTAGCCCATTGCCAGTATTAACCCCCCCTAGCCCATTGCCAGTCTTAACCCCCCTCCCTAGCCTATTGCAATTCTTAACCCCCCCTCCCTCCCTCCCTAGCCCATTGCCAGTCTTAACCCCCCCCTCCCTAGCCCACTGCCAGTCTTAACCCCCCCCCAGCCCATTCCCAGTCTTAACCCCTCCTAGCCCATTGCCAGTCTTAACCCCCCCTCCCTAGCCCATTGCCAGTCTTAACCCCCCTCCCTCCCTCCCTCCCTCCCTAGCCCATTGCCAGTCTTAACCCCCCCTCCCTAGCCCATTGACAGACTTAATCCCCCCTCCCTAGCCTATTGCCAGTCTTAACCTCCCTCCCTAGCCCATTGCCAGTCTTAACCCCCCTCCCTCCCTCCCTCCCTCCCTAGCCCATTGCCAGTCCTACCCCCCCCCAGCCCATTGCCAGTCTTAACCCCCCCTCCCTCCCTCCCTAGCCCCTTGCCAGTCTTAATCCCCCCCTCCCTAGCGCATTGCCAGTCCTACCCGCCCCCCCCCCCTCGGCTCATGGCAATTAAAAAAAAAAAGCTGGCCGCTGCCGCTGCCGCCGCATGGAGTGTCCCGCGGGGCTCCCTCTGCCCGGCGGAACTCTTCCGGCGCGGCTGAGCCCCTCTGTGCCGGCTTGCAGATACACGAAGGGAGAGTGTCTCCCTCACGTCTCTGTTAAGCCCGCAGGGGCAGATGGGAAATTTCCCATCAGCCCCTGCTTCCCATCAGCCCCTGTGGGCTTAACAGAGACGCGAGGGAGACACTCTCCCTTCGCGTATCTGCAAGCCGGCACAGAGGGGCTCAGCCGCGCCAGAAGAGTTCCGCCGGGCAGAGGGAGCCCCGCGGGACACTCCATGCCGCCGCCGCGGCAGCGGCCAGCTTTTTTTTTTTTTAATTTAATTAAGAAAAAAAAGCAGAATGTTCTTTGCGCGGGGCCCCCCGAAACGCTGGGCCCTGTGCAAAAAACATTCTTGCTCTATGGACGGGCCGGCCCTGGCTCCAGTATCAGGAAGTAGTTACTGAAAAAACACAGAGCAGTTTGCCAATATTAGGAAATCAATTTCCGAGTGATGTTTGAACCTAGACGCCAAACGAGCATACAGATATTCAAGAAATAAGGCACATCCACATTTTAGCATTTCACAGTACAGCATTACTGCTTGAAAGTAGAGAGCTGACGTAGAAGGAACAGGGAGAGACAAGACTGCTTTGTCTTGAAAACAACTCCTTTGGTAAACTTTTTCTGTTTCTAATTGTTCTTTATTCTATGTTTTCTCAGGTGAACAGGCACTATTTATTTATTTAGCAAGGATTATATACCGCCTTTCACCATGGTCAAGGCGATTTACATTGAACAGTGGTTAAATTTTACATTGAACATTGAACCATTGAACTTATGTACAACTAACTAGTAATTATATACAGTTAGGTAAATGGTACAAGACATCTGTCATTGTTTCTGAGGTCAGGTTAGGTATGGTCCAGTGTAATAAACTTTGGTTTCATGAGTTGATTTTATTGTTGTTGATGGAGGTTCATGGAGTGGAGGAGTAGCCTAGTGGTTAGAGCACTGGTTTGGTAACCAAGCAACCAGGGTTCAATTCCCACTAGAACTCCTTGTGGCCTTGGGTAAGTCACTTAACCCTCCATTGCCTTGGAAGAAAGGCCTGGCAATCTACTTCTGGTGACACTGCCAAGAAAACCCAGGAGCTTCTGGGTCACCAGGAGTCAGGACTGACTCAAAGGCACACATTGCATTGTTGATGGGTTTCATGGGCATGGGGGACAAAATGTTCATCAAATAGAAGGATTTTCTGAATGTAGGTAGGTCTGTGGTGGTACATATTATGTCTGGGAGAACAATCCAGGCTGAAGGTGCATACAGTTTGAAGGCTTGCTGGTTGGTTTTGTTTTTGCGTGAGGGATGATTAGGGTGTTTGTAGTAGCTTGTCTTCTTGCACCTTTGAGTTGTCGTGCATAGGTGAGATGGAGGATTGCTGTTGATTGCTTTATGATTAGAAGCATTTTGTATTTGATTTGGTTAGCAAGAGGGAGCCAGTGCAATTGTTTCAAGGTGGTTGTTATGTGATCATATTTTGATGTTCCCATGAGGGTGCGTGCTGCTATGTGCAGTGCTGTATGGAGGGGATTAGGGTTGCGTGAGGCAGGCCTTGGTAAATGGATTTACAGTAGTCCATGTGCAGCAGGATTAGGGCTTGGAATGCTGAGCGGCAATTTGGCGGGTCGAGGAAAAGGCTTAGTCATTGGAGGGTTCTTATTTTGTGGTAGACAGCTTTCATGGTGCATTGTATTTGCGACTTGAGGGAGAGATGTTGGTCCAGTGCGATTCCAAGGTATTTGATTTTGGGTTGTATCTGTATTTTGTTATTGTTTATGGTGATGGAGTCTAGAGGGGTGAAGCTGGTGTCTTTTGTAATGAAAAGAGCTTCAGTCTTTTTCTAATTGATGGCGAGATTGTTTCTTTCTAGCCATTGGGAGACATCCTCGAGGCATTGTGTGAGTTTAGTGTTGGTGGGTTGTTTCTGGTCGAATGGTCCATAGAGCATGATGTTGTCCACATAAATGTGGAAGATGATGTTATGGGTTCTGATGATTTGGCAGAGTGGTTGTAGGTAGATGTTGAAAAGCAATGGAGATTTGGTGGATTCTGGTGGTACACCTTGTGTCTGCCGATATGGGGGTGATATGTTGTGACCAATTTTTATTTGTTGCTGCCTGTTAGTGAGGTAGGATTTAAACCATTGAAGTACAATGTCTTGAATTCCAGTTGCTTGGAGGCGTTGTAGAAGGATGTGATAATTTACTATGCCAAAAACTGCTGATGTGTCAAGGAATATCTTGATAACTGAAGTCCCTTCCTACCTGGTGACTCAACACTTCTTTTGCATCTCCAGGGCCCGATGTTAAGAAATTTAGATTTTATTAGACTTTTCCCAAAAAACCCATAAACAACAAGCAGTCTTTGTATCCAACAAGTATTCTTCATATCTCCCCCAAACTCCACAAAATCGTATACAGTATGTCTGAAACAATAGAGCTATTATACAGCCGCTCTATTGCCCCAACCCTCCCACCTACTGCTGATCACCTCCCTTTTCCCCCAAACCTACCAGTCCCCCAACCCCCCAGCCTCTCCCTACCCATCCCCTTATCCCATCCCCCTCTCTGAAGCTCCCTCCTCATTACTACCATTTGCACTCCCCAGGACCCCTTCCAACCCCTCCCTCTGCCAGTTGTTGTACCACCACCACATTTTCGGGAAGGAACCTTTGGAATAATGCTTGTATGCAGCAGTTTCACACATGCACCACAACTGCTCAAGTCGATGCACCACCATGGCCCATGTGGGTACTTCTGGTTGCTTCCATCATGTAGCCAATATCATACACGTCACACTCACACAGTATCCCAAAAGGTATCCAAATGCCTATCCCTCCTATCCAGACCTCATTCAACATCACCATGGTTGTATTGAGCTGTATCTGAACATTAGTGATCTCATAAAACAGTCTTTCCACCTCTCCCCACAGTCTCTGCAATTTAAGGCAATCCCACAATAAGCATTTCAGATCCCCTCTCTCCCCACACCCTTCCCAACATTTTCCCCTAAATGTTTTAAAGATAGCTTGTAGCCTAACAGGGGTTCAGTACATTCGCAAGTGGATTTTAATACTATTTTCCAGGAAGGCTGTTCCTGGCGCCAGCTTCCAGGTGCCCACTAATATAGCTCTTGACCACCTTTCATCCCAGGGGCCAGAAATCTCATCCTCCCATCGTCTGTGACTATCCAATATTCCTTCCCCTTCTCATCAGCCCCCTATATAAGGCAGACAGCAACCCCCTCTCGGTCCCGCTCTGCCTCAACACTCAAATGGCATGGGTTTACCCCCCAAATCTCTTTGGAGTATCTTTTGCTGCAGATAATGGTGGAGTTGAACATAAGCAAAATAGTCCCTATCTGTCAATCCAAAGGTTTTCTTAAGCACCTCAAAGGACAGCCCCCTACCCACTGCATCCAGTACCTGTCCTATCCTCTTTGGCCCCTTATTTTCCCATTCTCTAATGTTGCCCCCTTCCATCCCCGGTAAAAAGTCTGCCAGTCCCTAATAAATGCTTGCCTTGAGTAGCATTTACCTGCCATGAGTCTCCTCCTTATTTATTTTAATTCTCTTATATGCCACACTATTCTGCATCAGTGTGGTTTGCATTGAACAAACTGAAATTACATTGAACAGGGCATTATAACTTGGAGATAATTATTTTACAGGGAACATGGGCTATGGAGGGTTAAGTGGCTTGCCCAAGACCACAAGGAGCACCTGTGGGACTAGAGACCCCAGTCCTTCTGGCCCAAGGTTGCTGTCCTCTAGTGGGATTTGAACCCCTGACTTTCTGGCCTAAAGTACCTTGCCCCAACCACTAGGCCACTCCACCACTCCTCCTGTAATGATTCCACGCCCCCATAGTCAACACCTGATGGAGATTATCCTCCCCATCCCCCTTTCTCCTAGGCTTGGGGTCCCACACCTGATGGTCAAGCGTCTTCTCCCCATCTGTTCCATCCTAACTCATTGGGGAATCTCTCCATCCCCTCTCCAGGCCAGCAGAGTCCGTAACTGTGCTGCATCATAATAGGTCATGAAGCATTGGACTCCCAGCCTACCCTCATCCTGCCTCAGGAGATAACATTCCGCGACACTCTCGGCACTTTTCCTGACCATCCCTTGGAGCTTTTTGATAAATTTTCTTGGAACTGCACACAGCAATTATGCAAAAAGAAAGAGTATCCTTAGTAGTACATTAATTTTTTTTTTTATTTTCTTTTTTTCACATTTAAACAAATGTTTACATAAGCTTCCAAAAATGGATGACCACAGTTTGAAGGATGCTAGATTTTAAAAAGCCCTGGCTGCACATGTCATCCAATGGACCCTCTCTCTTGTGGGTACCGGGAACCAACAGAATAGCAGGTAAAGCAGTATCAGGAAAAGCAGCACAGCGTCCTCAGTATCCCGCAGTGGGGCTAGAGTTTAAAAATCCCTGACTGCACGTCATCCAATGGAGCCTCTCTTTCGTGGGTTCTGGGAACTGATAGAATAGCAGGTAAAGTAGTATCAAGAAAACCAGCACAGTCTCCTCCAGTAGTACATTCATTTTTATGGCTGCAATTTGCACCAACCAGGCGAGGTGCAGCCCCTTCCATTTAAACAAAATTATGGCAAATAGCCTCCGGTAAGGGGATCATAGATGTTGCAGAGAGTTCCCCAACTGAATACCCAGATATAAAAAGGATTTCTTCACCCATTTAAATGGGAACCCTTCCTGCAGGCGCCCTTCAGGATCCCCTGGTAAATTAAAGCCCAAAATTTCCATCTTGCTTAAATTTATTTTGTACCCAGACACCTCACTGTAGAGCGATATTTCCCTTATGAATACCGGAAGTGTAGTTAGCAGATCCTTAAGAGTAAAGATCATGTCATCCACAAATAATGTTATTTTGGATACTCTCCCCCCCCCCCCATCTTCGCCCCCTTGATGTCCATCTGTTCTCTGATTCGCACCACTAAGGCCTTGATTACCAATGTGAACAGTAATGGCAATAGTGGGCACCACTGTCTGGTTCCCCTACCCAATTTAAAACTTTCAGAATAACTGCAATTAATTAATATTTGTGGCTCGGGTTCACGTAAAGAGCCCAAATCCACCCCCTAAAATTACTCCCCATTCCCATTCTATCCAAAACATGAAACATGAAAGGCCATTTGACTCTATCAAATGCTTTTTCAGCATCAACTGTGATAAAGACTGCCTGCTCCCCCCCCCCTCAACTGTAGCTTCCACATAAGGTTCAGAATCTTCTGGATGTTATCCCTACCTTGCTTCCTCTTCACAAATCCTGTTTTGTCCAAATTCACTAACTTGAGGACCACCTCCTGAAGCCGTCTCACCAATATTTTCACCAGAAGCTTGGCATCCAAATTAATTAAAGATATCGACTGATAGGAGCCACATATGCTGCTATCTTTCCCCAGCTTAGGCAGTACAGTAATACCAGCCTCTTCCATGGTGGGGGGGGGGGACCTTTCCACTGGCGAGCACTCCATTAAATACCTCTGCCAATAGTGGTTCCAATTGTTTCTGGAATTTTTTATAAAATTTGGCCATTAAACCACCCATGCCCAGAGCCTTTCCTATCTTCAGAGCCTTAATAGCCTCCCATTCCTCCCCTTTACTAATAGCTCTGTGTAGCTGTGCTGTTTCTATCGCATCCAATCATTCGAGCACACAGTTCTGTAGGAACTGTGTACTCTTCTCTGCCCCCGCACTCACCTCACTGTTCTACAACTTTGTGTAGTAGTCCTTGAAGACCTGTAGGACCCCATTGGCACCGTGCACATCTCCCCTTTTGCATTACAAATGCTCATGATATGACTCTGCTGCACCCTTGCCTTCAACTGGCTTGGTAGGATCCTGATCACCCTATTGCCCCCTTCAAAATGTGCTTGCTTTAACGCATTCAGCTCATGAGCTAGCAAACTGGCCTGGAGTTGTCCTCCAGCTCCACCTGCAAGCCTGGCTCCTTCAGGACCTTAATCGCCTCTGCTACAGTTCTCTCAGACTCTCCTCCATCTGAGCCTGCTCCCACATAGGCAAACTCCCACAGGTTCGCTGCATGCCGGCAGGTGGTCATTTCCAGTGCTTTAGACTCTCTGCCTATCGGGGTAGTCTGCTGCATTTGTTCTGGCTCCCAGGAGGGGGTGAGTAAACATGCTTTATCAGGAATGACTCCGGAGCTCAAAGCTCAGGCAGCTATCGTGCAGGATGACATCACTTCCTCCCATCAATGTTTTTCAAGCCAGTTCTGGACCCTTTTCTATTAAGTCGGTGTATCAGGTTGGATATGATATATTTGCCTATACTGCAGGGATTCCCAAACCCGTCCTGGAGACTGCACAGTGAGTCACATTTGAGGATATCCACTATAAATTTATGTAATAGTGGTGAATTTTGGCATTTGATCAAGGAATGTGATCTTACAGGCTAGAGATAACTTTTTGGGGATCCACTGTGTTAACTACAAATCACAACTAACACAAGTGTGATTTTTTATGAGAGACTATGGAGTATGTTTACTAAACTGCGGTAATCATACATAACGCGCGTTATGATGCGCTAACGATCGTTAACGTTACATAACGCGTGTTATGATGCGCTAACGATCGTAATGCCCCGCGGCGCGGTAAAACACCGCAGAAGGTGGAGAGAGGGCGGAGAGAAGGGGTCAGTGGGCGGAGAGTGGGCGGGGAGAGGCTCCCTTCACACTAACGCGCTGATTTTCAGAGCTGAATTCCAACGCGAATGAAAACCTGCCGTTAAATGCACATTACAGGGGAGAGAAACCATTTCAGTGGCAGCAATGTACAGCCCAGGCAGGGAAACAAAAAAAAAGTGATGTGTGATACATGTGCACAGAACAAAAGGGCACAGAAACACTGAAAATGACCCCAAAAACTGGAAAAAAACAATAACCAAGCTGGCCAATAGTGGTATCAATGAGAAACATCAACCCCTCCCCCCCCCCGAGTAAGCTCCATAGAACAGATATAAATCGTGGAAGGGTCTATACTCCGTCCCCATACAAGGTGAATGGGCCCACAGTGAAATAGCGCTGCTCAGGGTTTTCCCCACCATCGGACAGGGTTCCTATGGCGTGCACATGTCCCGCAACATCAGGGCGGGCATGTCGGAACGGCAACTGGACAGATGCCGGAGAAGGGGATACGGAGGGCCACAGGTGGCACATGCTGTGGTGCAGCTGGGCCACAGTGCGGACTAGGGTGATGCCTAGGTGGCCCATACGAATGCTGAAACAGCGGAGCAGCCAGACAGCAACTGCTGAAGGCCCAATATGGGCACGAGTGTGTTTCCCAAAGTGTCACAGGGGATAGTACCCAACAGCAACCCCCAAGGGCACGGAACATTGGCAGGCGGGGCTGAGGGGGAGCGTGGACGTCTATGCAGGCACCCCTACCCCAGAACCCGCACCATAGGCAGCCGCCTACCTGCACACTGGATGGCCTGAGACCGCGCACCACCAGCTCCACCAGCAGAAGGGCATGTCAGCATGATGGCTAAGGGATACTGGTGGTGGAGGGGGCAGTGGCAGCTGCCCAGAGCAGACTGTGGCCTAGCCCTGTGTAGGTGGGTGCCATGTACTGCAACAGATGGGCCCTGTCTGACGAACAGTCATGGTATCACCAAGGAATGTACAGACTCTGTGGTAACAAGGTGGTGCAGTGCACAAAACCAGTGTATTCAGAAGCAGAGGGTCACAGGTTCAAGTCCCAGCTGTGGTGCCTGCCAACCCAGTCCCCATATTTTACCCACTACTACAACGTGCTAATACAGACAGCATCTTTATTCCAGATGACATAAACATGCCCAAGACACCCACATTTTACCCTACAGAGCACGGACACCATATACATGCACATTACCTTGAGCAGAGTCTCCCAAATGCAGTCCTGGAGGGCCAAACACCATTCCGGTTCCATGCTGCCTCTGATAAAGATGCCTGTGCTGCATTTCTATGCGCCACCCCCATGGTATGCAGATGTATCTCATGCATATTCATGAGGGACAGCATGAAAACCTGAACAGTGTTTGGCACCGCAGGACTGGAGTTGGGAACCTCTGCCGTAGAGCAGCAGCCAACAGGGGCAGACACACCCGAACCCACAGGCCCCATTATCCAAAGCCTCCTGGAGAGGCAGGACTTTTGGCTCTGCGTGCATCTCCCAATACTAGCACTTGCATACCTTAGTAATGCCACCCAAAACCTGGGAATATGGTACACATCTTTAAAGAGGTTGCTATGATTACTGGCAGATAGCAATTCCTAGGTTAAGTACAATATTCTGAGTGAGCTGCATCATAGCAACCTTTCTGATGTCTGTGGAGTGTGCTACAGGTCTTGTGTCTGACAGTGTTTACCAACCTGGGGAGTGACTCCTACAGTATTGCGTACCATAGCCATGCCTGCCCTGTGCCCAGGACTGGTGTGGTGGCCTGGGCTGCCCAACACCTCTATAGTTGCACAATGCTGGCATAGGTGTGGGGAGTGTGTGTCTGTCTATCCAGTGGGTGGTGGCTGCCAACACCCTCCACAACCCACACTGCTAGCTCTGTTGCCAGTATTGGCCTGCCAATGTGCATAATGAGGAGTAAGGTACTGTGGGAAAAGCCTGGATAGGGTGGCCTGGCCTGGCCGCATCTGCACAGGGCATAGGGCAATGGCTCAGACATTGTAGTGCCCGGTACCACCTGCACGGACAGGGTGGCCATAGCATGTCCTGCTGGGCGGTCACTCTCACCCTGACTGAGCAGTGACCATGGCATGGCTAGGTTCCCCCATAGTGTTTATCTCATGTGATATATATGGTTTTCTTTTGGGGCCCAATCACTGACTTATCTGCTTAGTGTGTATGCTGACATCCCCGTTGTGGGTACATGCAGCTCCTCCAGGACCATGCACTATGGACTAGCTGGCGGACTGTCTGCAGCTAGTATGTTTCTTGCTGGAGCACCTTGCAGGGTGCAGCGGCTGGAGGCTTGCTTCTGGAGAATGTCAGGTAATGGTGGGGGGCAGCTGAGCATTTCCAGGCCTTCTGTCTGCTACTGTGTTATGGATGTGTACTGCTCTGTTCCTCAGCAGGACTGGGGTTGATGGTCCCCTCTACAGCTACCATTGCAGGGAGGTAGACTGTGGATCTATTGGTGGGTGATCCTGTTTCCCACCCTGAGCCCCAGAGGGTGGGTTGTGTGGTGGTACATGGTCTGCCCATGGGTCCATACACCACCCCCCCCAGCAGGTAACCATGGCACCAACACAGGATATGCACTATTCTGGGTGCATCATCACCCATAAGGACTAGACATGACCGAGACATACAGCAGGGCACAGATGTATCCTAGGTGTGTCTAACGGAACTACCTATCACACACTGATGGGGACCTGCAGTATGGGATACTTCAGCCATGAATGGTGCTCTGGACCTGGTGCTGGGCGCCCCACCTCAATCTCAGGGTGGGCACAGTACCCGCACAATGTGACTATCTGTGGCTACTCTGTGGCAGTACCACACACGGTCTGTTCCTCCTATCTGGCCGAGGTGCTGTGGGGGTGCATACCCAATCTTGTGCCCATCTCTCGACTGCTGATTTGCATGTGCAGTGCATCATGGGTACGGGTGGGTTAACCCTATCCTGGTAACCACAGCAAACAGTTTGTGTGGTGACGTGCAGTCCTGCAGCCAGCCAGGGCTTTGTTCACAGCCTTATAAGGTATCCTATAGGGGACATTATAGGGTGCCTTGGCGGACAGTACACTTTATAATGTGCCCTATGGAGTGCGTTATGGGGTGCCTTATGCAGCACCTTAGGTTATGCCACCGTGTGGGTGTGTTTGCTGGCAGCACAAATTAAAATACATGTCAAATGCCTCAACAATCACTACTTAAATGTAAAGGGTGCTGCCTCAGCCAGCCTTATACATTGGGCCCACTGTGGAATTGAACCCATGACCCCTGTACTATCAGTCAGTGTTGTAACCATTGTGCTACAGCTCTGTTGCTGTGATTGTATGTCTGCGCGCCTTCTTAAGATTAATGCGCGGTAACGTGCCCTGTAGCGCTCGTTCATTTATGGTGCCTTGTAGCGCGCGTTCTCGGCAACGATGTACCGCCCATGTCCTTATTTGGGGTTTCTGTCTCTAACGTGGCTCCTAACGCGAATCGCACTAACGCAGTTTAGTAAACATACCCCTATGTTTCCATCCTGTCCAGCAATGGAAACATCAGAACATCTCAAGGACTAAAATAACTGAATGAAAAAAATATCTGCTATACCACTTGGATAAATTTAGCCTTTTGGTGACTGTAGCACTTCAGGCCAGTAACTTGCTCACTGCAGTTACATCATTTTTTAATTTTTTACTTTTTTACACAGGTGAAGTCTCTGAATATATGTGGGAGAGAAGGTGCAAGAAATTTGGTTTCTTCTTTGGGAACAGGTTCTGTGCTGGATACAGATCCACTAAAAAAAGCTCCTTCGCAGTTCCCTGGTAAGGAAGCAATATAAAAATATTGAAACAAAATGGTTTCATTGAGGTTCTCAATTTTTTTCCCTGGGGGAGAGGGAAGGAGCATACAAACTACTTGGATTTTGCTGCTAGAATTAGCAGCACCATCCAGTGTCACTACTAAGAATTGTCAGAATTATATAGACTAAGGACTGGCACTTTCCAGAATCATGGGAGGTTCCTCTTACCAAATACTTCAGAATAGGGACACTTTCTTGAGGAAAGGAAAACCCACACACTATAAAAACCTCACCCAAAGGCAGTTTCCTGCCTTTGGCTCCTAGCCATTGAATCAGAATGAGGTAGGGGGGTGTTTTCCCCAAGGGGGAGGGGGAGGGCAAGTGCTTCTGGTACCCAGCTAGAGATCATGATCCATACAAGAGAAATATCTACACTAACCACCCTAACCAGCAAGAAGAAAGTAAAAGAGGCTTGCAGCTACTGCACATATGTAGAGAGATGTTGAGCCTGAAGATAATGGTTCCTGCAAAGATCTGCAATGAGCACCATCAGATGGGGAACTGAAAGCTAACAACCCTAGTCATGGGCATGAACAAATCCAAGCAAGGCTTTATCCTTCTTTTTTTAGACATTGCATCTGCCTTCGATACAGTTTCTCACAACCTCCTTCTTACCCGGCTACAGTTAAAAGGCATTCAAAACTAAGCCTTAGACTGGTTCAGATCATACTTATCAGACCAACAACAAATGGTACACATAGGTATGCAAACCTCATCCAGTTAAGCTCAAACTCAGGGTGTACCACAAGGTTCTTCCTTATCCGCATTACTTTTTAATATTTACATCCAGCCTGTTTGCTCCATTATCAAATCATATGACATACTTTACCACATCTATGCTGATGATGTGCTGCTTTATACTCCCTTTTCCACTGTCAATCCAAATTACTCTGAAATCATAGACTGCTTTAATGCAGTATCTGACTGGCTGAACTATATAACCTAAGAGTGAATTGCAGGAAATCTGTAGTTCTCTTCATCACTAAGGACCCAATATTCACACCGCCTCCCACTTTATAAGTAAAGGATGCTGATCTGAATACTAAGCAAGCGGTCTGATACCTGGGGATCACCTTAGACCAACATCTAACAATGGAGCTGCACATAAATAACATCACTAGAGCAATATACCTAAAGTTGTGGACCCTTCATCAACTGCGTCTCTTGCTTGAAGCTGCTGACTTCCGCACTGTATTCCAAGCGATGATCACCCCTCATTTTGATTATGCAAATATCACTCTTCATGGCCTGCCAGACTGCGCAATTCATCCCCTGCAAATGGCAATGAACACTACAGCAGGAACCCTTATTAACTGCTGATGTTTGCTGTGTTGTTCTCTAAACTTGTTCTATGTAATTACTGATTTTGTTACTGATTTCCAAATAGTGCGGTATATAAAACCAAATAAATAAACAAATAAATAAATAACCCTAAGCCCAAGTGCTCTGATGATAAAAGTAAAGAGAAGGCAGAAAACTAAAGAATTGTTTATGTAAGCTGAGAAAGGGATGGAAAGGAAGTAAAATTATATAAGAGTGCAGATTTTAGAAAGAATGGGGTAAACTATGCCCCATAAATTACAAGATGAAACTTCTCTACTGTATTATAGCTAATTTAGAAGATTGTAAGATATTCAAAGTTAAAGTTGCCTATCAGTGACCCTAATTTTAAATTAAACCCTTGGTTCAGGACACAAACGTCTGGGCCAAACTCTAATTATTGAGAAGAGTGAATGAGAGTGTATCAAGTACTAAAAGCTTAAATAATTACTGCCACATAACATCTAATCTTCTCACAAGTCTGAACCCTGACACTTAACACTCCAGGAGCTCAGATAAACTCTGGACAACAGCTGTGGGGTCCCTAGAACAGATTTGTAAAATCCTGCTATATGTGAAGTGGCATTTTAGACAGGATGTCCATGTAAAATCTGGGGTGCCCAGGGCAAATGTCCAAAGAAAAAACAGAGACGTTTGTTTAAGCCCGATCCTAGCAACTTCAGTGTCCCCAAAATGGACATCTGCACAGGCGGTCTCTTTGACGTCCCTGCTACAAACATTTGAGTTGGGGACGTCTAACCAATGTTCCCTCTAATTTTCTGTAGGCTGTGTGCGCATAAAATATCAGCTGTGCAGCTTTTGAAGGAAAGTTAAATTTTTGTGCGCCACATAATGACACTCAGTTATATTATTCTTTAAAATTTGACTACACGTCAGAATATAGTATGTACACCACATTGGTTGCACTAGAAAATATTGTAGAACTTGTGAAAACCATAAATACACAACAACTTTTAAATTTTAAGATGTCTGTGCTGTTTTCTATCAGAATCAGAACCGTAATTTTTGTGCGCTCTGTTGTAAAGTATGTGCGCTCGCTCGGTGAGGTGTGTGCGCGCGCACACGCGCACAGCTTAGAGGGAACAGTGCGTCTAACCTATGCTGAATGCATATCCAAGCTATTTTGCATGCTGGGATGTGCATCAGCATGCCGAACTGAAATCAAGTGTCCTCGTTTCCCTGCAGTTTTCATTATCATTACAGAAAGCATAAGGGATATCAGAGCATCACCCTCTTTATGCCCTCCAGGAGTCTAGATGGTAGTATGAGTCAGTATGAGTGAGAGCTTTTCTGATTCCTGTTCATGCCCTGGAGCATAAACAGACATCAATGGCCCACTAGTGGGTGGGATGTGCTTGCTGTTTCTAAAATCAGATGTACAAGTCCAACTTGCCCGGAAAACCTCAGGTCACCTTCAGGACTTGGAGATCCTCACACTGGTGATAGAACCAGCTTCTAAAATGGCTCTGGAGACATCTCTGTGATTTGGACATATTTGTGCCCGTTTTCAGACATCTAAAGCACAAATAAGGCTTCTAAAATAACCTTTCTAAAATAACCCCCTTTCTCTAGAGTGGGTTTACATATTTCAGCATATTTACTATGGATTGGGGGGAGGACAGTGGGGTTTTAATTTGATAATCAATTTGTATTAAATGCTCCTTTTATACATAGACAATCTGCTCTGAGTTACTTACATACAAAAAGTATAACATGAAAACATAATAAATGTAATACCCTGAAAAATAGATCCACGAGGGTCTACAACTGGTTGTAATAAGACATAGGGACAACCCCAATGCTACATTTTTTATTATCTGACCTAGTATGGAAAGCCCAACACTATAAACAACAAACAGACCAATCTTGTTTATAGTGATGGTCTTTCACCACTGGCCCGATCGGGACACCAGAAGGGAATGGGAAGGTGAGCGCCTCCACGCTCCCCACTGGATAGCCAATCACACTGGCGGCAGCAGCGCTTTAAATTCAAAGCACCCTCATGCACACCCATGCCTGAGAGCCTCACCAGAGGGCCCTTTGGCATGGACCTTAGGCGTGGATACAGGAGGAAAGAACTGCAACCCATCCACCGGTAAAAAGTGAAGGAGTCCTCACCTAGCCGTGCAGCTATGCAATACCCACCCAGTGACATGTAAGGTCTCAGACCGCAGCAATTCACCACCGGATCAAATCAAGGACATTCGGCTCACCAATACATTGGCACACTGGCTACCCTACACCTGCAGCACTGCACCATCAAGGGAAATGTACTACAAGACATAAGCCCTCTAGGGTAGTAAGCTCCACCTGTCATTGCCATAACCCTACACAGAATTCCAGCCATACTTAACCCTGCCACTACAGCAAATGACGGAAAGGTAAGAGGACTACCTGCCTTCCCATAATCCATCCAAGATACTTCCCAGGCCAACATAACTACAGCAACATTCCATCATGGCAAACTGCATGTACTTAACCTTAACCATTATCATGCTGACTCTAATATTCTCCACAAGTATGGTTCTAACCACAACCAGCTACATTCCCACTATACACAGATTGAAATATAGCACAACATGGCTTCATACACAAAAAGCACGAGTTAGGGACCCAGCCAACCTGACCTCCACTGTAACCACACATCCAAACTATCAAACATTGAAACATGCACAAACTTCATCAAATGTGCTATGATTAATGCAAGATCAGTACGAAATAAAATCCCCATAATACTGGATCACATCACTGACAATCATCTAGACATCATGTTTATCACAGAGACATGGTTGAATGACACGGATATTGTAATAACAAACCAAATAATACCCCCTACATACACCTCATATAATTGCCCCAGAACATCAAGATGAGGGGGAAAAGTCCTGGTTATCGACAAAGAAGACCTTCACTTCAAAATCCACAAAACCTCCTCATCAGATGGCATGGACTTAATCACCATCTCTAACAAACACATATCGATCTGCCTGGCTTACCGCTCACCTTCCTCAAGCTCCAACTTGTCACCTCTTATTGAGGAAGCATGTGCTCATGATCTAACCAAGAAATGGTTCGTACTCCTGGTAGATTTCAAACTGCCTTCCACAACTACACAGCAGTCATCCAGTTTTCTCAATGCTATGGAAACTCTCTGCCTAGAGCAGATCATCACCAACTCTACCCACAGGAAAGGAGGATTGCTCAAACTCATCTTCACTCCAACTGACTGACACCTACTTCCATCCACTCAAATCACACCAAACCTATGGTCCGATCATTACTTAGTTACATTTCTTCCAACCACCTAACCCCACTAATCCCACTACTTCAAACCAGATGCAATCAAATCATCTCCAAACGAGCCTTCTCGCTATACACAACACAGATTTGGAACTCATTACCCGATGATGTATGGTCAATACAAGACACCGTGAAATTCCTCTGAAAAATAAAGGCACACTTATTTCTACAGCACTATGATGCCAGCTCAGCTGTACAAACATAAATCTATAATGTTAAAAACTCACCATACCCCCACAGCACTACAACAATAGAATTATTATATAACTTTCTTTCTTTCTTTCTTTCTTTAATCAGTTTTTTTTTTTTAAATGCTTTATTTTCGTTTTACAACAACAAAGGAAAAGAAGACATACAGCTAAAAGACAAATACATACATGGAATGTGATACATACACCAAAGTAAACCCCTGCCACCCCCCTCCCCCCTGCTTCTTCTCTAGAAAACTAAATCATTCTCGAAGCGGGCGTGTACTGACATTATTGTGTTACAAAACCTAACGGCGATCTGAGACATGATGAGTGTACATTAAACAGACATGTCGAAGCAATGAGCAGATTGTACATGATCATTGAGCATCTGCCATTTAGACAAGCGAGAATGAATTTGGGTATGGAAAATAGCTCTCCGAGATATCTGCTCATATTTACTATATAAGCAGACAAGGTTCCACTATTCATTGACAGTAAGTCGAGAGCTATCCTTCCAAGTCCTCGTGATTAAACATATGGCTATACCCAGCATGAAATCAGGAGAAAGCGACCCTTCTTAGGAAGAGAGGGGACCTCCGCCACTGAGCGGAGTCCCACAGTCTTCCAAGAAAGAGGCTCGTGAAGGTGTAAGATAAATGGTAATACAGCCCAAAGCCCGCCCCCAGTAAACCTGTAGTTGAGGACATTCATAAAGAACATGAGCGAGGGTTCCCACATCAGTATAGCAAGACCTACACTGGTCCCTGGCAGTTGTGTTCCATTTGACTATTTTCCTGGAATATAAGAACATCTATGTGCAAAAAAGACGAGAGTTGAGTTCGGGTAACTGAGGCAGAGCGGGGAACCCGCACTATTTTGCTCCAGAAAACGCTCCAATGCACAGGGGTTAAAGTGGTTTGCGGTTAGCAATCCCAGGCATGTTGGACTCTACAAGTGGCAGTATCTGTACCCTGACATAATAGTTTATAAAAGTTAGAGGTTACCCCATGTGTACTACTAATAGAGTGAATTAGTTCTAAGAGCCCATCCTTAGTAGGGACAGAGGGCGGCATAATTGGAGCACTTTTGAGGCAGCATGAAGCTGCATCAATTAAAAGTAATGTTTCGCTGGTACCGCAAATTCCCTGTATAAATCAGAAAAGGTTTTCCAACGAGCTGCTGAGAAGAGCTGTTGGGGTGTCCGGATCCCCCTGGAATACCAGGGTCTGGAAGTAATCATGTATGGCTGCTCGAATTTCTAACCGGAACTCTGGCTAGATTAATAGGGCTCTATCAAAGAACCAGGCCCCCGGATTCCCTTGAAGTGCAGTAGTGTGATATTGAAAAGAAATAGCAGCATGATCTGAAATATGCTGGGAGTAAATCTTTGCAGCGTCCACCTGAGGAACTAACAGTGTTGATATTAGAAAGAAATCTATGCGAAACTGGGATTTGTGAGGGGAAGAGAAGAAGGTAAAGTCAAGCTCATTGGGGTACAGTAACCTCCATAGATCGACTAGAACAAGATCTTTGATCGCAGAGGTAAGCGCGATATGACTCTTGGGGGGACCACTTAGCCTAGGCGGCAATTTGTCAATCAGGGGATCAAGAACTAAATTGAAATCCCCCCCAATATCAATGAAGCATCAGCAGAGGCCTGCGCAACCTGAGCAACAGTAGCAAAAGGGCAGGGTCATCCACATTAGGAGCATAAAGGCATATACATGTAACTTTAAAGTTACCTATCTTGAGGTGAACTCTGGACCATCTACCCGCTGTATCTGAACAAGTCGCAACAATAGTAGCATGCAGAGATTTCCTTTCCAATATGGCAACCCCACATTTCCTAGAAACGGCTGGGGAATAGGCGGCCACCATGTAAGGTTTAATATTGAGTTTGAGAGTTTCCTCCGAGTTGAAATGTGTTTCTTGGAGGAAAATCAGGTCCGCAGCTTCATGACTTAGATAGCTTAGGAGTTTCCTCCGTTTTATCGGATTATTAATTCCTTGTACATTCAATGAGAAATCTTACATGGTGCCATCAATCGATAATAGACATTATAGGTAAGGGCGCTTGAAAACTTACAACATAATCAGAATCTGTACAATAATGACATAAGCACCAAGTATGCTGGCCAATACACCCATATTGAAAAGTATGTACCAAAGTAACTTAGAGAAGAAGCAAAATCCCCAATGAATATGGCGACCAGATGTCTGCGGGAGGAGGCCCTAGAGAGGAAGATAGAGACATAACAAAAGAAAAGAAACACCAGAGTCCATAAGTAACACTGTCTCTGATACTCGTCGAGGCCACCATGGGTAGATGGAATCGGGTCCCAGATATCCTCAAAATAAGGCAACAAACCGCCCTCGACAGACTCCTCGCTGAGCCGCGGTAAGTCCAATATGGCAGGTACAGCGGATGTGAGAGTACTGGCAGGAATATTCTGGAAGTCAGCACATCAAGTCGGCTTCTTTAGAGTCCAAAAACTCCGCTAGTAGATCAGGGTCCTCAAATGTTCTTGTCTGATTGTGAAGCGTGACTCGGAGCTTGGCCGGGTACATCAGGCCATAGCGTGCTTGTAGTTGTTGAAGCCTCGGCCGAAATTCCAGAAAGCGCTTTCGGCGGTCGACCGTGGGTTTAGCCAAGTCAGGATAGAAGGAGACCTTGTGGCTCTCAAACTCCATATGGCCCTTTGCCCGGGAGGCACTGAGAATTTGTTCCACATGTTGATATCTCAAAAGTCGAAAGATGATAGGCCGCGGGGTCTTCCTGTTGAGCGTTATGTTTGTGGGTACACGATGGGCGCGATCGATCTCCAATTCTTTGGTAAAGGTGATTTGGAGCAGGGAAGGGAGGATTTTACTTAAAAACTCCTTCATGTCTCCCGATTCCGCTCCCTCCGGTATGCCCACGAGTCGTAGGTTGTTGCGGCGCGCTCTATTATTGCCATCTTCCACTTCTTTCTGCAAGGCCCGCACCTGACGTTCAACTTTGTCGAGTTTAGACAGCCGGACCGCATGGGAGTCTAATATACTCTCCATTTTGTCTTGACGCGAAGAAAGCCCCTCTAGCCTGCCTTGCAGTACACCAAGATCTTCCCTCAGCGCTCGAAGTGCTTCACCGTTTGACTGCACGAGGTCCTTAACCCCTCTAATTTCTGCGAGGATTTCCTGCTGCATTTCGGGGCCCTCGCGCAAAGCCAGCCCCTTCTGCGGGGACGGGGGTTCAGTTTTGGAGCGTTTACCGTGAGAAGCCGCTGGAGATCCAAATTCCAGGCGCGTGGGTTTGGTCCCCGCCATCTCACCAATGTGCCCCGGCAAGATCAGAGCAGAAATTCAAGTTTGTCCGGTGTTAATTCAGGATTCTGAGTAGGCCTCTCGGGAGCCTCAGCGTTATGCGACCATCCCGCTGGACATCGGGCTCCGCCCCTCTTTAATCTGTTTTTTATACTGCCTTATTTGGAATGAAGATTGGTGGAAGACTCATCAACAACCTTCGCTATGCTGATGATACCACATTACTGGCTGAAAGTGAAGATGATCTGAAACATTTGCTTCTCACAATCAAAGAACATAGTCTCAAAATGGGCCTGCACCTTAATGTAAAGAAGACAAAGATCATGACAACTGGCATAATCAACAGGTTCATCGTTGAAGGAGAAGAAATTGAAATCGTGAACAACTTTAACCTACTTGGATCAACTATCAATAATGAAGCAACAAGCAGTCAAGAAATCAGACGACGCATTGCTCTTGGCAGAATGGCTATGAAAGACCTAGATAAGATTCTCAAGAGCAGAGATGTCAGCGGGGAGGGAGGAGTCTTTTCAAGATGGCTGCGGTGTGCTTCTGACTGCTCTAATGCCTAAGAGAAAGGGGAAACCGAGGGCTGTTCCCTCTGCTGCCCAGGTACCCGCCTCTGGTCCCATGGACCGTTTTGTTACACTACCCGAGGATAGAATTCAGGAGATCCGAGCCGGCTTGGTGTCGCCTAATGCAGAGACACAGGCGTCTCCGTCGGATGTTGAAACGTCTCTCTCTCCTGCATCGAGGACTCCCCCGCCACGTCCAGCTGCTTTGGATCGGTCTCCAGCGTTTACAGCGTCGACTACCCCCCAAGTGGAGGCGCCAACTGCAGAGAGGGTGTTGGCTGAACGATCGGTCTCTCTGACCCCCGATAGTCTTGGGGAGGCTTCGGGTGATTTTCTGGCGGCGGTAACTCCGGTGCAACCTTCTTTATAAGGGAGTTCATTCCCTCAATTGGTCTCAACTCCTTTGGTACTGGATTTCCCTCCTTTGGTTCGCCCTAAGGTATTTACTTTAGAGTCTATTTGGGAAGCGATTTCTATTCTTTTTACTACGCTGTATTCACAATCTACATTAGTTGCCTCCCGGGTCCAGGAGAACTGTGCTAACATCCAGAAAATCGCTGAAAGTATTGAGATGGTAATGTCTACGCATGCACAAATAAAGGAACAGAACAAAACTTTTGGGTCTCAGTTGGAGAATGTTACAGACATGCATGCTGCACTAACTAAGGAAAATGGGATTTTACGGTACAAAATGGAGGTGTTGGAAAACGCCTCCAGAGCAGTGAATCTGCGAGTTTTGAATTTCCCACGTCTCCCTGGTGTGGCAGCTGTTGACATGTTTAAACGCTACATGTTGGAGATTCTGAAAATTCCAGCTGAATTAATTCCACCCTTAAGCAAGGTTTATTATCTACCTCGAGGAAAGAAGAGTTCTGAGACTCCGGTGGCTGTGTCTACAGTGAACTTTAACGTCCTGGATGTGTCAGGCCTGCTCAAAGACTCAGGCGGTGAACGTCCTGTGCCAATTCCTTTGACCTTAATGGTTCAATGCGCTCTCGTAACAGATAAAGATTGGCTTCTCAAGATTTTCTTTAAAAAAAGATTGCAAACTTTTTTGGGTTGTAAAATATCTATGTTCCCTGACTTTGGGATTTTCTATATTGTATTCTTCCAAAGTCTCTGCTTTGGTTTGATGTTTTCTTTTTTCCTCCCTTCTAAATTAGGATTATAATGGAGTACATTTATTTGTTGTTCAATTATCTGCTTTTTCTTTGAATGATATTCATATATACTCTGTTTTTCTCCATAAGGAATGTTGTAAATTTCTTGCTGGATTTGTTAAAATTTCAATAAATAGATTATAATAAAAAAAAAAGAGCAGAGATGTCTCTCTCCATACAAAGATTCGACTTGCTCAAGCCATGGTATTTTCAATAATATCATATGGATGTGAAAGCTGGACAGTGAAAAAGATAGACAGGAAGAAAATTGATGCCTTTGAATTATGGTGCTGGTGGCGAATACTGTGTATACCATGGACTGCCCGAAGAACAAACCAGTCGGTACTAGAGGAGATCAAACCTAAGCTTTCTTTAGAAGCTCAGATGACAAGACTTCGACTTTCATACTTCGGACACATCATGCGAAGAGAGAGATCATTAGAGAAAGACATCATGCTTGGCAAGATAGAAGGTCAACGCAAAAGAGGAAGGCCAGCAATGAGATGGATCGCTACAATAACAGCAGCTACGGGTACCAGTCTGTCAACAATGAGCCGCCTGACTGAAGACCCAACACAATTTAGGATAGCTATCCAGAGGGTCGCCATAAGTCGACTCCGACTCGACGGCACTTAACAACAACAACAACATTTGGAATCAAAGCAGTTTACATTAAACTTTAAACTCGAACAGGATACATTTAAGTTGTCTTAGGGTATTTAACATGGTAGTAACTATTTACAAGTTGTTTAACATATTTGCATATTTACATATTTGCATAGGTTCTATTCGTTACATCTCTGCAGGGTTATTGTAGCTGTTCATATGTTAGAAAGAGTCTTTGGTTTGGGGCCGGTGTAGTTGTTTGACTACATGATGTGTCCATAATGTTCTGTGTATAGCAAGGTCTTGAGCTTGTCTGGCTAAATTAATTTTACCCCACATATGCTCCAAGAACCTTCAAGTTAAAATTCCCTCAGAGAAAGAATGTTGTATGACTAATATTATACTATTGTTAAGAGCACCTTCTGAACTATTGTTTAATTGCACCTTCTATTAACTTCATTTAAATTTTGTTACTCCATTTTACCAAACTTTCACCTATCAAGTTAATTGTAACTTCCCATTCCAGCTTTTAAGTTCATTGTAAACTGTTGTGACTTGTAGAGAGTATGTGGTATAAAAAGCTTGCTAAATACATAAAATAAATAAAAATAAATAAATCACAGTTACCATATTTATGTAATTTAGACAAAATAATGCACATTTTCCTTATTCATCTGCAATAGTAATACAATTGTAATGAAGGCCTCATATTAGCGTAAATGACCTCATATAAAATACTGGGGGCAAGGACTGAGCAGAACGTGAGTGGAGTTCACTTGTACACATGCAGATGATAAAATACCTAGATCTACACACATATATATGTAAAGTACTGCAAACAATCGTACCTTGAGCAGGTTTATGTAGCGTGCCTACATTCAAAGTGTGTTCTCTGCCACATAATCTAGTATTTTATAAAAACAAGTAGGTGCCTAATGTAATTGTAACATGCTAGGGAGATAAAGTTTCTAGATGAAATAAACGACTGCTTCTTGGAGCAGCTGGTTCATGAACCGACCAGAGGGGAAGCTGTTTTGGACTTGTCCTTGGTGGAACACCAGATATGGTGCAAGAGATAAGGGTGTTAGGGCCACTTGGCAATAGTGATCATAGCATGATCGTGTTTGATTTAATTAATGGAGGAGGGATGGTAACAAAATCCAAAGTACTGCCTTTTAACTTTCGAAAGGGAGACTATGATAAGATGAGGATGATAGTTAAGAAAAAACTAAAAGGAGCAGCTGCTAAGGTTAAAGACTTACATCAAGCTTGGGTATTGTTTAAAAATACTATCTTGGAAGCCCAGACCAGCTGTATTCCATGCTTTAAGAAAAGTGGTAGGAAGCCCAAAAAACTGTCAGCATGGTTTAAAGGTGAGGTCAGAGAGGCCGTTGTTCCCAAAAAAGCATCTTTCAAGAAATGGAAAAAAAAGCCAAATGACGAAAACTGGAAACAGCACAAGCACTGGCAAGTTAAATGCAAGGCATTGATAAGGCAGGCAAATAGAGAATTTGAGAAGAAACTTACCGTGGAAGCAAAAACGCATAATAAAGACTTTTTCAAGTACATTCATAGCAAAAAAACCTGTGAGAGAGTCAGTTGGACCATTAGATGATAGAGGGGTAAAAGGGGCAGTAAGAAAGGACAAGGCTATAGTGGAGAGACTGAGTGAATTCTTTGCTTTGGTCTTTACTGAGGAAGATGTAAGGATGTTACCCATGACTGAAATGGTATTTAAAGGTGATACTGTAGAAGAATTGAAAGAAATATCGCTACACCGGGAAGATGTATTACAACTATTTGATAAACTGAAGAGTAGCAAATCACCTGGACCAGATGGTATGCATCCAAGGGTGTTAAAATAACTGAAATATGAGATTGCAGACCTGCTATTAATAATCTGTGAACTATCATTAAAATTATCTGTAATACCTGAAGATTGGAAGATTGTCAATGTAACGCCAATATCAAAACTCCTCCATCCCACTCCCAACATCAGATCCAGGAGGTCAGCAGCGGCAAATACCCTAGCTACACCACCTGAGGCCACAAAATGCAAATGTTCAACAACAGACAGGGCCTTTGCATACTATGCTCCCAGATGTTGGAACAACCTACCCCCCAACATAAGAGCTATTATGGACCTCAAGCATTTCAGAAAAGCCATAAAGCACCACCTCTTCATTCTGCATTTCCAAAGCACATCATCATCCCCCTAACAGGCACAGTATAAATTGTAAATACCATATTTACTCAAGATGTTACTAAGAAATTCTATTCGTTGTATATAGGTTCTTTCAAATATGTATAGAGTTTCTCAAAGTATATAGGTTCTTTACAAATATGTACTAAGTTTTTACAAAGTTTTTACAAATATGTACAAAGTTTCCCAAAGTTAAAATCCCAGTTGAATTCTCCTGTTATATGTAAACTCATCACAGTCTGGTGCTTGCAATGAGTATTCCTGTTTAATGTAAACCGCGCTGATGAAAAAGAGTGTGGTATAAAAGAACTATAAACTATAAATAAATAAAAAGGGATCTCCAGGAACAAGCAGGAATGAGTCTTCACACGTGGGAGACGTCGCCAACGGAGCCTGCATGGGAATGCTCCCCAGCATCCAATCAGAAAGCCTTTGGGAGCATACCCCACGCCTGCGCGGGGGCTTCCCGCCCTTCCTACTGCCTCTCCCCAGTTTTTCATTTTCCGCGGAGCAGGCAGGACGTCCCTCCTGCCACCGCAGAACTTTTTCCCTTTTTCTGTAGTCGCGGCTTTCCCGCCGACGGTGGCACCTCCATGCCACCCTTTTCTTTCTTTCTTTTAATTATTTTCATTTAATTTTCGTCGCCCCCTCCGGGCGCTGAGGACCGGGGCATGGAGCCTTCTTCCCCCCAGCCTCACGGCGGGGACTTAATTTTCCACGTGGACTCCAATTCCTGGTGCCTCTCCTGTTTGGGGCCTGACCCCTTTTTCCTGGATTCCCTGGGCTACAGTGTTGGAAGAAGACCCTCCCTCTTTCGGGTATCCCTCGACGACGTCTTCGCGCCCAAGGCGCGGTCGTCAGGTTGTTCTTCTCTCCGGGATCAGGTAACCCCACAACAGTCTGTTAAGACTAGCCGAGTCTTGAGGGGCGAGTCTCATGCGTGGCATGGCGACGGCACCGGCCAACCCCTCAAGTCCTCCTTGGCTGATATACCCCGGAGGAAGTCCTCGGGCTCCAAAGCATTTACGGGGTTTCGGGATGTTCCTGAGGTTCGCTCCTCACAGAACATTCCCGAGCCATGCCCGAGGGAGGTACCCGCTTCGAGCGGTGCCGATTCCCCGGCATCGGCGTCGGCGTCAAGTGTTCCACTCTTCGCCAGGGATCGTCAGCCGGTGTCCTCGGCGCTTTCGGGGCCGATCGACTCGACCGGGTCTGACCTCCCTACATCCCAGCCATGCTCGGGCGGGGTAACCGCTCCAGGCGGTACTGAGCCCTCGGTATTGGCGTCGGTGTCGAGCGCTCCGCTCCTCACCGAGGATCGTCGGCTGCTGTCCTTGGCGCCTCCGGGGCCGATCGACTCGGTCCAGCCTGGCGTTCCTCCATCCCTGTCATGCGCGTGGGCGGTACCCGCTTCGGGCGGTACCGACTCCTCGGCGTCGGTGTCGAGCGTCCCACTCCTCACCGGGGATTGGCGGCTGCGGTCCTCGATGCCTCCGGGGCCGACCGACTCACGCCGGTATGGCGTTCCTACGGGGGTGGTATCCGCTTTGGGCGGTGCCGACCCGTCGGCGTCGGTGTCGAGTGACCCACTCCCCACTGGGGATCGCCAGCCGCTGCCCTCAGCACCTCGGGGGCCGATCGACTCGACACTGTCTGACGGCCCTACGTTTAGGTCATGCGCGGAGGTAGTACCCGCTTCGAGCGCACAGGCGTCGGTGGTTCCGCCCTGCACCGGGGATGGTCATCTGGCCTCCCTCCCCTCGGGGCCGCTCGCTTTGACCCGCGCCGGGTCGCCGGTATCCCAGCCCTGCACAAGGGTGGTACCGGGTTCGAGCGGCGCCGCTCTGCCAGCGACGGCAGGGGCGTCGAGCAAGAGGGACCACCATCGACCTTCCCCGGGGACCTCGGGGTATGTCGGCCAGCGCACGGGTGACTCCCTGGCATCGACGCGGCCGTCGAGGGCCCCGCCCTTTCCTAGAGAAGGGGCCTCGGGGTCTTCGACCGCTTCGACCCAATCTGGATCTGCACCGCCCCGCAACGGTACCCCAACGTCGGCGCAGGGGCTTTGCACTCCCCCCCCCCGCAGGGGCTTGTCATCGGGTGCCCGGGGTCCCCTCAGGGACGGGCCGTATGCCCCAGAAGGATTTCCCTCCGGGTCGGACGGGTTCGAGAGGGAGCCCGGCATCGGGCAGTGCCCGCCGATCGACATCAGCGCCGGCGTCAGATGACCCCCTCTCCACCGAGCTCTGCCCTCGGGGACCCCTGATGCTCACGGCACCGATCGGCGCGGTTCCGATCCGTGCTCCGGGATCTCCACCACCGGCGTGAAGGGAGTCGATCTCCTCGCTCGGTTCGATGCCCAGCCTGGAGTCGGTATCCAGCCTTGAAAGCCTGGACACTACACGTCTCGGGATCGGTCCCTGTCCCCTCCCGCGACGCAGAGCGGAGACCGCTGGCCCCTGCCCTCTGGCAGCCGCGGAACCACTTCGATCGCCGGGAGCAGCGCCACCCCCGGGTTCGGGGCTGAGGCTGATTCCTGCAGCGCTGTCGGTGCCATCGACCCCTTCGATGCCTAGCTTGGAATCAATCCCAAGGGCCGACGACGCCATGGGGACTGCCCCGATCCGGGTTGGTTGGTCCCCTCCTCTGCCCAGCGGGCATCGGCCCGAGCGGCCTCTGTGTGCCCTGGCAGCCTCCCCCGCCATAACTCCTCTGGCAGAGCCACCTTTTCAGGATTTCCTCTTTGACATGGCGGACTTGCTGGCCATCCCTACCCCGGACCCGAGCCCGGGCCCTGCGGAACAGGCAGCCGTGATGCTTCTTCTGCATCCCTCCCTGCAGGATCTCCTGCTGGGGGCTTGGCGGTCGCCTTTGAGGGTTCCGGCACCGTCGACTGCGACGCAGGCTCTGTACCGGGTGCCTCCGTCCCCGGGTTTTCGGCAGCACCAGCTTCCACATCGGTCCATTGTGGTGGAATCAGCGCTGCAGAAGGCCGGAAGCAAGGAGAAGCATGCTTCTCGCCCCCTAGGCCGCGCCTCAAAGACGCTAGATACTCTAGGACGTCAAGCCTTCCAGACATCTATGCTGACGGCCAGAATTATTTCATATATATTTTATATGAGTATGTCGCTCCGGGAGGTCACCGAGAGATTGTCTCGGTTATCCCTCTTCGTATCTGCAACCAAGGCCTTTGAATATTCCCTGCTCCTTTATCACTGCAGGAATATCTCCGGGTTCCTTTCTCGTGCTTCGCTGGACTCCTTCCAGTCGGTCAGCAGAGCCTCTGCTGTTGCCATTAGAGCACGCCGTACAGCATGGTTGCAGGCGTCCGAGTTGTGTAGACGGGCACAGCACAACCTGGGTAATTCTCCCTGCGACGGAGATCATCTCTTCAATAGCGAAGCCTTGCGTCAGGTCGCACAGTGCTTCGCTAACCTTCCCAGAGTTAGCAGCCAGCCTAGGGCCTGGCCCCCCGGCAATGGTAAACGCCTCTCCAGACCCCCCTTCCCTAGGAAGAGGAAATATCAGCCCTCCGCCCACCCTCCAGGCGTGCCCAAGCAAGGGACCTCTCACCCCGGGTTGATGCCCCCGGGCCCGCGCCAGGACTCTCATACTAAGCATTTTTAGGCTCAGGCGGGCAGCTGCCTGCACTTAACCCTCTTATCGGAAGTTTAAAAATTGAGCTCTACTCTGGGGCTCGTTCAGTTGACAAATGGTTCGGCGGCTTATCTAGGGGTTCAGGTATTCTCCTTCCGTTGGAAGGGAGACCACCTCTATTCCGTGATAGCTATGGCCCACGGCCAACTTAATTACCCTTCGGTACGTCTCCGAACCCTTCTCAGCCAGTATTCCCCTGCTGATTGCTTCCGTACCGGAATTCCCCTCCGGCCGCTATAGTCCCCCAATGCTTGCCAGGACTATACCCTCCTGTCCCCCGTCTGTGCGGGGGGCGAGTTTTCTGCATGCAGGTCCTGGGGACACATATAGGGCCTCCAGCCCCTGTGGCGTTCTACCGGACTGATGCTATCCTCCGTCCCCCACGCTGCCGCGCTGTTGGTTCGCCGATCTGCCCTTGTCCTCCGGATTAGATCCCTCTACTGACGGATCTTGCTGCCACCTTCCCAGGTGGACATTCTGTGGATCAATGGCAGATCCGCCTTACCAGGGTGATGCTCAGGGAGGTAGGCCCTCGGCATACCTGCGTTAGTACCGGAGTGGGCGCCCTCATGCCCACCGGCTTAGATATACTAGATATCACCTGCGCGATAGGCGCATATTGGGGGGATGCCCGCAGTACCTGTGTTCTACCGCCTAATTTCTCTATGGCCGGTACTCACGCCACCCCCCCCCCGGGGTCCGGCCAGTCCGCCTGCCTATTCCTCGATCGGGCCACGGACTGGTGGTACTCTCCGCTGTGAAGTCTACAGCTCCCTTTTCAGTTAGGTCCTCCTCCCGGGGGTTCGGACCCTTGTCTCCCTATCTCTCGCGAGGGTAGCCTGTGTACTCCTTCTGCTCTGGGGTACACCCCTACTCTTCTCCGGAATGGGCTCTCTGGTTCGGCCAGTCTTCTACTGTTAGTCCTCTGAGTTCTGGACTCTATTCCTAAGGGAGTGCTCAGCTTTGCACTAAGCCTCCTGGAAGACCTGCCGTCCTTCTCCTGACCCAGCTGATGCCTGGATCTCCTAGCCTTCCGGATTTGGAACTTCCTCCTCGCTGCGGCGAAGTTTCCTTGACAACTTCGCTACTGCATCTACGGTGCCTTCATCACAGGTCTGCTTCCGGCAACCCGGTAGGTAAGCTCTACAGGGTTCCACACCATTAATTCATTAAAACTTAATGGCCGGTAAGCTCTATATGGTACTAGGTCGTTTACTCATTAAATGCTTACTGATACTATTTATGCATCCCTCTGACTACTCTTACTGTAGCCTGGGTTTTTTTTTGCTGTATCTTAATGATACCTGTTCTGCACTCTAAAGACTTCCCTCTGTAGTCTTTAGTTTCGCTGTTCCTCTATTCAACTCCTGCCCTCCATCCCTCAGGGGATGCCGGGGATTCAGGCTGGGCAAATGCCATCCCGTCCTGGGCTGCGCTTATGGGATCTCCCCGGGCATCCTTAGCTAGGGAGTCCCCACGTGTGAAGACTCATTCCTGCTTGTTCCTGGAGATAGCACAGTTACTTACCTGTAACAGGTGATCTCCGGAACAGCAGGAATTAGTCTTCACAACCCGCCCACCTCCCCTAGGAGTTGTATCTCTTTCTCTCTATTCCTTCCTCTCCTCTCCTTCTGGCTCAGCTATGAAACTTAACTGGGGAGAAGCAGTAGGAAGGGCGGGAAGCCACCGCGCAGGCGCGGGGTATGCTCCCAAAGGCTTTCTGATTGGATGCTGGGGAGCATTCCCGTGCGGGCTCCGTCGGCGACGTCTCCCACGTGTGAAGACTAATTCCTGCTGTTCCAGAGATCACCTGTTACAGGTAAGTAACTGTGCTTTCCAGGGGTGATCCGGGAAACTACAGACTCGTGAGCCTGACATCAGTACCAAGAAAAATGGTAGAAACCATCATAAAGAACAAAATTAGTCAACATATAGATAGTCATGGCCTAATGGGAGACAGCCAACATGGCTTTAGACAAGGAAGATCTTTTCTTACTAATCTTCTATGGTTTTTTGAAGGTGTGAATAAACAGGTAGAAAAAGGTGAGTCAGTTGATATAGTGTATCTGGACTTTCAGAAAGACTTTGACAAGGTCCCTCATCAGAGACTTTTGCCAAAACTAAAAAGTCATGGGATAGGAGGTAATGTACTATTGTGGATCAGGAACTGGTTAAAAGATAGAAAGCAGAGGGTAGGGCTAAATGTCCAATTTTCCAATGGAGAAAGGTGAATAGTGGAGTACCCCAGGGATATGTGCTGGGTCCGCTGCTTTTTGACATATTCATAAATGACCTGGAAAAGGGAATAACGAGTGAGGTTATCAAATTTGCAGATGACACAAAACTATTTAAAGTTGTTAAAACCCAAGAGGATTCTGGAAAATTGCAAGAGGATCTTGATAAATTGGAAGATTGGGCATCGAAATGGCAGATGAAATTTAATGTGGACAAGTGCAAAGTTATGTACCTAGGAAAGAACAATCCAAACTATGGTTACACAATGCAAGGTTCCACATTGGGAACCACCACCCAGGAAAAAGATTTAGGCGTCATCGTGGACAACATGTTAAAACCCTCCACCCAATGTGCAGCGGCGGCCAAGAGAGCAAACAGAATGCTAAGTATCATAAGGAAAGGAATGGAAAATAAAACAAATGACATTATAATGCCTCTGTATCGTTCCATGGTGCGACCACACCTTGCATATTGCATGCAGTTCTGGTCGCTGTATCTTAAAAAGGATATATTCATTCAATTTGCTGGCCCCGGACATACAGGGCCGACATTAGAATCGGCCCTGTATGTCCGGGGCCGGCGACCGCACACTTCCTGCCCTAATGCCACCCCCAATCTGCCCCTTTCCCGCCCTGTCTAATTTCCCCATACAATACGTGGAGAAGGAGGATGGGGCTGGGTAAGGGCATAAATAGCAGGGATGGACGTTCCGACAGGACATCCATCCCCGCTATTCATTGCTCAGAATGACCCCCTTTGCAAATAGACATAGCCCGGGCATTGTCTGGATGGAGCATGGGTGAAGTTGATTTGTAAATACTTTAATTTGTGCATCTACGTGCAAATTTTATGTGCTTTCATTTACACTGGCTATAGAATAGGTGTAAATGTTTGCACCTTAATTTAAGACACTTGCTAGAATTTTATATAGGCGTCTGCTTGTTTTTATAAAATAGGCTTAAAACAGGCACTTTTTTGACTACCTTAACTTTGGTGCCCTGTTATTTCCTTCCACAAACACATTATCATATTATCATCATGAGAATGTCAATTTGAACTAAAAGAACTTTTCAATCCTGAGTTCATTGCTACTCATCAAGCTTTCTACTTCAGAAACTGCTCTGCAAAGTGGGCACACTGTCTTCTTTCTCACTACTCAAATTCTAGACATTTTAATTAATTCACTGCATGAATGTGCAGTGACTGATGACCCAAAGCCTAGGTGATCTCCCTGGTAATTAAACATTAATACTCTGTGTGATGAGAAAATAGGCCATGTCTGGAAGAGAGTGTGTATTGGTTTCCTGAGCCTTCTGAGTACAGTGATACTGCAAAATGGAAAAATCTGCAAATGAGCTTTAAAGAAACTTTACTTTCTTTGGGGAAAATGAAGGTTTTCTAATAATACCCATTCCTTTCTCTTAAAAGTTAGAGCAGTGGGCTGAGAACCAGGGAAGCAAAGGGTTCAAATCCCATATTCCTTTGTAGCCTTGGGCAAGTCACTTAACTTCATTGCCTCAAGTACAAACTTAGGGCCCCTTTCAATAAAGCGCACTAAGGATTTGCCATTAACACTCTGATCTCATGTGCATTAATGGTAAAGGCCACTTGTCAGCTGTCAGGGCTGAGTCTAATATGCCCATGGTAAAGAGTTTTCCTAACGTGCTCCACTATGTCGATTTCCCTTATTGAGTCCTATAGAGGAGTTGTTAGGTGAACCCACATTAAGAGCCGTGTTGCCATTGAGTGTGTGGCAATTGCCCTGGCACTATCAGTAATGAGCTCTCCATGCCCAATCTCCACCCATTACTTGCCCCATCCTGCAATCTTTGATTAATGTGTTTTTGCAATGGAAAGAAGACACTATCACGCATTAGTGTTCCTGACTATGGGGTATGTTTACTAAACTGCGTTAGTGCAAATCGCGTTAGTGAAAGGAAAGCCAAAAAAGGACATGGGCGGGACATCATAACCACTAACGCGCGTTCCCAAAACTAGCGAGCGTTACAGGGCGCCGTGGCGCGTTACTGCACGTTAATCGTATGAAGGCGTACAGACACAAAACACTGAAACAGAGCTGTAGCACAATGGTTAGTGTACTGACCGCTGTTACAGGCAGCATGAGTTTGAGTCCCCAGTGTGCCCAACGCAGAAGGTTGGCCCAGGCATCACCCTGTACATTACATAGGAAATGAGGAGGCATGTTTTTCTTTACGTTGAGTAGTGGTTACAGAAACACACCCTCGCAGTGTGCGTAGCCATGTATGTTGGTGCGTGTGTGGCTGCGTGCGTTGGTACGGGCGTAGCCCCATGCACAGCTACATGTGTTGGTGCGTGGGTACGTGTGTTTTTACCAGCGTGGGTACCTTATATTACAGACTCTTTAGGGTATCTTGCACCTATGCATTATGCTAACAGATGTACGTGTGATGGCCTATGGCAGGGGTGGGCAAACCTGGTCCTGGAGGGCCGCAGACCAGTCAGGTTTTCGGGATATCTCTAATGAATATGCATGAGATATATATGCATTAGAGATATCCTGCCAACCTGACTGGTTTGTGGCCCTCCAGGGCTGGATCTGGAGACCCCTGCCTTACACCTCTGTCATTTAAGATTGTGAGTGGACAAGGTGCAGATGTCCAAGACATCAAAAAGGTTAGATAGAATTTGTCACAGTCCTCCTCACCTCTCACCACCACCAAAAAATTGTCTATTAGACAACTTTTTGGTGGTGGTGAGAATCGAGGAGGAATGTGACACATTCTATATACCCTTTCGATATCTAGGACATCTGTACCTTGCCCACTCATGATCTTAAATGACAGAGGTGTAAGGCAGGGGTCTCCAAATCCAGCCCTGGAGGGCCACAAACCAGTCAGGTTGGCAGGATATCTCTAATGCATATATATCTCATGCATGTTCATTAGGGATATCCTGAAAACCTGACTGGTCTGCGGCCCTCCAGGACCGGAGGTGCCCACCCCTGGCCTATGGTGTCTCTGAGCCTGTGAGCAGGTGCTGGATTTACCCAGGATTGGATTGTGCCAGTCACACCCATGATGCACTGCACATGCAAATCAGCCGTCCACAGATACACACCATGGGGAATGCACCCCCACAGCACCTCAGCCTGGTAGGGGGAAGTGACCATGTACACCCCCACAGCACCTCGGCCTGGTAGGGGGTACTGACCGTGTGTTGTACTGGCACAGAGTAGCTACACACCGTCACATTGTGCAGGTACTGTGCTCACCCTGAGGGTGCAGTGAGGCGCCCAGCACCAGGTCCACAGCAACGTCCATAGCACTGTTAATGTGTGAGATAGGTAGTTTCTGCACAAACACCTTGGATTTCTCTGTCTGTTTCAGTCAGGTGTTGCCCCCATGCACCACCACCCCCCTCCCCCAGGGCCAAGGGTGGCAAACAGGTTCCCCAAACAATGGATCCACATTCTACCTCCCTGCAAAGGTGGCAGTAGAGGGGAACAGCAGCCCTGGTCCTGCTGAGGAACAGACACACCACAGGGCAGTCAATGCAGCTCTGTACACATCCATAACACAATAGCAGACAGACATCAGGCTTGGATATGGAAGCTGCACCCCATCACTATCTGATATTCACCTGCTGCAAGCCACTCCATCACAACACATACCAGCTGCAAACAGTCTGCTAGTTAGTCAATAGTGCATGTGCCCAGTGGAGATGCATACACAGCAAGCAGATAACTCACTGACTGGGCCCCAACAGGAAACCCATATCTATCACATTAGAGAAATACTATATAGCACTATGGGGGTGCCTAGCCATGCTGTGGTCACTGCACAGTCAGGGTGAGAGTGATCTCTCAGCAGGACATACTGAGGTCACCCTGTCTGTGTAGGTGGTGGCCGGGCACTAAAATGTGCCTGTCACTGCCGTATGCCCTGTGCAGATGCACCCTGGCCAGGCCACCCTGTCCGGCCTATACCCATGGTACCTTGCTCCTCATTATGCACATTGGCAGCCCAATACTGGCAACATTGCTGGCAGTGTGGGCTGTGGAAGGTGTTTGCAGCCACCACACACTGGATAGGCAGACAGCCACCCCCACACTTATGCCAGCATTGTGCTACTATAGAGGATTCCAGCAGCCATACCCACCACACCAGTCCTGGGCACAGTACAGGCATGGATATGGCACGCAAGACTGTTGGGGGTCACTCCCCAGGGTGGTAAACACTGTCAGAGACCAGACCTGCAGCACACACCACAGACATCAGGATGATTGTTATGGTGGAGCTCACTGAGCAAAATGTGCTTAACGTAGGAATTGATATCTGCCAGTTATCATAGGAAACGTTTGATAGCTGTGTACCATGTACCCAGGTGTAGGGTGGCATTGCTAAGGTATGCAACTGCTAGTATTGGGAGATACAGGCAGGGCCCAATGTCCTGCCTCTCCAGGAGGCATTGGCCAATGGGGCCTGTGGGTATGTGTGTGGGTGTGTCTGGCCCTGTTGGCTGCTGCTTTACGGCAGAGTTCCCCAACTCCAGTCCTGGTGTTCCAAACACTGTTCGGGTTTTTATGCTGTCCCTCATAACTATGCATGAGCTACATCTGCATACCATGGGGGTGGTGCATAGATATACAGCACAGGCATCTTTATTAGAGGCAGCATGGAACCTGAAAGGTGTGGGGCCCTCCAGGACTGCATTTGCGAGACTCTGCTCTAGGTAATGCACCTGTTTCTGGTGTCTGTGTTTGGTGTGGTAAAATATAGGCGTCTTAACCATGCGTATGTTCTCTGCAATAAAGGTGTGTCTTTCCTATCACTGTTTAGTGGTGGGTAAAACTATGGGGACTGGGTTGGCAGGAGCCCCAGCTGGGATTTGAACCTATGACCCTCTGGTCTTACAGGCACTGGCTGTGTCCATTGCACCACACTGTGGCCACAGAGACTGTGCTGTCCCTGGAGATAGGAAAACCGGCCTGTCGAGTTGGAAACCCTGCTCTGCACAGGTTTACTGTGGGCTCATTTACCTTGTATGGAGACAGAGGTGCAAATAAACCTCAGAACAGATCTCGAAAAAAGGGGCAAACACCCATAACCAAGCTGTGCAACAATGCTATCATTGGGAAACATTACAAAACACTCCCAGGACAGCTCCATTACAATGAAATGATCTTTGAAATAGTCTACGGAGCGTAGACCCTTCCAAACATCATTTCTTTTTTTTTGGTGCTTTCCTGGGAGTGTTTTTCATTGTTGCCCATTGCTATCACTGTTGCCCAGCTGGATTATAATTTGTACAATGTTTCTTGTGGTCATTTTTAACGTTTTAGGTGAAATTTTGTTCTGTGCACATGTATCACACTGCTCACATTTTGTAGGTTTCCCCGGTTTCGCTGTACATTGCTGACGGAAATGGTTTCTCTTCCCTTTAATATGCCTTTAACGACAGGTTTTCATTCGCGTTGGAATTGAGCTCAGAAATTCAGCGCGTTAGTGTGAGGGGAGCCTCTCCCCGCCCACTCTCCGCCCATTGACCCCTTCTCTCCGCCCACTCTCCACCTTCTGCGCTGTTTTAACGCGCCGCGGGGCTTTACGATCGTTAACTACGGTTAATGCGCATAGTATGACGTTAACGGTCGTTGGCGCGTGATTACACGCGTTATACTGCACTTACGATCGTTAACATCATACAACGCGCGTTATTCACATTTACCGCACTTTAGTAAACATACCCCAATGTGTTATTGTTAAGTGCCATCGAGTCGGTGTCGACTCATAGCAACATTCTGGATAATTGTTCTAAACTGTGTTCAGACTTCAGTCAGGCAGCTCATTGTTGACAGAGTGGTACCCATAGCTGCTGTTATTGTATCAATCCATCTCATTGCTGGCCTTCCTCTTTTGTGTTGACCTTCTACCTTGCCAAACATGATGTCTTTCTCTAATGATCTCTCTTCACATGATGTGTCTAAAGTATGAAAGTCAAAGTCTTTTCATCTGAGCTTCTAAAGAAAGTTTAGGTTTGATCTCTAGTAATGACTGGTTTGTCTTCAATCAGTCCGTGGTATTCACAGTATTTGTCGGTAGCACCATAATTCAATGGCATCTATTTTCTTCTTGTTTATCTTTTTCACTCTCCAACTTTCACATCCATATGACGTTATATGAATGAGTTGAATCACTGTAAGGAGAGAGACATCTCTGCTCTTGAGAATATTGTCTAGGTCCTTCATAGCAAGAGCAATGTGTAGTCTGATTTCTTGACTACTAGTTGTTAATTAATAATTGATCCAAGTAGGTTAAATTTGTCCACTATTTCAGTCTCTTCTCCATCAACAATGAACTTATTGATTTTTCCAGATGATCTTTGTCTTCTTTACATTAAGGTGCAGCTCCATTTTAAAACTATGTTCCTTGATCTTGAGAAACAAATGTTTCAGATCATCTTCACTTTCAGCCAGTAATATGATATCATCAGAATAGCGAAGGTTGTTGATGAGTCTCCCATCAATATTCATATAGTCCTGCTTCTCTGATGATTTGTTCTGCATATAAATTAGGGGGGACCAACGGAGGAAAGACCACAGCCTACCAGATGATATTAATAATTATTAATATCATCTGGTAGGCTGTGGTCTTTCCTCCGCTGGTCCCCCCTGGTTGTCTGTTTGCGGAAGATACTCTTCTTTCCTTTCCTGCATATAAATTAAACAGGTAGGGGGAAGGTGTGCAGCCTTGTTGTAAACCTTTGCTGATTTTAAACCTTTCCGTTTCTCCTTGTCCTGTTCAAACTGTTTCTTCTTGCTCAATGTAAAGGTTGTGCAAGAGTACGATCAGGTGTTCTGGTATACCCATGGTTCTTAATGTGGCCCAGAGTTTCTAATGGTTTACTCAGTCAACAGCCTCGCTGTAGTCAATAAAACACATATAGATATCCTTTTGGTATTCTTTTGTCTTTCAAGGATCCATCTCACATCCACAATGATATCTCTTGTTCCTCACCCTTTCCTGAACTCTGCTTGCAATTGAGGCAGTTCTTGTTCCAGGTATGGTTGTAGTCTGCTGAATAATCTTCAGTAGAATCTTGCTGGCATGTGGGATCAGAGAGATTGTGCAATAATTTCCAGTCAGTTGGATCACCTTTTTTTAGAATTGGTATAAACACACATCTTTTCCAGTCAGTTGGCCATGATGCTGTCTTCCAAATTTCCTGGCAGAGCCTTGTAGGTATGCTAACAACTGCATCAGATTGCTTTAATATTTCAGTGGGAAAGCCATCAATGCCTGGTGCTTTGTTCTTTGATAAGGCTTTCAATGCTGCTTCAACTTTTTCTTTCATCTCCAATGGTTCTGGATCATAAGGTACAGGTTGAAACGGTTGATGGTCCACTTAATCTTTATCATATAATAACTCTGTATATTCTTTCCACCTTTTCTTGATCTGCTCAGCATCATTCAAAATAGATCCTTGAGCATTTTGCAACATTCTAATTTGAGGCTGGAATTTTTTCTTTAACTCTCATAGCTTTAGGAAAGTTGATCTTGTTCTTCCGCTAATAGTTTCTGCTTCTATTTCCTTGCATGCATCACTGTAGTACTTCTCCTTGTCTTGTCTTGCTGCACGTTGGAAATCTCTGTTGAGTTCTGCAATTGCTGCTCTTTCTCCTCTTGCTTTAACTTCTCTGTGTTTCTGAGCAATTTTCTGGGTTTTTCAGTCATCTATTTTAGCCGTTTTTGCTTTTTCACCTTTTATAGAGATTTCTCACTTTCTTCCAACACAACCTTCTTGATGTCATCCTATAACTCTTCTGGAGCTCTGTCATTTGTATCTAAAGCAGCAAATCGATTTTTCAGGCAGTCTTTAAATTCCAGTGGAGCTTTTCCATCATTGACTTTCAGAGATGTAGTCAATTTGATTTTTGTACAATCCATTGGGTGAAATCCATGTGTACAGAAGGTGTTTGAGATAGATTGTTGGTCTTGCCGAATTTATCAGTCTTTCTCCAGCTTCATTTCTGTTGCCAAGTCGATATTTTCCAACCACTTTGTCTTCTTGTTTGATGCCATCTTTTGCATTCCAGTCAGCCATAACTATCAGGATATCTTGTTTGCATATTCTGTCAATTTCAGTTTGTACTTGCTCATAGAACTCATCAACTTCATCCTCTTCTGCAGCTGTTGTTAGGGCATATACTTGAATTACAGTTGTATTGATGGGCATTCCTCATAGATGAATAGAAATTAAGCATACACTGATTGCATTGTATTTCATTATAGTTCTTGCAAGTTTCTTCTTAATTATAAATGCAACACCATTTCTTTTTGGTTTTTCATTTCCAGCATATATGCAAAGTGCCCAATGCCAGTCCATTTCAGTTCGCTGACACCCAACAGATCGAATTGTACATGTTCCATTTCATTCTTAAATACCTCCAGCTTCCCTTGGTTTATGCTTCGTATGTTCCATGTCCCAACATGTAAGACATCTTTGCGCTTCTGACTCTCATTTCATGCACAGCTACATCAGCAGTCAGACATCCCAAGGGCTTTGATCTAACCACATCATAAATGCTGGCTTTATTCTGAAAAGTCTTCAGCTCCTCTCCAGTAGCCAGTTGAGTGCCTTCTGACCTGGATATCTCATCTTCCAACACTATAGTGCAATATGTTTTGTTGTGACTATCCATTGGGTTTTTTGTGGCAAGATATGTAAGTAAATTGCTAGGTCTTTCTTCCGCACAGTTTAATTTTAGTGTTGTTGCCATTGTCACAGAAATGTGATTCTCTGCCGCCATCACCATCCCATTGTGCTGCTGCCCAGATGTGTGGTTTGTCTTGGTCTGGCACCTCAGCTGAGACCTCTCCATCTTGGGAAATCCTGCCAGTAATTAAGCTTCTCATAGCTTAGCCCTCAGCATCACTGATGCACACAAGCCCTTACAGCACGACAAGCTGAAAACCAAGTGAGGTATAGATATGCGTTAAAATGCCCGTTAACCAGCTAACAACTTTTAGCTGGCCTTTAGTAGTGCCCGTTAACCAGCTAACAACTTTTAGTAGAGGCCTTTAGTAGTGGCCCTTAGAATGTAAGCCTTCTGGGGGACAGAGAAATTCTTACTGTATCTGAATGTAACTCACTTAGAACTTCTACTGGAAAAGCTGTGAGCCAAATCCAAAATCCCTTCTCTTTCCTTACTTGATGTTTCACAGGCAGGATAAGCATCCTGGAGGAACTGTGGCAATTGTATTCTTTTGTATTTTACATAACCTAGTTTATTTTAAAATGAAGAACAAGTTGGTACATGTCAACTGGTGACAAGGGACTATCATAATATTTATTATTTTTTTTTTAGGGAGCATACATTTTAATCTCCCTACCCATTGTGCATCCCGACATGCCACAGATGCACTTTGCTCTGCACCGTTGACCACTGAGTTCTGTTTGGGCACATTTTCCCTGGTTCAGCTCAAAACAATGTTTTTAAGTATTTGGATTCTTGTTGTGCCCTGTATGTCCAGGGAAACAGAGATGGCAGAGGAACGTATTCCATCTTGGAGGAGGAATAAATCCCCCCGGTCAGGGCGATCAGACCCATCAGCTCCCGCACATCAGGTGAGAAGCAGCAGGTGGTTCCCCACTGTCTGATCCCGGTGTCAGCAGGCCTATTCATAGGTCAGGAGGTGGGGAAATCATCTTTTAAAAACCTGTGGGGATTTGGTCTTCTGCTTGCATGGGAACTAGTTCCTGCAGGTGCAGAATTGGATGAATATTCGACCTGTCCAGATTTTGGACATCTGAATGGGAATTGGACCCATCATGCAGAGAGAGATCATTAGAGAAAGACATCATGCTTGGCAAGGTTGAAGGTCAATGCAAAAGAGGAAGGCCAGCAATGAGATGGATCGATACTATAAGCAGCTATAGATGCCATTCTATCAATAATGAGCCACCTGACTGAAGACTGAATGCATTTTAGGACAGCTATCCAGAGGATGGCTATGAGTCAACACCAACTTGATGGCACTTAACAACATCACTGTGAGGCACATTTGGATAATGGCACTTCTTAGATAGCCTAAGGAACTTAACATTCTGTCTATAATTAAAACATGCCATCATGTGCAGCCCGTTTTTATTGCTTAATTAGTGTACATTTATGTAAATTATGTGTTAAAAGAAGTAGTTCACACAATATGTTCATGTGATTAAAGACGGAAAGATTTGTGTAATGCTAAAAGTGTAGTGATAACTGCTGTGGGCAGACAGGTTGGAGAAAGGAAGGCTGACTAGAATGACAGAGATAGGATGATAGGGAAAAATATGCAGATGGGGGTGGAGGGGGCATTAAACACCAGATCTAGTGCAAGAGATAAGGGTGTTGGGGCCACTTGGCAATAGTGATCATAGCATGATCGCCTTTGATTTAATTAGTGGAGGAGGGATAGTAAGGAAATCCACAGCACTACCTTTTAACTTTTGAAAGGGAGACTATGATAAAATGAGGAAAACAGTTAAGAAAAAACTAAAAGGAGCAGTTGCGAAGGTTAAAGACGTACATCAAGCTTGGGTGTTTTTGAAAAATACTATCTTGGAAGCCCAGACCAGCTGTATTCCATGCTTTAAGAAAAGTGGAAGGAAGTCCAAAAAGCTGCCAGCATGGTTTAAAGGTGAGGTCAGAAAGACTGTTGTTGCCAAAAAAGCATCTTTCAGGAAATGGAAAAAAGAGCCAAACGACGAAACCTGGAAACAGCACAAGCACTGGCAAGTCAAATGCAAGGCATTGATAAGGCAGGCAAAGAGAGAATTTGAGAAGAAGCTTGCTGCGGAAGCAAAAACACGAAATAAAGACCTTTTCAAGTACATTCGTAGCAAAAAACCTGTGAGAGAGTCAGTTGGTCCATTAGATGATAAAGGGGTTAAAGGAGCACTAAGAGGCGACAAGGCGGTAGCGGAGAGACTGAATGAATTCTTTGCTTCAGTCTTTACTGAGGAAGATGTAGGGATGTTACCCATGACTGAAATGGTATTTAAAGGTGCGGAAGAATTGAAGGAAATATCGATACATCGGGAAGATGTCTTACAACTATTAGATAAACTGAAGAGTAGCAAATCACCTGGGCCGGATGGTATACATCCAAGGGTGTTGAAAGAACTGAAATATGAGATTGCAGAACTGCTATCAGTAATCTGTGAACTATCATTAAAATCATCTCTAATACCTGAAGATTGGAGGATCGCCAATGTAACACCAATTTTTTTTTTTTTTTAAACTTTTATTTTCATTTTACAACAAGCAAAAGAAACAACACACCAAAGGAAACAAATACAAACATACAATAAGGAAAAAGCAACCCCAATTACCCCCCACCCCTATGCTTCTTCTCTAAGCTGATAAGTATCATCATATAAGCGCTTACAAACAACAGTAATTGTACATCAAAACAAACAAAAATAGTATCTGCGATACAGAATGATCATGTGACAGAGATTTACACAGATTTAAACAGTCAGATGAGAGCATTTAGCAGTTTGAACATAGTCGTTGAGCATCTTCCATTTAGACAAGTGGTGGGGGGTCTGAACGGAAGAAGCTAACATACGAGGTATTTGCTCATATTTACTGTAGAGACAGACATGATTCCACCATTCATTGGGACTCAGGTGGGAGCTATTTTTCCAGTATTTCGTAATTAGGGAAATAGCTATGCCCAGCATAAAGTCTAAAAGGAAGTAAGCCGATTTGGGAAGAGAGGGGATCCCCGCAGCTGAGCGGAGTCCCACTATCTTCCAAGAGAGAGGCTCTTGAAAGTGCAAAATAGATTGAATACGACCCCAGACCCGACTCCAGTAATACTGTAATGCGGGGCATTCATACATAACATGAGTGAGTGAACCAATGGCCGCATGGCATGTCCAGCATCTATTGCTCTGGGTGGCGTTCCACTTGGCTAACCTGTCAGGAGTATAGAAACATCGGTGGGCTAGAAAGAAAAGTGTCTGAGTGAGTGAGGCGGATCGAGAGACCCGTGTCACCTTGCTCCAGACTAGGCTCCATTGCTCCGGGGTCAAAGTTACATGCATTTCCCGCTCCCAAGATTTCTGTGCAGTAGGAGTGCCTCTATTTACAGTATTACATAAAGTTTTGTAAAAGTTAGATGCTACACCCGATAAGCTCCCGATAGATCGGATAATCTCCGACAATCCTTGGGTATGGGTTTCCGATGGCGGGAGCACCTTAGCACTCCGAAGACAATGCTGAAGTTGCACCAACTGAAAGTAGTGTTTCACTGGGAGACCAAATTCAATTTGTAATTCGCTAAAAGTTTTCCAGCGACCATCATAGAACAGCTGGTTAGGGATCCAAATGCCCCTAGTGTACCAGGAGCTCCACGCCATCGGTTTATTTTGTATTTGAAATCGAGCATTGTGCCAAAGCGGGAGTCTATCCAGCGGACAAAGTCGGGAGTCTAGAGATTGCTCAAGAGTATTAAAGGCACCTAAAGTGTCTAAGAGCATTGGTGGATAGTGGGAGTCTGATGGGAGAGTCATACCAGGGAGATAAGTAAGAGGAATTGGTTTGCATAGGTCCTCCTCTATATCTAGCCACACTGGTCTACTCGGTGTTAGGTCTTCCAGCCAACGAGCGCCTTGTTTGAGAAGAAAAGAGTGGTGGTATTTCAGGAAATCAGGGAATCTGACACCACCATTTTCTTTATCTGCTTGTAACTTATGTTTCGCAATCCTAGGTGTCTTGTTTTCCATAAGTATCTAGTCAGAAGACCCTCTAAATCTTTATATGTACGTCGAGGTAGGAGACATGGCAACATTTCTAAAATGTAGTTCACTTTGGGAACAATCATCATTTTAATGGTTTCTAGGCGGCCCCACCAAGTAAGTGTTAAAGGAGTCCAGCGTTGAGTAAGCGCCCGGACCTTAGAGGTTAAGTCTTTAGCATTAAAGGTGATGGTATCTTCTAAAGGAGAGCAGTAGTGCACCCCAAGGTATTTGACCATGCGAGGTTGCCATAAAAAGGGAAAGGATTGCATATCTGCCTGATGGATCAGAGGATTTAGTGGAAAGGCTACCGATTTGGTCCAATTTATCTTATAGCCCGAGAGTTGTGAATATTTACCAATTTGCTCTAGGACAGCCGGCACTGAGTCTAGGGAGACAAAGAGCATAAGGTCATCAGCATATGCTGAAATTTTGATTTCCCTATGAGAGAAAGGGACTCCATGAATATCCTTGGATTGCCGGATTAGTAAAGCTAAGGGTTCGAGTGCGAGATCGAAAAGAAGTGGAGACAGTGGGCATCCCTGGCGAGTACCGCGTTGCAGGGGAAATGGCTGAGACTTTAAAGCATTAGCACAGATACTAGCTGTAGGCTGTGCATACATGGTTTGGAGACAACGGAGAAAGCCTTCTCCGAATCCGTACCAGCGGAGAGTTGCAAACAAGAAGGGCCATTCTAAGCGGTCGAAGGCCTTCTCAGCATCAAGTGAGAGGCCAACCAATGGGCGATCAAGATTAACTGCGGCAGTCAGTACATGACATAGGGTCCTAGCATTATCAGCAGTTGATCTACCGGGAATGAAACCGCATTGATCTGGGTGTATTAAAGTAGACATCTTGTCAGAGAGCCGGGTGGAGAGAATGGTGGCAAATATTTTATAATCTGCGTTTAGTAGGGAAATGGGACGATAATTAGCTGTTAGTTGCGGATCTCTCCCCTCTTTCTCAAAAACTACTACATTTGCCATTGAGAAGGATCCAGAAGGAGATCCCTCCTCGGCCAGAGCAGAAAAATAAAGTTTCAAAAACGGAGCTAAGTCAGCGTGAAAAGTTTTGTAGAATTCAGCTGGGAGACCGTCCGGGCCTGCGGCTCGACCTGTGGTACATCTCTTGAGTGCCGATTGAATTTCTGATAAAGTGAATGGTTTGTCCATGGCCTCTCTATCTTCGTCAGATAGGGTCGGTCGTTGTACCCCTGATAGTAATCGTTCAAATGCTTCTGGCTCGAAGTCACATTCAGATTGATAAAGCCGAGTATAAAAATCACGAAAAAGTTCTAATATTTCTGTATCTTTAGTGACCAAGCTCCCCCCCGACGGATTGCGGAGAGCGGTAACACGCTTGGCTTCTTTTTGACCTTTCAGGGCATTGGCTAACAATTTGCCAGCACGGTTATTTTACCGATAGTACATCCCTTGTTGTGATTCAATATTTTTAGCAGCAGCGGTATATAAAAGCTGATTGTATTGAAAACGAAGGCGTTGTAAGCGAAGTAAAATACATGGGTCAGTACGGGACGTGAGGAGACGCTCTCCAGCTTGTATCTGTTGTTCTAGAATCAGTAACTGTTGCTTTCTTTGTTTCCCCTGTCGAATTTGATAGCTAGTTATAGTTGCATGGATAGATGCCTTGAAACCCTCCCACCAAGCCCAGCTCGCAGTGTCATGGGGTGAATTAAAATGAAAGTAGTCTTGGATAGCGGCCTTTATGTCAACCTGAAAATCTTTTTGGTCTAGTAGGGATCTATCAAAAAACCAAGCACGGGGATGTGCGCCTTGCGTAGTGACATGTAATGAGAAAGATATGGCAACATGATCTGAAATATGGAGAGGATGAATCCTTGCCGTGTCCACTTGGGGTATCAGTGCTTTGGAGATAAGAAAAAAATCTATTCTAGATTGAGAGTGATGGGGGGCTGAGAAAAAGGTGAACTCTAAGTCGGAGGGGTGAAGCAGCCTCCATATCTACTAACGCAAGATCTTTCATCAGAGCTGTAAGGGTATCAAGACTCTTGGGTAGACCACTCGTTCTAGGCGGCTGTCTATCTATCAAAGGATCAAGTACTTGGTTGAAATCACCGCCAAGTATTAATGGAGTATTGGCAGAGGCCTGTGCCAACTGCGCAATACTTGCATAGTAAGCAGGGTTATCCACATTCGGAGCATAAATACAAATACACGTGAATTCACTATCTCCAACCTTAAGGTGTGCACGGGCCCATCTACCCTCCTTATCAGAGCTAGTATCCAATACAGTAGCTTGCAAAGACTTCTTAACCAAGATGGCTACCCCACACCGTTTAGAAACGGCGGGAGAGTAGGCAGCCACCATGTAAGGCTTGGCATTAAGTTTCAGTGTTTCAGCGGAGTTTAAATGCGTTTCCTGAAGAAACACTAAATCAGCATGCTCATGATTAAGATAGCTAAGGATTTTCTTTCGTTTGATTGGACTATTGATGCCTTTTACGTTCAGTGATAAGATCTTACATAAGGCCATTCAGAAAGGTTAAAAATTCTGAAAAAGAACATGATAACGCACATAATTTCACAATGTCCCTCATATTAACTGTATATGGCTGTACACATGACATGATAGAAAATAAGCTAATGAAAAACAATGAAGCGCCCCAAATAAAAAAATAAGCACCGAAGTGCATTAGAGAAGAAGCAGAACCCCTGAAATTACTGGCGACCATGTGTCTGCGGGGAGAAACCCCAGAGAAGGCCTAAATTGAAATATATAACCTGTATAGCTGTGCGTGTTCCGAATCCAACCGAGGTGCACAACATGGAGGGATAGGAGACCAAGAAAGTTATATATAGACAGAAAGAAAAGTCCAGGCAGTCTCTGTTCCAGGCAGTGATCACCGCGTCGGGCCATTCAAAATGGCGGGCAGATCCGGCGGATTACAGATCCAAGTTGTTGGATTAGCGCATCTGGTCTGCTTCTTTGGAATCTAAAAATGTTGCTAGTAGATCAGGATCTTCGAATGTTCTAGTTTGGTTATGGAGAGTCACTCTGAGCTTCGCTGGATACAATAGGCCAAAGCGAGCCTGTAGCTGTTGAAGTCTAGGGCGAAAAGCAAGGAGTCTCTTCCGACGGTCAACTGTGGGCTTTGCCAAGTCAGGGAAGAAGGAGACTTTATGACTTTCAAACTCCAGATGATGATTCACCCGGGCAGCATTTAGAATTTGCTCAACTTGCTGATATCTCAGTAATCGAAAGATGATAGGCCGGGGGGTCGTCCGATTGAGCGCCATGTTGGTAGGAACATGATGTGCTCGGTCAATTTCCAGTTCTCTGTGAAAAGTGATCTTCAGCAAGGAGGGAAGAGTTTTGGCCAGGAATTCTCTTATGTCTCCTGCTTCGGCCCCCTCCGGTACTCCAATGAGCCTTACATTGTTGCGACGGGCTCGATTATTGCTATCCTCTAACTCTTTTTGAAGAGTCTGTATCTGACGCTCAGCCTTGTCCAGTTTCACCAAGCGCACCGCGTGCGAGTCGAGGACCCCCGCCATGTTGTCCTGCCGGAGTGAAAGACCTTCAAGCCGGTCCTGAAGCATACCGAAGTCTTCTCGCATGGCTCGGAGCGCTTCTCCGTTGGACTGTACCAGTTCCTTCACACCGCGTATTTCCTCCAAGATCTCCTGTTGCATTTCGGGGTTTTCCCGAAGTGGAATTATCTTTTGTGGGGAAGGCAACTCTGTTTTGGAGCGTTTTCCGTGTGAAGAAGAGGGAGACCCGAAGTCTAAGCGCGCTGGTTTATGGGCCGCCATCCCCCCCGAGGCACCCCGGTAAGTTCGGAGCAAAATATTAAGTTTAGGTAGGTATTAAGTCAGGATTCTGAGTAGGCCTCTCGGGAGCTTCAGCGCGAAGCGTCTAACCCGCTGGACATCAGGCTCCGCCCCCCTGTAACACCAATTTTTAAAAAGGGTTCCAGGGGTGATCCGGGAAACTACAGAACGGTGAGCCTAACGTCAGTACCGGGAAAAATGGTAGAAACCATCATAAAGAATAAAATTACTCAGCATGTAGATAGTCACGACGTAATGGGAGACAGCCAACATGGCTTTAGACAAGGAAGATCTTGTCTTACTAATCTGTTATGTTTTTTTGAAGGAGTGAATAAACAGGTGGACAAAGGTGAGTCGGTTGATATTGTGTATCTGGACTTTCAGAAAGCCTTTGACAAGGTCCCTCATCAGAGACTTTTGGCGAAACTAAAGAGTCATGGGATAGGAGGCAGTGTACTATTGTGGATCAGGAACTGGTTAAAAGATAGAAAGCAGAGGGTAGGGTTAAATGGCCAATTTTCTCAATGGAGAAAGGTGAATAGTGGTGTACCCCAGGGATCTGTGCTGGGTCCGCTGCTTTTTGACATATTCATAAATGACCTGGAAAGTGGAATAACGAGTGAGGTTATCAAATTTGCAGATGACACAAAACTATTTAAAGTCGTTAAAACCCAAGAGGATTGTGAAAAATTGCAAGAGGATCTTGATAAATTGGAAGACTGGGCATCAAAATGGCAGATGAAATTTAATGTGGACAAGTGCAAGGTTATGCACCTAGGGAAGAACAACCCAAACTATGGTTACACGATGCAAGGTTCCACATTAGGAACCACCACCCAGGAAAAAGATTTAGGCGTCATTGTGGATACCATGTTAAAACCCTCGGCCCAGTGTGCAGCGGCGGCCAAGAGAGCAAATAGAATGCTAGGTATGATAAGGAAAGGAATGGAAAATAAAACAAAAGATATTATAATGTCTCTATATCGTTCCATGGTGAGACCGCACCTTGAATATTGTGTGCAATTCTGGTCGCCGTATCTTATAAAGGATATAGCGATTTTAGAAAAGGTACAGAGAAGAGCCACCAAAATGATAAAGGGGATGGAAGGATACTCCTATGAAGAAAGGCTAAAAAGGTTAGGGCTCTTTAACCTGGAAAAGAGACGGCTGTGGGGAGATATGATAGAAGTCTATAAATTAATGAACGGAGTGGAACGGGTAAACGTAGATCGATTGTTTACCTTAGAATATAGAAAGACTAGGGGACATGCAATGAAGCTACAGGGTAAACTATTTAAGACTAATAAAAGAAAATATTTTTTCACTCAACGTGTAATCAAACTCTGGAATTTGTTACCGGAGGATGTAGTAAAGGCTGTTAGTGTAGCTGGGTTTAAAAAAGGTTTGGACAAGTTCCTGGAGGAAAGGTCCATAAACCATTATTAAGAAGTGACCGAAGATATCAATGCTTGACCCAGTACAAGCATTGTGGAACTTGTGTCTCTTGGGGAAACTGCTAGGTACATATGACCTAGATTGGCCACTGTTGGAAACAGAATACTGGGCTTGATGGACCTTGGTCTTACCCATTATGGCATATCTTATGTTATGTTCTTATGTTATGTTCTTATGTTATGTTAAAAGAAAACAATAGGAGAAATAAAGCTGGGGAAAAGAGAGAATAAACATTTTGCCAAGATCTCAGAGTGACCATAATGCCTCTTTCTGCTCAGCAGAACATCAGTTATAGAAGGAGATGTACTAAACTGTGGAAAATATTAGAAATGAGGCTTCACGCACAAAAATGCTCAAACACTCTGAAATATAGGGTGTTTCGACCATTTTGCACACAAAGCTCATTTGTACCTTTTTTCCCTAGTTTCTGAATTTGCAAACAGCAACATTTCATGTACAGCTCATTATGCATGAAATTTTATTTAAATTGCAAACTAATGAGTTGCTGTGATGAAAGATCATGCAAAGTAGATCTAGATTCTTAGAAATCTGGGATATTCGAAAGGCTTCATTGACTGGTTGTCATGTGGTAACCATGACTTCTCTATAGCAAAATGTCACATGAACAGACCAATAACTTGTGGGAAAGCTCAGTGGTGTTCCGAGCCCCATGGGCACCTGGGGTGGATGATCCTCCATTGCGGCAGGCACCCCCCTGCACAGCATGATACAGTGCACTCCCCACTCTCGCTTGTTGCGTTGGCTTCAGCATGTGTGCCTGGTGGGGGTGCATCCCCCTCCTGGTCGGCATCCGGAGAGGGCCACACCCACCTCCCCGCCCTCGATATGCCACTGGAAAAGCTCTTAAATTAGTACATTGACCTCATAAAGGTCAATATGCTAAATTGTGGAAATTTTGACAAACTGCATTATTTGCAAACGCAACTGCTATTTGCTTATTTAGCATTTGAAGTGAACTTTACAAAATGTACTGCTTTCACAGAGAGTACAATTACATACATTGGTTTTATCCTCGTGAAATTGTATTTAAAATTAATAAAAGGCAATATTCAGCGGGTACAGTGAGTGCTTTTTAAGGATGGCAGGCTGCAGTGTTTAAAAAAACCCAAACATATATTCAGTGGTGCTGAAGGTACATAGGGACTGTTAAGCACCACCAGCTAGATAGATAGTGGTGATACAGCTGCTATCCATATAGCTTTGAGGTTTAATTTAGGATAGCCTTTTTGGGTATATTTTAGTGGGAGGCTAAGTACATGTTATTTGTCAGTCTGTTTATTTAGAATTATGTATGTTGTCGTGAGCTATGCAGAACATTTTGATATTATAGGATATAAAACAAATAAATAAGTAAACCAAACTACAACTAAGAGGGCATTCTCTTTCTACGCCCCATCCCTATGGAAAATGTTCAGCAAACACCTCAAGACATTCCTATTTACAGAATACTACCAGTGTGAGCAACCCACCATAGACCATATAAACATTCAAGATCAAATATCCCACTGAACGCCAATGCATGAACACTGTCATTTTACTATTCCATACTGTACATTTTTCTGGTTAATGTTCCTTGTACATAGTAAACATGTCTCTTGTACATACAGTAGTTCAAACAATCTTGTTACTTGTTATTTGTAACCATTCTCTGTATATTGCCCTGAGCAATTGAAACCGTTCCATGTAAACCACCTAGATTATCTAGATAAAGTGGTAGATAAAATAACTAAACAAATCAATTAACTACATAGCGATACAGATGGTAGCTGAATATGCTGGCTCTTCATTGAATTAGGTGGAATACCTATGCTCTGCCCTCACTTCATCCAAGCACTGTCCATGTAGTGCCACTGAAAACTCATGGACAGAGGGTTCAAGGGGCATGTTTACTAAAAAGCACTTGTTTACCACATGTACAGCCCCAAATATTAGTATGAAGGTGGTGCTTGACCTTTGCTAAGAAATGAAGTCATGCCCAACGAGCCCCATGTAGCTATTGTGGGTTCCGTGCGACTCCCACACGAAGCTGTTTGCCATGATCAATGTGATGGTGTTAAGTGCACCCACACTAAGTGCTATATTGCCAGTTAGCATGCAGTAAAGATGCCCACACTAACCACGTTGTTCATGCCCTGAACTGCCCAGTCTCCACCCCAACTCATGTTAAAAGGTTAGGGTGGGATTTTAAGTGAAGCCACATTTTTGGCGCATGGTAAAGGTTACTGGGATGCTATTGGTGTGCATTAAACCCCGCTCTAACCGTTTGCGCACTTTAGTAAACATTTTCCTATATGTTTAGCAGCTGCCTTTACATGTATAAATCTCTTTAAATATTGGACTGATAGTTAATAAAAGTGACCATGATGCAAAAATATGCAAAGGAGATTAATAACTATGATCAAGTTTTGCTTTGCAAACCAGATTTTGACAAAACCCTACACCTCACACGATGAGCATTACTTTTCTACCAGATTTATCTGTATATATGTCCCAGAAAAAAAAATAGCACATGCTAGTTCAGAAAAATTGTGTGCAGTAATCTTAGATTGTCCTACATGGTCCATCTAGTCTGCCCAGCAAGGTCTGTGCAGATCACCCCTCCCCATGCCTTTATTTAGGAGTGTACCCACCACTCCATGCAGGTCATCTCTACTTGTTGAGATATCAGAGACAGTTAAGTTTTGATTTTATCCTGTTTCTCTAAAGGGATGCACTGTGTCTGTCCCATGCCATTTTGAATTCTGTCACTGTATTTGCTTCCACCACCGGGAACACAAAGGGAGCAAGACCCTTGCAATGGCAAGCAAGGAAATTCAACAAGCAAGGGACGAATGAGGTCAAAGGTGCTTATTTATTGAAAAAAACCCTATGCATTTCGGCAAACTGCCTTCTTCAGGGGGGAAAGCATCTTAAAATGTAAAACAGAAACAAAATGTACAATAAATAAAAAACATATAATAAGAAAATATATATGTGTACGATATTAATAATAAAGTTAAAACAAAATTATATATTGTATACATAAGAAGTAAATAAATAAACAATTATATTGCTAAATAATAAAAGAATAGTAATAAATTATATAAGACAATTACAAACATGTAGTGAACAGACATACAGATCTGTTACAGTAAAATCAATGATAAGGTAATATTGTGAAGAAGGAAGATGAGGTGAGGAGGGGGAGGAAATATACTTACAACGGGCACCCTGTGAGGAGGTAGTCTTTAAAAAGACACCATTCGATCTGAAGCTCAGAGGCTAAAACATATAAACGAAACATGATATCATGTAATTATACAATTTTGAATTTTGAATTTTTGGGTGGCTAGCCGGAAATCTAGTAAGTATAACATAAGGTGTACAACTCGAATTTGAGACAGGAGGAGGTCAGAGCGAGAGAAGGCTTGCAGCACACAAGCAGTGATAATGTATCGTATAAAATGCTATAACAGTGAAATGTCGCAGAGACATGGCTTCACTCCAACAAAAAGATACAAAAACTGTATTTTCTGTCTATGTTCAAAAACAGAAAAGAATTTAAAAGGGATTTCTTTCTAAAAAAAATGTAAACAGTGAATGAAACCACTAGAGGTGTTAAAATGAAAACACAGATGCTGTCAGAAATGCCGTTTTTATAAAAAAAAAAACTGTGGCGTGGGGCTTGAAAATTTATTTATACAGTTTTGTATAACACCTTATACTTCAATCAAAGTGGTCACAACACAATTGGGGGATACATTTAACATGAGGGGATATGAGACACATACACTAATACTTACAGGGAACATGGGCAATGGAGAGTTAAGTGGCTTGCCCAAGACCACCTGTGGGACTAAAAACCCCTGACCTTCTGGCCTGAGGTAACTTGCCCCAACCACTAGGTCACTCCTCCCTTATGAGATTCTACAAAGAAGGCTGTCATAAGAACATCTACTTACCCGAAGGCTGTATGTACAAAAAATGTTTTTTGTAAATGTTGTTATGGACTGGTGAAAAGTTCTGTCAGTCGCTTTTTTAGAAACACTCTGAGACGACGTCTTTTAAGCACTAGGGATTCGTGCCCAAAAATGAACTAATTAACATGAAGATCAAGGAACATAGGGGTATGTTTACTAAACTCCGTTGCTGTGCGGGTCCCCGTTAGTGTGCTGGTGCCATATAAGGAGTGGGCGGGCCAGGCAGAAAAAAGCAAAAAACCGGACCGTACGTGTGTGCGTCGCGCTAATGTGCGGGGCCCACATTAGCGCGTGGGAAGGCTAAGTGTGGCGCTGCTGCAAAACCAAACAACAGAGCCGTAGTGCAATGGTGAAGACACCGACCAATGGTGCAGGGGCCAGGGGTTCAAACCCCCATTGCGCTCAACAAAAAAGACCAGCTGAGGTACCAACATTTATGGGCAAAAGTGGTTAGGAGGCATATTAATTTAAGGCGGCGCACTGTTATTTTTATTACGGCATGAGGCGGCGCACTGTTTAGTGTGGGCGGCAGCTGGCGGCGCATTGGTAAGTTTGGGCGGCAGAAGGCGGTGCGCTGATAAATGTGGGCAACAGAAGGCGGCGAGCCGGTGGGCAGAAGGCGGCGCGCTGATGTGTGAGGGGGCAGTCCAATAGTGGGAGGGAGAAGTGGCGTGCTGATGTGCAAATAACAGGAACGGAGCCATAGCACAATGGTTAAGACACTGACCACTCGTGCAGGGATCATGGGTTCAATTCCCCACAGTGCCCATTGAAGACAGCTGGCTGAGGCATTATTTTAGGGGCATTTCCATGTTGTGCGGCATAAGGCGGCGTGCTGTTAATTTAGTGCGCCACAAGATGGCGCGCTGATGGCTACAAGGCTGCGCGCGGATACACAAACACAGGAACAGAGCCACAGCACAATGGTTAGGACACTGACCAATGGTGCAGGGGCCAGGGGTTCAACCCCTCACAGTGCCCAGTGAACAAGGCTGGCTGGGGCAGTATGTATCATGGTGAGGAGTGCTGTAGGAGGCCTTCCATTTATATTTTATTTCCCACCACTAGTAAACCCGCTCTCACAGTGTGTTAACATACGGATGCCCGTAAGGCACATGTTACAGTGCACTGTCCGCCAAGGCACCCTAGAATGTCCCCTATAGGGCACCATGTATGTTGCGACACAGGATAATGTATAGTGCACCCTATATGGATGGCAACCATAAGGTGGCCTATAGGGCGCCCTATAAAGCACCCTCAGAGGCACCTAATGGGTATAGTAAGCTGTGTGTGGTTTTGCCGGCATAGACATATGTACAGTAAATAAAAATAAAGCTGTGGACAGCCCTATCAAAGGGCCCCACTGTGGGTTTGAACCCATGACCTCTGGCTGTACAGGGAGTGATGTAACCATTGGGTTATAGCTCTATAGCTGACAGCAAGCCCCTGGCTGGCTGCAGAGAGCCTGCACGTCACCCCACAGACAGTCTGCTGTTGTAGACATGATAGGGTTAGGCCACCCATACCCATGATGCACTGCACATGTAAATCAGCTGTCCACAGATGCACACAAGATGGGGAATGCACCCCAACAGCTACCCGGCCTGGTAGGGGGAATTGTCCATGTGCACCCACACAGCACCTCGGCCTGGTAGGGGTTCCTGAGCGGGTGGACTACCAGCAAAGAGTAGCTACACACCATCACATTGTGCGGGTACTGTGCTCACCCTGAGGGTGTGATGTGGCGGCCAGGACCAGGTCCACAACACCAGCCATGGCTGGATGAGGCCATGACAGAGCTCCAAAACAGTACTAACCTGTGAGATAGGAAGTTGCTGCAGAAACATGTTGGATATCTCTGTCTGTCTCAGTTAGTGGAAACCCCCATGGACCCCCAGGTGGTCAAAGTACACCCCCCCCAATGGCAGCAGAGTGGACCATCAAACCCCAGTCCTGCTGGGGAACAGACACCCTACAGGGCAGTCCAAGCAGCGCCACACACATCCATAACACAATATCAGACAGACTTTAGGCCTGGACATCCAAAGATGCACCCCAGCACTATCTGCTATTCACCTGCAGCAAGCCATCAGCCACTGCAAGGCACTCCATCAAGACACATACCAGCTGTGAACAGTCTGCTGGTTAGCCCTGATGGAAATGCATGCACCCAAAACTGGGGTGGCAGCACACACAAGAAGAGAGTTCTGTGAGGAGGCCCCCAACAGGAAACCCATATATATATCACAAGAGAGAAACACAATACAGCACTATGGGGGTGCCTAGCCATGCTGTCATCACTGAACACTCAGGGTGAGAGTGCTCCCCCAGCAGCACATACAGAGGTCACCCTGTCTGTGTAGGTGGTGGCCTGGCACTACAATGTCACAGCCAGTGCCCTATGCCCTGTGCAGATGCATCATGGCCAGCCCACCATGTCTGACCTATACCCATGGTACCTTGCTGCTCATTATGCACATTGGCAGGCCAATACTGGCAGTAGTGCTGGCAGTGTGGGTTGGGGAAGGTGTTTGCAGCCAACACACTGTATAGACAGACACACACTCCCACACCTATGCCAGCATTGTGCTACTATTGAGGGGGTGATTAGCCTTGGCCACCACACCGGTCCTGGGCACGGCACAGGCATGGATATGGTACGCAGTACTGCTGGGGGTCACTCCCCAGGGTGGTGAACACCGTCAGAGGCCAGGCCTGGAGCTCGCACCGCAGACACCAAACAGATTGTTCGGATGGGGTCAACTAGCAGTATGTGTGTAACATAGGGATATCTATCAGCCTGTACTCTTAGCAAACGTTTCAGAGCTGTGTACCTCAGGTGTAGGGTGACATTGCTAAGGTATGCAGGTGCTGGTATTGGGAGATGCACGCAGGGTCCAATGTTCTGCCTCTACAGGAGACATTGGCCAATGGGGCCTGTGGGTGTGGGTGTGGGTGTGTCTGCCCCTGTTGGCTGCTGCTTTACGGCAGCGCTTCCCCACTCCAGCCCAGTTTTGCATCACACTGTTCGGGTCTTCCTGCTGTCCCTCATGAATATGCATGAGCTACATCTACATGCCGTGGGGGTGGTGCATAGATATACAGCACAGGCATTTGTATGAGTGGCAGCATGGAACCTGACTGGTGTGTGGCCCACCAGGACTGCATTTGGGGGATTCTGCTGTAGGTTCTGCCCCTGTTCATGGTGGCTGTGCTCAGTGGGGTAAAAGATAGACATATTACCATTGCATATGTCCTCGTCACGAAGGGTGTGTCCTTACTGTCACTGTTTATTTGTGGGGAAAATATGTGGGCAGGATTGCTGGTAGCCCCAGCTGGTCTTTGAACTTGTGACCTTTTGCTCTTGCATGCACTGTCTGTGTGCACTGCACCACTGTGTAGCCACAGCTTGGCTGAATTCCCTGGATAGTCCGTGACTGTGGATCCGGCAGGGCCTGTCTGTTGCTGTGGACTGTGCCAGCCTGCACATGGCTAGGCCTCTGTCTTCTGTCGCTAGCAGCCACTGCCCCCTGCACCACATGTACTCGTCCGCCAACATGCTGGCATGAGCTTCTCCCATAAAAAGCAGGTGACCTGATTGGAATGTGGCAGTACGGGACTGCATTTGGGGTACTTGGCTGTGGGTAATGCCCATTGTTGTGGTGTGTGTGCGTTGTTGGGTAAAATATGGGTGTTTTCCCCATGCTTATGTCCCCTGCAATACAGGGGTGTCTGCGCTATCTGTGTTTAGTGGTGGGTAAAATGTGGGGACTGGGCTGGCAAGTGCCCCAGCTGGGCTTTGAACCTCTGACCCTAGGGGTACTGACTCTGTCCACTGCACCACACTATGGCCACATAGACAGTGCAGCCCCTGGAGGTAGTAAGCCTGGCAGGATGGAGTCACAAACCCTGCTCTACGCAAATTTACTGTGGGAATATGCACCCTGTCTGGTGACAAACGTGCACATAAACCCCGGAAATGACCACGGGAAATGGGGGACAAAATATCACCACGCTGGGCAACAGTGATATTAATGGGCAACCATAGCAAACACTCCCAGGAAAGCTCCACAAAAGGAAATGTTTTTTGGAAGAGTCTCCGCTCCGTAAACCCTTCCAAAATTCATTTCTTTTTTCTGGAGCTTTGCTGGGTGTGTTTTCTGTATTTGCCCATCACTATAACTGTTCCCCAGCTGAATTACTATTTTTAATAGTTCTGTTGTGGTCATTTTCTATTTTTATTTGCACTTTTGTGCTGTGCACATGTATCACACTGCTCACGTTTTGCTGGTTTCCCCGGTTTTCCTGTACATTGCTGACGGAAATGGTTTCTCTTCCCTTTAAATGCTTTTTACATGCAAATTTGGGCCCGATACTGTGCGGGGAGCCTCTCCCCTCCCACTCTCCACCCATTGACCCCATCCCTCCGCCCCTCCGGAGCCTTCCTCCGCCCTCCTTTAGCCGTTCCACGCCTCTATCGGACATTTGCGGGCCCGCACTTGTACGGGGCCCGTTAGTGTGCCGCGCACCTTTGTGGGGGTGACACGCACGTGTGCGGGGCATTTAAACGCGTTTATTAGCGTTTCAGTGCCGCGTTTCTGTGCGCTCTTTTGCGGCGCGCACATTTCCGGTTTTTAGTAAACATCCCCCATAGTCTTAATGTAAAAAAGACAAAGATCCTCACAGCTGGCAAAATCAATAAGTTCATCATTAAACTACTTGGATCAACTATCACTAAAGAAATGACAAGCAGTAAAGAAATCTGACGACGCATTGCTCTTGACAGACTGGCTATGAAGGACCTCGGCAAGATTCTCAAGAGCAGAGATGTCTCTCTTCATACAGCGACTTGACTTTTTCATGCCATGGTATTTTTAATAACGTCATATGGATGCGAACGTTGGACAGTGAAAAATATAGACAGCAAGAAAATCGATGCCTTTGAATTATGGTGCTGGTGACAAATACTGTGTATACCATGAACTGCCCAAAGAACAAACCAGTCAGTACTAGAAGAGATCAAACCTAAGCTTTCCTTAGAAGCTCAGATGACAAGGCTTTGGCTTTCATACCTTGGACACATCATATGAAGAGAGAGAGATCAATAGAGAAAGACATCATGCTTGGCAAGACAGAAGATCAACGCAAAAGAGGAAGGCCAGCAATGAGATGGATCGATACATTAACAGCAGCTATAGGTGCCACTCTGTCAACAATGAGCCACCTTACAGAAGATCGAACACAGTTTAGGACAACTATCCAGAGGGTCCCCATTATTCAGCACTGACTCGACAGCATTTAACAACAACAACAAGGGCTTAATCGCTTTGACTGCATGCAGGGCCGGCCCTGCCTCACCACCCCCCTGCTGACCCTACCCCCTCCACTGACACTGCCCCCTCCCGGCTACCGCCACCCCCTCCAACTGCCACCGCCACCCCCAACTGCCACCAATTCCCTCTAGGAAGGGGTAGGTGGGCAGTGGCAGCAGCTGTATTTTCAAAAGCGGCAGCTTTTGTTACCACTTTTGGGAATACTGCTGTTGCCCACCTTTCCCCCCCAAATGGAATTGGTAGCAGCTGGGGGGGGGGGTGGCAGTGGCCACCCATGTGTGTCACCACTGCTGCCCAATCGTGCCATTGCCACCGGCCACCCCAGCTGGCCATCCTAGGGGGCCGCCTAGCTCGCCTAGTGGACGGGCCGGCCCTGACTGCATGTGATAAAGTTGACCCTGAAGAGGATCATGATTTTTGTTTTTTTATATTTTAGGACAAGTAAATCCAGCCCTCGCTTTACACATTACATGCAATGTTTTGTAATTCTGCTTTCCCTATTACCATCCCCAAGAAAAGAAAAGCTGCATGTCCAAGCATACAGGGAGGTAAAACCAGGACAGGATCAGCCTGTCCTGAATTTCTAGAGTCACTTAGCACCCTGCATTTAGAAATGTGACTGTGGGCTTGCGAAGACAATGCAGCGTCTGTTACATTGCCTGCTGCTGTCATCCCCACGCACAACTGCTGACTAAACAATGGCTAATCGGTGTACCCTTCTGATTATACAGAATTACATCATTTGACAGCAATATGATAAGAAGATGATTTATAAACTGTGTGAAAGTTAAGAAATAAAATATATCAGCACAAAACATAGAAATCATACCCAGAAATAAGAATAATAGAGAAATCAAGATTGAGGGGCCCTTTTAGTAAATCCCAGTAAGGTGTTGTACTTAACATGCATTTAGCATAAAAACTAACATGCGTTGAATGCAACATTTCTGTGGTAACTGTTGGGTGTGGCAGTAGCTTATTCTTGGTAGTTACCATACGGATGCATATTCTAACGTGGCACAATTAATGCGGGTGCACCTAGTACTACTCAGAGATGTATTGCTATCTGTACCCGCGCTAATTGCCACATTAACAGTGCATGATATATACTTCTGTGATAATGACAATGTGCTCTCCATGTTCAGACTCCGCCTTTACCCTGCCCATTCCCCACCCCTTCATGTGAAGAGCAAATAACGAGCATTTTAGCATAAGGTACCTGTTATGCCTGTGCATTAACTGTCACTGTGGTCCATTACTGCCCACTAAACATCCGATAATCATGTAGCTGGCTTTAGTAAAGGGCTTCTGAAGAAATAAGGTCATTACACAGTACAGCATCTTCAAGCCAAAAATATCTTTTTTTTAAGCAACGACTACATGTAAAGATAGATTTAGAAAAGCATTAAAATTATGCATCGAGTTAAATCACCATCCCCCAGCTGGCCTCAATATAATGTTTGTGACATGACATGTTCAACTATATGACTCAAGAATTTTATGACATTAAAGGCATGAAAATGAAATGGTTGTGGAGGAACAAATCAAATAAAGCTACAGGGGGCATATTCAAAGGCATTTATACAGTTTGCAGACCTGCAAATCGCATAAATGCTGCTTAGCGGGGTATTCAGCAGCATATACCTGTTTTGTGCCACTGAATATCCCCTCTTAGCCCATCTCAATGCCCTGACGCTAGCCACTTAGCATCAGGGCATTCTGGGGGCAGAACAAGTGGGCACCAAAGGTTAGCAGGTCAGCAGCATTATTGAGCCCCTAACCTAAAATGGCTAAAGTTAGAAAAAAGGCTGGACTGACTTTAGTGGGTTTAGCTATTCCCCTGAATATCACTGTTGACCAGATAGCTAAAATGCTATTCAGTAAAACCGTATATTCAGTGCTGTTAGCCAAATATGGACCCAACACTGAATATCCATGGATAGTTTAAAATGGTGACAGCCAGCTGCTTGAACTACATTGGCCACCACTGCTGAATATCCTCCCTCCTCCCCACAGCGTTTCTACAAATATGAGTAGAAATAATAAAGTGGCCAGGAGGTTAATGCATATTCTCCGAAGGTTTTAATGTAGGCTACTGTGTGCTATGATTTATTGTAAAATATCAATTGCTATTAAACAGACATTATATTTAGTTGCTTACATTAATTTCTTCAATTTATAAAACTATCTTTACAAATAAAAGCTCATAGTGGTGAATAATCAGTCAATAATGAAGAAATTACTACTACTACTAATCATTTGTTAGTGCTACAAGGAAAAGACAGTCCCTGCTCATCAGAGTTTACAAGTTAATCAAGACAGACAACATAACAGCTGAGGACAGGGATATATTTAGGGGGTTGGTAAGGAAACATAAAGGAGACTAAGCAGATCAGGATCTAAAAATGAAAAATAAAATAAAAATGACTAATAAAATGAAAAAAAAACCTAAAAAACCCAAAGGCATAACCAACAAAAAATATAAAGGAAAAAAAATCAAAACGTCAAACAAAATACAATAAAACGTATAAAACACCACAAGTAAAAAAACCTGAAAAGCACAAAAATAAAAATACAGCCAGGCAGCAAAAGGGCCCCTAAAAAGCCAGATTTTATCATATATCTGAAAGCAAACCATCTTTCTCTAGTTTTTCTCTGTAGGGAATTCCACATCATAGAAGCTAAATATGAGAAAACACTTGTATGAGTCATAACCACTTGCTTCCTTTACTGAAAGAATGCAAAGGTTTTCCTGAGCAGATCTCATGGCCCAAGCTAAAATGTGCCAGAAAAGACAGTCCAGTTATTGGTGTCACAGTCATTCAAGACTCTAAAACAGAAACACAAATATTAAATTAGTCACAAGAAGACATACACAACCACCAAGGTTCTTGAAGAATTTGACTTATTTTGGTTCAATGTTTTCTATCAGTAACCACGTGGATTATCACATTCTGCAAAACCGGAAGCTCAAGCATAGTAGTAGAGGGTAAACTCACAAGTAAGTAATTATAGCAGTCTAATTTAGATAGTATAAAGACTTCACTACAGTGCATACTGTAGTCCCCTTTCACCCCGAAGAACTTACTATCAGACTCACATGCAACAGCACCAATGATGTTTAAATGTGGTCAGATGGCCCGAGTGGTCAGAGTCTGGTGGTTTCTTCAGGTGGAAGCAGACAGATTTCACTAACCTCATCTTATTCTCTCTTTATTATGAGGCAAATTGAGGGTAAGAGGAAAATAAACTAAACTGAACAAGCCACTATCAATGTGATGTTATAGGTATTAATTGTAGTTAGGTAGTGGTTTATAATAATGCACTACATAGAGGACATGTACGTTCATGAATAGGATTTTTAGTGCAAATTATTAAATACTATAATAGTGTAACCATCCAAAATATTCTTCTTAACTCACAGTAACATTTTGCTCACATCTACATAACTCAGGTAAGTATATTCAGTCACATCAAGTAACAGGCAAGTCAAGTTATTCTGCTGGTGAAACCCTTACACAAAAATTTCCTGGACAATTCCTATTAAGGAATTCTTATTTGACTTTTTAAAACATTCAAGATTTTTCACCAGTTAAACACTTTTATTTACTCAGCACCCTTCAAAAAACACTCCTTTCAGCCCGCTTTTCACTTAGAAATCTTTTATACACCTCACCTTTTCCACAAACAAGCCCCACTGCTGCTTTCAGTTTCATTTCCCTGGTTTTGCCTCTGCAGTTTCCCTCCAGAAAGACTGCTCACTCAAGAGATTCCTGCACCTCCCCTACATAAACACATAGCTCTGGAGGCTGCAAAACTTCTTTTGAGGGGAAAGAAACATTTCTAGCTGCCACAGATTGCCCTGGACAGCACTTCCCCAGCCTAGCCAGGCAAAATTTATTTTAACTTAATCCTCAGGTTACATTTGTCCCAGGGTTTTAAATGCCTCCCCCAGCATTGCCTTCAACATCATCTTCCAACCATCATACATATCACTCATCTCCACCCTTCACTATCCATTCTCACACCTACTGAACACTACTCCATCTCATATGACCATGTGAGATACTCCTTTCCTCAATACTTTTTTCACATCAGCACATTTTTCTTCTTCATTGTCAAATTCTCTAAAGACTCTTACAATTCCATTTTTCTCAATACAGGCATCTTTGTTTAACAAAATATTTCTACTACAACATCATTTTTCACATTTCAAAATTTTCATTCACATTCATGGTTTCTTTTTTTAATCCATCCATCTAAAAGAAACTCTTGAGACACAGAACATGCACCCCAGATATGTCTCCTTTCTATTTTGCTAGCACAATATTTCTTTGTCTTCTTCTTTTTCCCAGACATCAGCCCAAGCCAAGAACATCCTTTCTTTTTACACTTATTTGTTTTTGTGAGAAATCTTATTATTTGATGGAATATATATATAATCAGTCTGTATTCCCATTTTAATACCATGTAATTGGAAAATGGTATCTCCAGGAACAAGCAGGAATCTAGTCATCACATATGGGTATCGGTACCGACGGAGCCTGCGCGGGAACGCTCCCCAGCGTCCAATCAGAAAGCTTTTGGGAGCATCCCACAGCGCCTGCGTGCTGCCTTCCCGCCTTTCCCAACTGCCTCTCTCCAGTTCTTCTTTTTCCGCAGAGCCAGCAGGTTGTGTTCCTGTCACCGCAGAAGAATTTCCTTATTTCTTTATTTCTTTTTGTGGTCGCGTCTGCCTTCCTCGACACTCTACCGGTACCGCCGGTATTTCTTTTCTTTAAAAAAAAAATAATTTATCCATTCTTTTATTTTCTTCAGGTGCACCTGTCTTTTTGGGCCTTAGGGCCCAGAAATTTCCTTAATATGGAAAAACCTGCTTCAGGTTTTAAAAAGTGCACAAAATGTGGCGGTACCATTTCCGTCACCGACACCCATGAATGGTGTTTAAAATATTTAGGTCCTGACCGCTCCATCACAGATTGTGTGTCCTGTGCTATGATGTCTAAAAGGGGTCGACAGAACCGAGCTGCTAAGCTCAGTACCCTGTTTCCCTCTGATGCGGCTTCAGTGGCATCGACGTCCTCCAGGGCTTCTTCTTCTTCCCATGGATCTCAGGTAACTAAACATAAGTCTAGCTGGTCCTCAAAGGGTAGATCTCCTTCTAAGCATCAAGATGCCTCTGGCGTTGCCCTCGAGGATTCTGCACCGGCAAAATTACCCCGGTGGGAGGCTTCGGCTTCCAAAGCACCATCATCGGGGTTCCAGGATGTTCTCGATGGCTTGGCCTCGACAGATCTCCTGGTGCCATGTTCTGGGGTACCGGCAGTTTCCACTGGTACCGATTTCCAGGCATTGGCAGCGTCTATGGACCAGAGAATTCTGTCCATAGAACGCAGTCTAGCGGCTTTCCTTGTGGCATTGACGCCCTTGGTACCGCGACAGACAACTCCACCGGTACCGGTACCGGCACCGGCATCGGTATCGGTATCACAGCCGGTACCGATAGCTTCGACATTGGCATCGATGCCTGCTATGCTGGTACCCTGTCCTTCGATGCCTGCCGGTACCGATTCCCTGGTACCGGTTATTCCGGATACCGATTTTGCTCGGTACGGGTATCGGGCTCTGCAAGAGCATCCAGACAGGTGATACTTCGAGTCCCCAGAAGAATCTGAGGATTCTGAAAGTTCTGTCGATGCAGCGATGCTTCTTCCACAGGAGTCCTCCTCCCCTAAACACAGGATGTCTCCTCCAGAGGACATGTCTTTTCAAGACTTCATCCGAGAGGTGGCTTGGGGCCTGTCCATAACTGTGACCCCTGAAACAGAGCCAAGGGCCAAGGAGTTGGATATTTTACAATATCCCAAAACTCCTAAGGAGGCAGCTACCCTACCCATTCATGAGATTCTATATGATCTCATGTTGAGGATGTGGGAAACACCGCTTCCACCTCTCCTCATTCTCGTAGGTTAGATACTATGTATCGTGTCCCTCCTTGTCCTGGTTTCCATAAAACTCAGCTTCCCCACCACTTCATTGTGGTGGAATCTGCTATAAGAAGGATTAGAAGTGCAAAAAGACATGCCTCTAATCCTCCAGGACGTGAATGCAGAACTCTGGATGCTTTTGGACGTAGAGTCTTTCAAGCTTCCATGCTTGCTGCAAGAATCAGTTCCTATAGTCTCTACATGGGAATGTTCCTAAAGGAAGTTACTGATCATCTACAGACTTTAAGTCCTTTCATCTCTGAGGATAAAAGGCAGAAGTTTCTCACTTGGCTCAAACATGCCCAAGATGTCTCTAAATTCTCCAACCGTGCAGCCTTCGACTGCTTTGAATGTATAAGCAGGGCCTCGGCTATTGCCATAGATGCACGTAGAATTGCTTGGCTCCAAGCATCTGATTTAGAGCTCTGGGTACAAAATAAATTGGGAAATATCCCTTGTACTGGTGAGAACCTGTTTGGTAAAGATTGGCAAGAGAAAGCGAATGAGATGGATGCTGAAAATTCCACTTTGGATAGACTATCCAAGTCTACTGCTGATCCTGTTAGGAAAACGTTGTTCAAGAAAACACCTTTTTCTAAGAAGAAGAGATTTTATCCTGCTTATGGTCAGCAGGCATCTTCTGCAGGTCAGTTTTCAACCAAACGTCAACAACCACCCAAACAGAAGAAAGCAAAGGCTGCTAGGCCTCAACCGGCTCAGCAGCCTCAGCCTCCTCAGGGCCTTTGACTTTCAGTTAGAGAACTTAGCCTTTCTGGCTCTGGAAGGACCAGAACCGCCCACCATTCCAGGAAGGTTATGCCATTTTGCTCCCAGATGGGGGCAAATAACAGCAGAGCGTTGGACACTCTCCATCATAAGAGAGGGGTACAAACTTCATTTTTCAAGCATGCCCCCTCCCACAATAGTGAAGCAGTTCAATTCTCCGACCTCTCTCATCGACCTGTTAGGTCAGGAGGTTACCATCCTTCTTGCCCAAGGGGCAATAGAAGAAGTGCCTCTTCATCAACAGGGCACAGGGTTCTATTCCCCTTATTTTCTTATCCCAAAGAAAACAGGGGGATGCAGACCTATCTTAGATCTCAGAGAATTGAACAAATTCCTGGTCAAGGAGAAATTCAAAATGATTTCTCTCGGAGCTCTGCTTCCATACCTTCAGAGTCAGGATTGGCTTTGTTCTCTAGATCTCAAGGATGCGTACACCCCATGTTCTCATCCATCCAACCCACAGAAGGTTCCTTCAGTTCCTGTTTCAAGGAAAGCACTACCAATACAGGGTGCTTCCTTTTGGTCTGGCCTCTGCACCAAGGTGTTCACAAAATGCATGGCTGTGGTAGCAGCATTTCTACGCACTCTGGGAATATTCGTCTTCCCTTACTTGGACGACTGGCTCATTCGAGCTCCAACACAGTCAGAGGCCAGGACTTCTCTATCCTGCACAATGCGTATCCTTCTGTACTTAGGGCTGGTCATAAACATCCCAGAATCCAGTCTAACTCCTACTCAGTCTCTAGAGTTCATAGGAGCCCTGCTGGATACCACAAAGGCAAGGGCCTACCTTCTCCAAGCCCGTTGCCTTCGCTTGTTGCAGTTAGCTTCTCAAGCAGCCCTAAAGCCCTTTTTAACTGCTCGAGAAATGTTGCAGTTGCTAGGCCACATGGCATCCACCGTGCATGTGGTACCATATGCTCGCCTTCACATGAGGGCAGCTCAGTGGACTTTATCCACCCAATAGACCCAGGCATCGGGTTGCCTGTCAGACAGAATAGCAAACACAAGTCATCTCATTCTGTCTCTCCAATGGTTGAAGTCCACTCAAAACCTGTTGCTGGGGTCCCCCTTTCAGCAACCTCTTCCCCAAGCAACTCTTACAACAGATGCTTCTCCAATGAGCTGGGGAGCTCATCTGCAAGACCTCTCCACCCAGGGCACTTGGACTCCACAAGAGAGTTGTCTACATATCAATCTCTTGGAGCTCAGAGCAATCTTCCTTGCTCTGCAATGTGTTCCACACTCTGCTCAGCTACAAAACAGTCCTTATTCATACGGACAATCAAGTAGCCATGTTCTATGTGAACAAGTAGGGGGGAACAGGCTCTCTGTTGCTTTGCAATGAAGCTCTGCGACTGTGGGCCCTCGCCAGAGAGCATCACATCCATCTTCTGGCAGTGTATCTTCCAGGTGTTCAAAATTCTTGGGCAGACAGACTCAGTCGAGTTCTCCTTCCACATGAGTGGTCTCTGCATGCAGACCAGGTGGCCAAGATTTTTCAACTTTGGGGAACCCCGGACATAGACCTCTTTGCAAGTCCGTGGAATGCCAAACTTCCCCGGTTCTGTTCCAGAACTCCGGCTTAGGGAGCTCAGGCAAAGGATGCTTTCCTCCTTCACTGGGGTCAAGACTTCCTGTATGCCTTTCCACCCATTCACCTAATTCCCAAAACCCTCTTCAAGCTTCAGAGAGACAGAGCCACATGATTCTCATAGCACCACATTGGCCACAGCAAGTGTGGTACCCTCTGCTTTTACATCTCTCTCAAGCTCCTTCCCTGGAGTTAGGGTCTGCTCCAGAACTCCTATCTCAGGAGAACGGAATGTTATGGCATCCCAATCTCCAGTCCCTGCATCTCAGGGCTTGGTTGCTGAAGGCCTAGATCTCCAAGATCTTCATCTTTCTCAGCAAGTGAAAGATGTTCTTTTTGCTTCTAGGAAACCTTCCACTAGACGTTCTTATGCTTTCAAGTGGAAAAGGTTCACTATTTGGTGTTCCGAAAAGAGTCTTAACCCCCTTGCTATACCTCTAGAATCTTTACTGGAGTATCTCCTCCATTTGTCTAATGCAGGCCTTAAGACAAATTCAGTAAGAGTCCATTTGAGTACTATTGCAGCTTCTCTTAAACCTCTAAATGGACAACCTATTTCCTCTCATCCTTTTATAGCAAGATTCATGAGAGGCCTCCTTCTAACTAAGCCTCCCATTAAACCACCTCCAGTGGCATGGGACTTGAATCTGGTTCTTGGGCAGCTCATGAAGCCACCTTTCGAACTCTCAGCTACCGCCTCCTTGAAATTTCTTTCTTGGAAGGTTATCTTTCACATTGCAATCACATCAGCACTCCGCATTAGTGAATTGCAAGCACTAGTAGCTAATCCACCTTATACAAGGTTTCATCATGACAAGGTAGTCCTTGGGACTCATCAACACTTTATGCCTAAGGTGGTCTCGCCTTTTCACCTTAACCAGGAGGTCTACCTACCTGTCTTTTTTCCAAGACCTCATGCATCAAGTGCAAAGAGGAATCTTCATACCCTGGACTGTAAAAGAGCTCTGGCTTTTTATTTACAGAGGACACAGCAACATAGAAAGTCTTCTCAGCTCTTTGTTACTTTTGACCCTTCTCATTTGGGACTGCCAGTCTCCAAGAGAACACTATCCAACTGGATTGCTCAGTGTATTTCTTTCGCCTATCAGAGTAAGAACCTTTCTCTGGAGTGCCATGTCACAGCTCACAATGTGAGAGCCATGGCAGCCTCAATGGCTCATCTGAACTCTGTGTCTATTGACGACATCTGTCAAGCAGCCACTTGGGCCTCTGTTCATACCTTCACAGCCCATTACTGCTTGGACAAGGACTCCCGCCAGGATGCCTTGTTTGGTCAGGCTGTTCTCAAACACCTGTTCCATACTTAATCAACTCCTACCCACCATCCCTGATAGGATGCCAGAGATCCATGGGAGGAAGTGGAGCCCTTCTCAGGGACACACAACTTCTGGGGTTTCTCCCTGGCACCCAAAGCTAGGGAGTCCCCATATGTGATGACTAGATTCCTGCTTGTTCCTGGAGATAGCATAGTTACTCACCTGTAAAAGGTGATCTCCGGGAACAGCAGGAATTTAGTCCTCACAACCCACCCACCTCCCCTAGGAGTTGTATCTCTCTCTCTCTTTCCTTTCCCTCTCTCTCTCTTTGTCTCAGCTTTAAAACTCAACTGGAGAGAGGCAGTTGGGAAAGGCGGGAAGGGCAGCACACAGGTGCTGTGGGATGCTCCCAAAATCTTTCTGATTGGACGCTGGGGAGCGTTCCCACACAGGCTCCGTCGGTACTGACGATACCCATTTGTGAGGACTAAATTCCTGCTGTTCCCGGAGATCACCTGTTACAGGTGAGTAACTATGCTTTCTCTTCTTCACAATAGGCAACCTTTGCAATATTCTTCAGGCTATTAAACAGATACTTAAATAAAGCTGCGATTATAGCATTCATTTTCCACTGTGAAGCTAATCACCAAATTCAGCAGGTACAATTGTAAGACTCAGTGAGCCTTGCAGATCAGACAACTCTTCTGGTGAAATTGGTTTTGGTCAACATCACTTTCTATATTGCTCAAGTTCTCTCCTGCCAACTTCTTTTCTTCCTTTAACATTTCTTCCTCTATCTTAAGAATTTTTGATTAACTTGGCTTGGTTTCTTCTTTTTCTGTTCTGACTCCACAGTAATTTTCTTAAGGTTATTCCATCTCTTACCTGAAGGATCTCTTTGTATAATGGATTTCCCTTCCTTAGCCATTTCTTAGCTGCATATCTTTGCCATTTGATTCTGAAATTTTGTAGTTTCTAAAAGACTTGTTAATTTCTGTTCAGAGTTCTCTGCTAGAGGACTTTCCACTACTCCACGAGTTTCTTCCGTTCCCTCCTTAATGATCACACTATCAACCTCTACTGTGTCCATTTCCTCCATTATGATCAGATTTCTTTCTTCAGGGGAATTAGTTTCCTCCAGAATGTTCTCCTTTTCAATATCTTTCATCTCTAGATCTTCAAAACAATCTTCTCTCGGACCTTCTTCCTCTGATCTTGATCCATTAAGCAGACTTGGCTTCTTCCATCAAGGCACTAGTTCCTGTTAAGTCTTCTTCCTTTCTTCTGCAGGAACCGGGCTATAGTTTTGGTCTTTCATATTTTCATCTTCTTCAGAACTTACTTTCCTCAATTACTGCTGGGATAACAAATCTCAGGAACCTCTTCTTTCACTGAAACAGAGACATCCTCTTCTCATAAATTTTCTTTCCCCAGTTTCTCCTCTAACTAGACTTCTTCTTTAATCTCCATTGGATCATCTTATTTGACGGACTCCATCCACTCACTTTCTACTAATACCACTGGTACAAGAGTAGGGAGATCTGTCTCTTTTACTTCGGTAGGCCTGCCTTCCCTTCTGTCTTCTGAGACAGAATTCATATCTTCAACCACCTTTACACCTTCTTCCAGAATAGGTTCCGGTGCTATTACATTTCTTGAAGAAATATCTTCTTTTTCTTTGGAGGCTTCACTTGGAGGGTACACCCATTCATGTCTGTTTGGATAAGTGCCTTTCAATTTTGACCTAAATTGTGTTTAAGAGAGTGGTATTGCTGCTCAGCTTCAAGACCTTAATTGACTGATTTAGTACAGTGTGGTAATCTGTGCTCCACTACTACATATTACTGTGCTTGTTAATTGGCACCATTCCTATTATTTTAACTAGTGTCAAATTACTCAAAATTATCTGGTAATCTGAACTAATACAAGTTGCTATGCTTTAGAGAATCAGCCAGTTAAATGTCAAACTTATTCATATCAAGAAGCAACAGGAGATCTGTTTAGTTCTCTAAATGTTACTTCAACACTCCAATGAAGAAATATGAATTACAGTCCTGAGAAAATGTTAGTGAATCCCTAGAATGGTCTGTATTCTAGCACAATTTGTATTTAAAGCTAATCAACACACTGATAAGAGAAACAGTATAACCAAATTGAATAAATAACACAAACCAAAAGGAGTAAGTTAGTGGTCAAAGAGGTTTATTTTGGAAGCCCTATTTGGTATCTAAATGTGTATAAGCAGCCATATAAATGTGTAAATTGCTTCCAAATGCAAATTGTCATTTCAAAAATAAGAAATTTACACATGGCTAACTGTACCATGTCAAAAGTAGATGGGGGCATCTCAGAAACATGTTTGGGACATGCTTTGAGTGGGATAAAATTCTACATGTGTATTCATATCTTTCATTTATTGACTCCTGTTGTAGATAGATACTTACTCCAATGACTTTTTTTACCATGTTCTTTGTGGCAGATGTTCTGTGAAACCATGTCTAAGGGGCATGTTTACTAAAACCCCGCTAATGTGCGGGCCGCGGTAGTGTGCGGATGCCATATAAGGAGTGGGCGTTCCATCCTGAAAAAGAAAATCCGGAATTTACATATGCGCTAAGGTGCGCGGCGCCCATGTGCACCCCGCACATAAGCGCATGAGATAGCTGCGCGGGAGGCATAAGTGGCGCGCTGATATGCACACAGAAGAGCAGAGCCACAGCACAATGGTCAAGGCACTTACCAATGATGCAGGAATCAGGGGTTCAATCCCCCACAGTGCCCAATGAAGATGGCTGGCTGAGGCGTTAATTTATGAGGCATATAAATAATGGGTGGCATAAGGCGGCGCGCTAATGTTTTCGGAGGCATTTTACTACTGGGGGGCATAAGTGGCGTGCTGATGTGCAAGCCAAAGAGCAGAGCCACAGCACAATGGTTAAGACACTAACCAATGGTGCAGGGATCAGGGGTTCAATCCCCCACAGTGCTCAATGTAGACAGCTGGCTGAGGCATTACTTTAGGAGCTAGTCTAATATTGTGCAGCATAAGGCGGCACACTGATGGGCATTAGGTGGCATGCTATTGATTTAGGAGGCTTTTTAATATTGGGCAGCATAAGGCATATGCACAGGAACAGAACCACAGCACAATGGGTAAGACACTGACCAATGGTGCAGGGATCAAGGGTTCAATCCCCCACAGTGCCCAATGAACAAGGCTGGCTGAGGCATTGCATATTATGGAGAAGATTGCTTTTGGAGTCATTTTATGTTTATTTTAATTATCACTACTAGCAAACGCACTCTCGAAGCGTGTTAACATAAGGCGCCCTATAAGGCACATTTTAAGGTGCACTGTCAGCCAAGGCACCCTAGAATGTTGCCTATAGGGTGCTTTAGAAGGTGCCGTTTGAGGTACCGCAAGGTCAGAGTGCTGTTTTTTATGGCAGCACTGTGCAGTTTAAGGAATGAAAAGCATAAGTAGGTGCGCTGACAGGCAAGGAGGAGCAGCAGTGGAGCACAATGGTTAAGGCACTGACTGCTGATACAGGGGTCATGAGTTTGCTCCCCAGGGTGCCTAATACGTAAGGCTGGCTGTGGCATCAGCTTTGCATTGTACATATTTGTTCCTGCAGAACTTTATTTTTATTTTATTAATTGCTGCCAGCAAACACGCCCTCACATGCCGTAATTGAAGTTGCCGTATAAAGCACCCTATAAGGCACTCCATAGGGCACATTATAAATTGCACTGTCCGCCACAGCACCCTAATATGTCCCCAATAGGGCACCCTATAAGTTGTGTCACAGGATAATGTATAGTGCACCATATATGGACGGGAACCATAAGGTGCCCTATAGGGCGCCCTATAAAGCACCCTCAGAGGCACCTTATGGGTACAGTACGCTGAGGGTGTTTTTGCTGGCATCAAAATATGTACATTAAAAAAAGATAATGTGTTGAACAACCCTATCAAACAACCCCACTGTGGGTTTGAACCCATGACGTCTGGCTTCACAGGCAGTGAAGTAACCATTGGGCTACAGCTCTATAGCTGCTTGCAAGCCCCTGGCTGGCTGTAGAGAGCCTGCACGTCACCACACAGACAGTCTGCTGTGGTCACCAAGATAGGGTTAGCCCACCCATACCCATGATGCAATGCACATGCAAATCAGCTGTCCACAGATAAACACAAGATGGGCAATGCACCCCCACAGCACCTCGGCCTGGTAGGGGGAAGTGACCATGTGCACCCACACAGCACCTTGGCCTGGTAGGGGGTACTGACTGTGTGTTTTACTGGCACAGAGTAGCTACACACTGTCACATTGTGCGGGTAATGTGCTCACTCTGAGGGTGCAATGAGGTGCCCAGGACCAGGTCCCAACACCTTCCATAGCTGAAAGAGGCCATGCTGGAGGTCCAAAGCAGTGTTAATGTGTGAGATAGGTAGTTTCTTCACAAACACCTTGAATATCTCTGTCTGTTTCAGTCAGGTGTAGCCCCTACGTGGCCTATGTACCACCACCCCCCTTCTCCAGGGCTGAGGGTGGCAATAGATCCACATTCTACCTCCCTGCAAAGGTGGCAGGAGAGGGGACCATCAACCCTGGTCCTGCTGAGGAACAGACACCCCACAGGGCAGTCAATGCAGCACTATACACATCCATAACACAATAACAGACAGACATTAGGCCTGGATATGGTAAGCTGCACCCCACCACTATCTGATATTCTCCTTCAGCAAGTCATCAGCCACTGCACCCTGCAAGCCGCTCCATCAAGATACATACCAGCTGCAAACAGTCTGCTAGTTAGCCCATAGTGCATGTTCCCAGTGCAGATGAGTGCACCCAAAACTGGGATGACAGCATACACAGCAAGCAGATAAATCAGTGACTGGGCCCCAAAAGGAAACCCATATCTATCACATGAGAAAAAAACTATATAGCACTATGGGGGTGTCTAGCCATGCTGTGGTCACTGCACAGTCAGGGTGAGAGTGATCTCTCAGCAGGACATACTGAGGTCACCCTGTCTGTGAAGGTGGTGGCCGGGCACTAAAATGTCCCAGTCAGTGCCCTGTGCAGATGCACCCTGGCCGGGCCACCTTGTCCGGCCTATACCCATGGTACCTTGCTCCTCATTATGCACATTGGCAGCCCAATACTGGCAACATTGCTGGCAGTGTGGGCTGTGGAAGGTTTTTGCAGCCACCACACACTGGATAGACAGACAGCCACCCCCACACCTATGCCAGCATTGTCATACTATAGAGGAGTTCAGCAGCCATACCCACCACACCAGTCCTGGGCACAGTACAGGCATGGATATGGTACGCAATACTGTTGGGGGTCACTCCCCAGGGTGGTAAACACTGTCAGAGACCAGACCTGCAGCATACACCGCAGACATCAGAATGATTGTTATGGTGGAGCCCAATGAGCAAAATATGCTTAACATAGGAATTGATATCTGCCAGTTATCATGGGAAACGTTTGATAGCTGTGTACCATATACCCAGGTGTAGGGTGGCATTGCTAAGGTATGCAACTGCTAGTATTGGGAGATACAGGCAGGGCCCAATGTCCTGCCTCTCCAGGAGGCATTGGCCAATGGGGCCTGTGGGTGTGTGTGTGGGTGTGTCTGGCCCTGTTGGCTGCTGCTTTACGGCAGAGTTTCCCAACTCCAGTCCTGGTGTTCCAAACACTGTTCGGGTTTTCATGCTGTCCCTCATAAATATGCATGAGCTACATCTGCATACCATGGGGGTGGTGCATAGATATGCAGCACAGGCATCTTTATTAGAGGCAGCATGGAACCTGAATGGTGTGGGGCCCTCCAGGACTGCATTTGGGAGACTCTGCTCTAGGTAAAGCGGCTGTTTATGGTGTCTGTGTTTGGTGTGGTAAAATATAGGCGTATTAACCATGCGTATGTTCTCAGCAATAAAGGTTTGTCCTTACTATCACGGTTTAGTTGTGGGAAAAATATGTGGACAGGATTGGCAGTAGCCCCAGCTGGCCTTTGAACCTGTGACCTTCTGTTCTTGCACACACCGTCTGTGTGCACTGCACCACCATGTTGCCAAAGATATGCTGCATTCCCTGGGGAGTCCATGACTGTACATCCGACAGAGCCTGTCTGTTGTGGTGGATGGTGCCAGCCTGCACAGGCCTAGGCCATTGTCTGCCGTGGCTTGCAGCCACTGCCCCCTCCACCACCTGTACCCTTCTGCCAACATGCAGACATGTCCTTATCTGGGAAAAAACATATGACCTGATTGAGTTGTGGCACTCCAGGACTGAATTTGGGGGACTCGGCTGTAGGTAATGCCCATTGTTATGGTTTGTGTACGGTGTAGGGTAAAATATGGGTGTTTGAACCATGCTTATGTTCTCTGCAATAAAGGAGTGTCTTTACTATCACTGTTTAGTGGTGGGTAAAACTATGGGGACTGGGTTGGCAGGAGCCCCAGCTGGGATTTGAACCTGTGACCCTCTGGTCTTACAGGCACTGGCTGTGTCAGTTGCACCACACTGTAGTCACAGAATCAGTGCAGTCCCTGGAGATAGGAAACCTGGCCTGACGAGTCAGAAACCCTGCTCTGCACAATTTTACTGTGGGCTCATTTACCTTGTATGGAGACAAAAGTGCAAATAAACTTCAAAAATGACCTCGAAAAAAGAGGCAAACACCCATAACCAAGCTGGGCACCGGTGATAGCAATGGGCAACATTAAAAAACACTCCCAGGAAAGCTCCAATAAAATGAAATGATTTTTGAAGGGGTCTACGGAGCGTAGACCCTTCCTAAAATCATTTCTTTTTTTTGGAGCTTTCCTGGGAGTGTTTTTTTATTGTTGCCCATTGCTATCACTGTTGCCCAGCTGAATTATAATTTTTACAATTTTTCTTGTTGTCATTTTAAAGTTTTATTTGAAATTTTGTTCTGTGCACATGTATCACACTGCTCACTTTTTGTCGGTTTCCCCGGTTTTGCTGTACATTGCTGACGTAAATGGTTTCTCTTCCCTTTAAATCGTCTCTAACGCGAGGTTTTCACTCGCGGTATTTTTTATGTTGATTTTCAGCCCCGCTCCTGTGCGGGGAGCCTCTCCCCGCCCACTCTCCACCCATTGACCCCGTCCCTCCGCCCCTACGGAGCCTTCCTCCGCCCTCGGAATGCCTTTCCACGCCCCTAGCACACATCAGCGCGGGCCCGTTAGTGTGACGCGCACGTGTGCGGGGCACAAAAACGCACTATTAGCATGCGCTAAGGTACCTTAGCGCACGCTCAAGTGCGCCCCGCACAATTGCGCGGTTTAGTAAACATACCCCTAAGTATACCATCAGAGACAATTCTAATCCAGATTTTGACTGTACAATTAGTGATCATCAATAATAAGAAAATAAGATATGCCATACTGAGTCAGACTAAGATCCATCAAGCCCAGTATCCTATTTCCAACAATGACCAATCCAGGACACAAGACCCTGGCAGGTTCCCAAAAAGGTACATAGGTTCCACAATGTTTGTCCTGGGGTAAGCTGTGCATTTACTGGGTCCTCTTTAATAATGGTTTATGGACCTTTCCTCCAGGAACTTGTCCAAATCTTTTTTAAAACCAGCTACACTAACAGCTTCTACTATATCCTCTGGTAAAAAATTCCGGAGTTTGATTACGTGGAATGAAAAAAATATTTTCTCTTATGAGGCTTAAATGGGTTACATTGTAGCTTCAGTGAGTGTCCCCTAGTCTTTCTAGTTTTTGATGGAATAAACATCCGATCTACGTTTACCTGTTCTACTCCATTCATTAATTTATGACTATTGCTGTACAGCAAGGAGTGCTACAGAGAGGGTACTCACATAATGCACCATATGAGAATGAAGGTCTTGAAAAAGACCCCTTTCAAGTTAATATCTCAAGGCTAAAAGAGGAGAATAAGAAAATGATGAGATTGCATAATCACTTCTAACAAAATATAAGAGAACACACAGAGCCAGAACAGAGAGGAGCAAAAAAGTCTTTAAATTTGAGATGAACGCTACCAATTTGAGTACCGTGAAGTCCTTATGGGAGGTCAGAGCACAGAGAACCAAGAGGAGAAGAGTAACTTTGTGCGATGGCCACAGGCCTGATACAGTGAATCTAAGTATCACACAGGAAGACATATCGTCAGTACATTACCCAATAAAGCATAGACTTGCAACATGTAGTATCGAATATCTTGAAGGAAGCTGTGTGTGAGCGTCTTAGATTATGTAGCCCGATATTCGTGCCAAAAAACATTGATTGACAAGTGTGCACGCATAACAGGAGTGAGTCTAAGGCACTGATGAGAAAAGATAGTATACTGGAGAAATGATGGACAAAATCAAAAGAAAGAGATCTTTTCTAGGGGGAATGTGAGCGCTGAACAAGATCTTCAGGGCACTAGGTAAACCAAACCATGCTTGAACTGGAGAGTAGCTCGTGACATCGGACGGAAAAAGGAGTTGATCAATAAGAAATTATGCTTGAAGTAGAGGGTTGCTCGTGATCTGCAAAACATTTCTGCTCCACCGACTCCTTTTTCCGTCCAATGGTACAAGCAACTTCAAGCATGGTATGGTTTACCTAGTGCCCTGGAGATCTTGTTCAGCGCTCGCATTCCCCCTAGAAAAGATCTCTTTATTATTTCTCCAGTATACTACTTTCTCTCATCAGTGCCTTAGACTCACTCTTGTTATTTATTTCATTTATTTGTTTAACAGTTTTTTTATACTGCTTTATCATTTCAATCAAATTGGTTTACATTGTAACTTAAACTTGGTAAATGTACATTAAACAGGGACATTGATAACTTGGATTTTTCTGAACAATGGAGAGTTATGTGACTTGCCCAAGGCCACAAGGGATGCTAGTGTGAATTGAACCCTGGTCTCTGGGGTTCCAAGCCAGTGCTCTAACCACTAGGCTACTCCTCCACATTGAGTTATGTACTACTCCTCCACTCCAAGTTATGCGTGCACACTTGTCAATCAATGTTTTTTGGCACGAATATCGGGCTACATAATCTAAGACGCTCACACACAGCTCCCTTCAAGATATTCGATACTGCATGTTGCAAGTCTATGCTTTATTGGGTAATGTACTGATGATATGGCTTCCTGTGTGATACATAGATTCACTGTATCAGGCCTGTGGCCATCGCACAAAGTTACTCTTCTCCTCTTGGTTCTCTGTGCTCTGACCTCCCATAAGGACTTCACGGTACTCAAATTGGTAGCGTTCATCTCAAATTTAAAGACTTTTTTGCTCCTCTCTGTTCTGGCTCTGTGTGTTCTCTTATATTTTGTTAGAAGTGATTGTGCAATCTCATCATTTTCTTATTCTCCTCCTTTAGCCTTGAGATATTAACTTGAAAGGAGTCTTTTTGAAGACATTCATTCTCATATGGTGCATTATGTGAGTACCCTCTCTGAAGCACTTCTTTTTGTACAGCAATAGTCATTTTTACTTATTTATTTGGCTGCTTTTGGTGTTTCATTTATATGTTTATGTATCACATATTTTTAATTTCTATATTTATGTTTTTATTTGTTTTATCTTCTCTTTATTTACTTTTCAAGTAATTAACATTATTGTTTACTATTAGATGAAATATTTATGTATATTTCTTACATATTTTTCATGTTTTAATATTAGTTATATTATTAATGTTTGCATTGTTGATTTTAATCATTGAAATTCATTGTAATTGTTTTTAGATGCATACCCCCCAATGAAGGCTTGACGCTGAAACGTGTAAGGGATTTTACCTAATAAAACTTGCACCTGTGACCCTTTACTGGCCTTCGCCCATTGTGTGATCTCCAGGAACAAGCAGGAATGAGTCTTCACATATGGGTACATCGGTACCGACGGAGCCTGCGTGGGAACGCTCCCCAGCGTCCAATCAGAAAGCTTTTGGGAGCATCCCTCAGCGCCTGCGTGCTGCCTTCCCGCCTTTCCAACTGTCTCTCCTCAGTTTTCGTTTTTCCGCGGAGCCGGCAAGACATCCTCCTGTCATCGCAGAAAATTCTTATTTTTTATTTTTAGTTTTCTACGGGGTCTTAGGCCTTTCAGGCCTCCCCTATTTTTCCTTCATGGCCACGAAATGTTCAGTTTGTGGCGGTACAACTTTATGTTTAGACCCTCGAAGTCGGTGTTTATCCTGTTTGGGTCCTGACAACAGTTTGGCGAGAAGACATCTTCAACATCGAGAATCCCTCGATACACGGTTGCCCTCCAACTTTGGGGCACCGTCCCCTTCTTCTTCCACTTTGATTCAGGTAACCCACAAACGGTCTGTTAAGACTAGCCAGTCCTCGAGTGGTACGTCTCATGCACAGCATGTAGACAGCTCCGGCTTTGCCCTCGATGGCTTCCTGGCTTCAAAACCCCGGCGGGAGTCTTCGGTCTCCAAAGCGGATAAGGGGTTTCAGCTTGTTTCTGGGGTTCACCCCCCACAGAACATACCTGAGCCGTGCACGGTGGTGGCATCCGCTTTGAGCGGTACCGATACCCCTGCATCGGCACTGGTGTTGGATGAAACACTCCTCACCAGGGATCGTCATCTGGCCTCCTCGGTGCCTTCGGGACCGATGGATACGTCCCAGATTGTCTTTCCCTTATCGGTTCCAACACCGATACTGCCACCGACGTCGGTACAATCCAGATGTGCATCGACAGCCTCGCTTCCTTCGATGCCGAGTCTGGAATCGACCTCCAGTTTGGAGGACTGGGTACCGACTCGCCTTGGTACCGTCTTGCGGCGGTACCGAAGGCTCAGTTCCCCTGAGGCCGCTTGAGTTGCCACTGGTAGACCTTCATTCACTGGTATCGGACATGGTACCGAAGTCGGTACCGATGTCTTCATTACCCTCACAGTCGGTGCCTTCCATGCTTCGCTTCTAAGGCTCCTTACCCTCGATGCCGAGTTTGGAATCCATTTCTAGTCTGGAAGACTGGGTACCAATAGATTTTGGTACCGACACCGATCGATACCGGTGGCTCGGTATCGAGGATAGCAGCCGGAGGTTTTTGGTTCCCTTGGTACCGACTGAAGTATCGCTGATGACTACTCCGATGTCTTTGTCGAGCCCGACTCCGACATTGGTACCGGTATTGACTTCAGTACCGGTATCCACAGTAGCATCGTGGCAAACTCCTACCATGCTTTTTACAACAGCATCGCTCCATTCTATACCAAGCTTGGAGTCGATACCTGGCATGGACAATGTGGTAAGGATGGTTGCTGTTCCTGACAACCAGTCCAAGCAACCATCCCTTAAACATTCCACACTGCACCCTGCAGGATCTTCTATTTCTATATCTCTGGATAACTCTGTGGGTGCTCAGGCTAGTTCTTTAGATCTAACCTGTCCAAGGGAGATTCCTGTTGGGGATCCCTCTTTTCAGAGTTTCCTCCTGGATTTATTTATTTAGCTGTATTTATATCCCGCTTTTCACCAGGTCAAGGCGGTCAATTGGGAGATACATTTAACATGAGGGGATATGACACACATACGCTAATACTTACAGGGAACATGGGCAATGGAGGGTTAAGTGGCTTGCCCAAGACCACAAGGAGTGCCTATAGGACTAGAAATCCCAGTCCCTCCGGCCTGAGATTGCTGTCCCCAGGTGGGACTTGAACCCCCGGCCCTCCGGCCCGAAGTACCTTGTCCTAACCACTAGGCCACTCCCTCCTACCCACTAGGCCACTCCCTCCTATTCCAGGACATGATCCTGCATCAGGCTCTGTTTCCACCAAAGCAAAGGACAATATAATGCTTCCTTTGCATCATTCCTTGCAGGATCTCCTTCTAGGAATGTGGGAAACACCTTTAAGGGTACCCCCACCTCCCAGATCAACTGATCTCTTATATCAGGTGCCCCCCTCTCCAGGGTTCCAAAAGACTCAACTTCCTCATCATTCCGTAGTAGTAGAATCAGCAATGAGGCGGATAAAGAGTAAGAAAAAGCACTCTTCTTATCCGCCAGGTCGTGAGTCTAAGACACTAGATGCCTTTGGACGTCAAACCTTCCAGACATCTATGCTTTCTGCAAGAATTCTCTCATATATATTTTATATGAGTCTTTCTCTTGAGGAGGTCACAAAGCAATTACATCTTTTGACTCCTTTCCTTCCAGTTTCCAGGAGTACAGAGTATTCCTCGCTTCTTAAGCATATCCAGAATATCTCTTGATTTCTTTTTCGTGCTTCCCTAGACTCTTTTGAGTCTGTTAGCAGGACTTCTGCTATAGCTATAGGGACACGACATAGAGCCTGGCTCCAAGCTTCAGCTTTGGTCAAGTGGGAACAACAACGACTGGGACATACTCCTTGCACTGGAGAAAATCTTTTCAACAAGGAGTCTTTAAGTCAGGTTACTCAGTTGTCCACTGATTTACCTGTTCCTAAGGTTTCTTCTACACCTTCTTCTGTCCCAGTAAGTAGGAAATGTCCTACCAAACTTTCTTCCCACGGGAGAAGAAGGTTTCATTCCTCACTTGCCCATCATACAGATGTTCCCCTACAGGGGAGCCATCGTCCTGGTCTGAAGAATCCAACTTTTCACCAGGCTCAGCAAACCCGGCCTCTGCAGGGCTTCTGATCAGTCATCATCAAATGCTTGTGACTCTTGGGGTTAGAATCTACAGTTGTTTCTTCTCAATAGAGGCAATCCACTGCTTCATTCTAACCCCTACACATGGATCTCTTTCCAAAAGACATCCATTTTTTCTATATTTCTATGAGCTGTCAGGATGTTCATGCCTATAGGTCACAGGTTTCTCCTCTTTTCCTGCTAAGGAAAGAGGTCTGACCACTATTAAATGGTAGTTCCTGTGCCAGCATGTATTTCTCCTTTCTATAGACTTACTACTTGGTAAGTCTTCTTCAGCTCTATTCTCTTCACCCTCTTACCAAGCTTTTTTCCTCTGTAAGAGCGGAATTAATTACAGAGGGCTTTTTTCTTCAGCCTCTCTAGTTTTCTCACTTTCCAGTGTGGAGTTTTCCTCTCTGAGTTACCTCCTCTGTTTCCATCTTACTTTGGGGCAGCTTATCAGACATGTCCAGAGTTTCTACTCCTGTTCTGTCTGTTCTTTCTGTTTTTCAACAGTAAGATTTTTTTCTGCTATCTTGCTAGCAGCTGCCTATGCAGGAGCCTTAATGTTTCGACCACTGGTTCTTGTCCACAAACAACCAGATTTGTCCTCCACTAACATTCTGTCTAGTCTTAGTAGTGGCTCCAAGTCAGTGCTTCCATCTATCTTGGAGATTATCTCACTACAAGCTTTCTAGATGGTCTTCTATTTCTGCCATCTCCATTCTCCTGGGTTTGGCAGCATAGTTGGCAGAGATACTGGCTTCCTAGCAGCCAGTTCTATCTCCTCATTCTCCTGCATCATGCTCTCTGCAATTCTACAGAGAAGCTTTCCACTATGGGCCCTTGCTAGAGAGCATGGGGGCTTTTTCTCCAACAGCTATCATAGATGGTTAGAAAAGGCTTTTCAGTCATGTCTCCCATGACTAGAAGGTTCTCCCTTCTTTTACTATCTCCTTTTGCCATAAAGGACATAGGCCTTCTCTTACCTAAGGGCTTAAGGAGTTGCCAATTCCCTGCTTTGGTCCATAGCATTCCCAATCAGGGATATGCTCTTTCTCCTTGCAGCTCGTCCTCATGGTAAGAATGTATGATACTTTTTGCCCTTCAGCAGGTCAACATGATACCTCATCCTTATCTGTCTTCTGTCTACTTACCATGCTAGAGTCTTGGACGACTAAGGACTTGCTGGCTACAGATTGATATCATCCTCTGTTTTCATATGACCATCCTGGTTATTTTACTAGCTAGCATCCTTGCGGATCATAACTAATGGGAATAGATTCTCTATATATCTTCTCAAGTAGGTTGCACCTCCTTGTTATTAGATGAATCTTTCCTCTCCACATGTCCTATGTGAATTCCATGCTGTAGACATATATCTGTCTGTTTAAATACAGACACCCATATTTAGGCCTACATATTCATATTTATCTTTGTGTGTATTTTATGCCCTTCCATATCTCACTATAGATATATTCTTATATGTTATTTATATATCTATATCTCTATATATATCTATATATATCTATCTATCTATATACATATATATATGTATCTGATGAGATATTTTATTATAGATAGATCTGTCTCCACATACTTATCTATCTCACTATCTATGCTCATATAGCTATCTGTTTCTGACAGAGGGATCTTGCCCATACCTCTGCTATTCAGCAGGTTTGGGATTCTACACACACAACCACTCCTGTGGTAGTCAACAATTCTTATACCATAACCCAGGGGTCTCAAACACGCGGCCCGCGGGCCGCGAGAGAACATTGTGCGGCCCGCGACGGAGGGAAAGAAAAAAGCCTTGCTTCTGCTTCTGCCGTTGCTGCCGTGGCAGCGGCAGAATCGACTGTCAATTTTTTTTTTTTTTGAACCTGGCTTCTGCTGCTCAAGCAGCAAAATCAGCTGTGCTGCGGTCCCTTCCTCTCTGCCCGGAGATCCCTCATTGTGCTCCATCAGCGTGTGCTTTTCAAGCCGCGAAGAGAGTATTCCCCTCTCGCGAGGCTTGAAAAGTGAATAGGATTAAGCCACGCGAGAGGGAAATACTCTCTTCGCGGCTTAAAAAGCACGCCGCTGGTGAAGCACAATGAGGGATCTCCGGGCAGAGAGGAAGGGGCCGCGGGACAGCTGATTTTCTGCTGCAGCAGCAGAAGCCAGGTGTTTTTTTTATTTACCGGGGGGGGGGGGGGGGTAGGACTGGAAATGGGCTATTGGCGGGGGGGGGGGGCTGTAGGACTGGAAATGGGCTATTGGCAGGGGGGGTAGGACTGGAAATGGGCTATTTGCAGGGGGGGTTATGACTGGAAATGGGCTATTGGCAGGGGGGGAGTTATGACTGGAAATGGGCTATTGGCAGGGGGGGGTGTGGGACTGGAAATGGGCTATTGGCAGGGGGGTTATGACTGGAAATGGGCTATTGGCAGGGGGGGTGTAGGACTGGAAATGGGCTATTGGCAGGGGGGTTATGACTGGAAATGGGCTATTGGCGGGGGGGTTATAAGTGTTAAAGGGCTATGGTGGGGGATAGGACTGGACATGGGCCGGTGGGGGTTAGGAAGGACTGGAGGTGGGCTGCTGGGGGGAGTGAGGACTGGTACTGAGCTATGGCAGGGCTGACTGAAAGGGGGTACTGGGGGTTAGGGCTGGAAATGGGCTATTGGCCGGGGGGTTATGACTGGTAATGGGCTATGGTGGGGGCTAGGACTGGAAATGGGCAGATGGGGGTTAGGACTGGAGGTGGGCTGATTGGGGGGTTAGGACTGGAGGTGGGCTGATTGGGGGGGTTAGGACTGGTAATGGCCTATGAGGGGAGGTAAGACTGAAAATGGGGTGATGGGGGTAAAACTGGAAGTGCGCTATGGGGAGGTTAGGACTGGTAATGGGCTATGGGGGGGGTTAAGACTGAAAATGGGGTGATAGGGGGTAAAACTGGAAGTGCGCTATGGGGAGGTTAGGACTGGTAATGGGCTATGGGGGGTCTAGGACTGGTAATGGGCTGGGGGGGTTGCTAGGACTGGAAATGGGCTGAGTGGAAGGGGGGCTTGAACTGCAAATGGCTGATGGGAGGGTGGCTTGGAATGGAAATGGGCTGTGAGGGGAGGGAGCTAGGATTGGAAATGGGCTGATGGGGGGCTAGGATTGGAAATGGGCTGATGGTGAGGCTATGATAGGACTGGAAATGGACTGATGCAGGGACTAGAAGGGAGCGGATGCTGGGTGGGGCTGGAACTAGAAGGGAGCTGATGTTGGGGGAGGATTAGAATGGGATGGAGCTGGGAAAGTGAAATGGAGAGGGGAAAAATATTTTGTCTAGGAGAGAAGACAAATCTACAATTGGCCAGGTATTGGGAGAGTAAGTGGGGATTGAGGATGGAGGGGTAAAATTGGAGTGGATGAAATAGGAATGAGGAAAGAGAAAAAGGAGAAAGATTAGTATGTTAAAGCAGATGTAGAGAGAGAATGGAAAAAAAACTAGGAGAGAAGAAAGGGCAAATGGACAGCAGACGATGGAGAGTTAGCAGAAGACATGAAGAAACCAGAAGAAAGTGGCTGGAACAATTGCAACTGAAAAAAAAATGCACAAAAGGTAGAAAAATCTCTCTTTATTTTGAATTTATTAACTGGAATATGTCAGCTCTGGGAAATGTGCATCATTAATGTTTGCGCTTTGTTTAGTACAAGAGGAAATTAATTTATAGTTTTATTTCTACAGTGTTGTTGTACATTCCAAGTTTGGCTTTTGGGGTTCCCAGTTTAATTATTGTCTTCCTGTTTCTAAATCTTTTAGTCTTTCTTTATCCATACTCATTAAAGAGGCATGTTTACTAAAAGTTAGTGTATGGTAACATTATGCAAATATTTATGCAAATGAGGCCCCTTATGCAAATGAGGCCCCGCATCTTATGCGGCCCCCGGGTTACTTTACAAGTCCTCATTTGGCCCTCAAAGCAATTTGAGTTTGAGACCCCTGCCATAACCTAACAGGTTTAGGTACCTCAGAAGCTCTCCGTACCTAATATCTCTCCTAGCTTACCCCAGTTAGGAGAGATATTGTGGATCTTCAGTTACTCACAGGCTTAACGCCTCAGGCATTTGTCTTCACCCTGGGATACAAGGGGTTCCCATACCCTCTCTCCCCACAAGGACTGTGCTTGTTTGTCCAAATCGGTTAGCTTTTCTCTTTTTGCTCCCAAGAGTGAGATACTCTGCCGCCAAAAGAGTTTGGTTTTACCATACAGCTTTCGCTGAAGGCCCACCGTTTTTGTACTACCCCCAGTTTTTTCTACCAGGGGTGCCTGTTACCTTTCAGGATTCTGACCTCCTCTGTTTTTCCTACAGGTTTATTACCTCCACTTTTCAGTGAGGTCCTCTTCACGGTTCCTCTACTGGCTTCCCAGTAGATCCATGAACCTCATACTTCTATCTATGAATCCTGTTGGCGGAGGTCCATATTGCAATATTCTTTGCAATATCATTGATAACAATCATTATCCACACATGGACTCCTTCCCTGCAGTCCTGTGCTAGGTTAGCTGTTCCACAGCATCTTTCTTCTTCAACTCCTACCCTCCATCCTCAGGATGCCTGGTGTTGTGGGGGATAGCATGTTCCAACCTATGCCATGCTTGGACTCCAGGCATCTCAGCTTGGGAGTCCCCATATGTGAAGACTCATTCCTGCTTGTTCCTGGAGATAGCACAGTTACTTACCTGTAACAGATGATCTCTGGGAACAGCAGGAATAAGTCTTCACAACCCACCCACCTCCCCAGGAGTTGTATCTCTATCTATCTTTCCTTTCCTCTCTCTCTCTCTCTCTTTGTCTCAGCTATAAAACTCAACTGAGGAGAGACAGTTGGAAAGGAGGGAAGGCAGCACGCAGGCGCTGAGGGATGCTCCCAAAAGCTTTCTGATTAGACGCTGGGGGGGGGGGGTTCCCGCGCAGGCTCCGTCGGTACCGACGTACCCATATGTGAAGACTTATTCCTGCTGTTCCCAGAGATCACCTGTTACAGGTAAGTAACTGTACTTTCTTGCACTGGACGTGCTTGCATTTTTTTCAGACGTTCTGGCTTAGACGTTCCAGATTGCCCTTGGATGTCCCTTCTAAAATTCCCCTTATGCCAAACAGTCCCACTATCATCACATCTCATCTCAGATCCTGTGTTCTACTAAGAATTATGTCCAAAATAGCTCCCCCTATTGTCAGTTCTTGAGTCAGCTGCTCTATAAAGCAGTCATTTATTTCATCTAGAAACACTATCTCCCTAGCATTTTCTGATGTGACATTTCTGATTTGACATTCACCTAGTTGGTACTGGGGGTAATTGAAATCACCCAATTTTGTTAGCTTCCTTAATTTCTATTAGCATTTCATCATCTATCTGTTCATCTTGGCCGGACGAATGTTATTGCACCCCCTCCCCCACACACTGCTATTCCCTTCCCCTTCTCACATGGGATTTCTATCCATAATGATTGTATAGTGAATTTTGTTTCGAGCAAAATTTGTACCCTGTTTGACTCAATACCCTCTTTAAGATATAGCTCTACCCCTCCACAAATTGATCTACCCCAACATTGCGATATAAACTTGTATCCTGGTATCACAATGTCACATCCTCCTTCCACCAGATCTCTGAGATACCAATTATATCTATATCTTCATTCAGTGTTATGTATTCTAACTCTCCCATCTTATTTTATAGATTTCTATCATTTGTATAAAGGCATTTCAAAGTATGTTTTTTGTTTATATTGACTACCTGCTTTTCATTTGATAGGGGGTAGTTGTTATATTTCATTCTATCTGTTGTTTCACTAGGAGCACCTGGACTACTTTTATCTTTATTGCAACTCCTTGTCAGAATGCCCTAGCCTCCCACTTTTGGTAATATTTTTCCGAGATACATTATTCCGAACCATGCACTCCTAGGTGACTGTCAGCTTTCCCCCATTATCTAGGCTAGTTAGTTGCCAGAAGCCTGATTCTACCCTGGTTACGCTGGAGCCCATTCTTCCAGAAATGACCCCCCTCTATCCCAAAATGTTGCCCAGTTCTTGACAAATCTTGCATCATCATTTCGTCTATGAATTGAGACTCTGGAGCTCTGCCTGCCTTTTTGGTCCTGCAGATGGAACAGGCAGCATTTACAAGAATGCTACTCTGGAGGTCCTGATTTTCAGCTTTCTAACTAAAAGCTTAAATTTGGCTTCCAGAACCTCCTGCCCACACTTTTCAATGCCATTGATGCCCATATGTACCAAACAGCCGGCTCCTCCCTAGCATTGTCTAGATGACACATGTGTCTGGATGACACATGAGACCTGACATCTTTGTACCAGGCAGGCAAGTGACCAAGCGATCTTCACACCCACCAGTCATCCAGGTATCTACATGCCTAATGAGCAAATCACCAACTAAATTTGCTGTCCTAACCCTTCCCTCCTGAGCAGAAGCCTCTGGAGACACATCCCGGAGGCTTTTCAAAAGTGTTTACATCTGAGTTTCAGGAAAGTAGGTTTTACTGACCTAGCTACTGAACCTTAGTGCTGTGCTGAGATTTCTTCTGAATAGGTTTGAGTATAAAATTAGAGGATATATAGAGAAGAGGGCAACAAAAACAATAAAGGAGAAGGAATGTCTTCCTTACAGAGAAAGGTCCTGCCCCTAAATTTCTTTAGTGTGGTTGTTGACGCTACCTCCAGTTTTCCTGTTATTGGTCACTACCACTGATGGATAGGCCTGACTCAACATTGGAGGGACCGTGACCCACCCATGACTATGCCAGCACATTCTCTTATTCAGCCCCTAGTTCAAATCCAGCAGTTGTCCCATCTGGACATCTACAGTATCTCCTAGTGCCTTCACTTCATACCCCTGACTTCTCATTGTTCTCTAAGACCTCATTCTTTGCTTTTCCCTTTTCTTAATACTAATTCTCTCCTATATGGTGAGTAACTGTCTTCTGACCTTCTATCTCATCTTCATCTAGTGTCAACGTGTTGCTATATTTGCACCACTGAAGCACTTATACTGCTCTCAGACTATTGGATCTATTTCCCTTCAGCCATATTTTGTTAGCCTGAGGTAGACTGGCTCCTAGTCAGACTTCCCTCTGGTTGCCAATATGCTCGCTCTTATGCCTTTGAGGGAGACAAGGAGTCAATCCTTCAGGGTTGTTTGCTATATATCACTGGATGCTATAAATCATATGTGCAGGTGGAAAAATAAAATTTCTTAGTTATAAACATGATAAAATCAGTTAATACATTCACTTCAGATTTGTATATCCTTAGGTAAACAAGTCACTGTGTTTCATGCATACTAAAGGTATTTGATGTCTTAAGAAATGGATATGTGATACAACATGCTTTAGAAATGAAGGTTTTCTCACATCTTTATTTTATTTGTTAAGTGAAACAGATGTTCATATAAATCTGCCAAAGACTTGCAGGAAATCATTTAAGAAGGGTTTTTAGTAACTGTTCTGTGGTGGAGGGAGCATTTTCATACACATGAAATGTCTAACTTGAATTAGGGTTTTCTGCTTTTCAAAGGTTTTAATCCAGTAGACATTGATAGACAAGTTTAAATTTTGATATTTTGCTAGAATTGGCACTAATGCTTGTGAATGTCAGAAAACAAACAATCCTAGACTGCCAAAACAGCACACAAAAATAAAATTTGTTTTAGAAGTTTTGATTGCACTACACCCTTTCTGACAGCTAGATCTGAAAGTCAAACAAAAGTAAGTCAATAAAGCATCATAAAGCATACAAGAGAAGAACAATATATTTCTTAGTTTTTTGCTTATATGAGAATATAAGAGATGCTGTACTCAGATCAGAGGTCCGTCAAGCTTAGCAACCTACTTCTGATACTCCAATCCAGGTCACAAGTACCTGGCATGATCCCAAGGAGGAGATCCATTCTCTGTTTCTCATGCCTAGAAATAGGCGGTGGTTTTCCCAAGCTTACATGACTAATAATGGTTTGGACTCTCCTTCAGGAACTTGTCTACTCTGAATCCTTTTAAAACCTTGCTATGCTAACAACCTTGATCACATCTTCAGGAAACAAATTCCACAGCTTTGTTGTATACTGAATGAAAAAATACTTTGTCAGATTTCTTCATAAAACAGGGTCATCCCTACCATTAGGCAATAGTAAGCGGCTGCCTAGGGCAACAACTTCTGAGGGCCCGCAGAGCAGCAGCAATTAAAGCAAAACAAGAGATCCTGACAGCCAAACAAATTCAAAGAGACACTAGCTATTCTTTTACCTCCAAGGAGAGTGGGCACACACATACATGCAAGTAAAGTTTAATATTTAAAAGTATGGAGGGTTATTTTAAAAGCGCTATTCATGATATGGATGTCTGCAAATGGGCATGCAGATTTCCAAATCACTGTGTTTGGTCTTCAGTCAGGCGGCTCATTGTTGACATATCTGTTATTGTATCAATTCATCTCATTGCTGGCCTTCATCTATTCTGTTGACTTTCTACTTTGCCAAGCATGATGTCTTTCTCTAATTATCTCTCTCTTTGCATAATGTGCCCAAGGTATGAAAGTCAAAGTCTTGCCATCTGAGCTTCTAAAGAAAGCTTAGGTTTGATTTCCTCTAGTACTAACTGGTTTGTTCTTCGGGCAGTCCAAGGCTGGAAGAATGGTCTAATGCTTGGCAGTTAAGATTTAATGTGAAGAAATGCACTGTCATTTTCTTGGGAAGCAGAAATCCAAGGGCATTTTCTGAGATAGGGGGCGAGAGGTTGATGTTCACAGACCAGGAGAAGGACCTCGGAGTGATTGTTTCTGAGGATCTCAAAGTGGCGAAACAATGTGACATGGCGGTGGCAAAAGCCAGAAGGATGCTGGGCTGCAAACAGAGAAGAATTACCAGTAGAAAGGAAGAGGTACTAATGCCACTGTACAAGTCGCTGGTGAGGCTTCATTTGGAATATTGTGTTCAGTTTTGAAGACCATATATTGCAAAGGACATAAAAAGGCTGGAATCAGTTCAGAGAAAGGCAACCAAAATGATTTGGAGCCAACGTCAGAAGACTTTTGAGAAGAGACGAAGACCTAAATATGTACACTCTGGAGGAGAGGAGGGATAGGGGACATATGTTTCAGACCTTTTTTACTTAAAGAGTATTAATGAGAAAACAAGCCTCTTCCAAAGACGGGGAAGTTGTAAAACTAGAGGGCATAACATGAAGTTAAATTTGCAGCCACTATCATGCCATGTACAAGGGCAGCAGTACTATATCACACCACAGCTATATCATGGACAGAGGCTGGGTTAATGTCTGTCACACAGCAGATCAATTTAGTGACATTTATGCTCTCATAGCTTGGATCAACATTATGCATATGTAACCTGAAGGTTAGTGCATATGTCAGTACTGTGGATGTTCCTGCTCACCCACATATTTTCTTTGCAGGAATTGGGTGTTGAGCATTTTCTGACTGCCACTTTGGATGAGGGTGAAGGGGGATAGACTCAGAAGTCATATGCAGAACTATTCCTTTACAGAAAGAGTGGTACATGCATGGAATAGTTTTGCAGTGGGTATGGTAGAGACACGGACAGCATCTGGATTCCAACAAGCATGGACAAGCCCAGAGAATCTTTGATGAAAAGAAGGCAACTAATGGTCAGAAAAGATAGGCCATGTGGTGTTTTTCTGCCATCATGTTTGTATGTTTCTATTGTTTCCTATGCACGCCATGCACCATTGACAAACATATATAGTGCAGCTGGCTTACAAGGGAGGCTCTATTACAGCATATTGCATCTGTGACATACCCATCAACATATATCCTTCATTGGCACATAGGCACTGCATCACCTTGACATGGCACTTGTCATTTCCTTGTGCCACTGTAATTCATGGACCAAAGGTAGGGGCTCTACATGAGAGGGATGACATCATAATGATCATAAATGATTCTTGATATTTACAAGGCATATTGTTTGTGTGATGCTTACACTCACATCCATATACAATTATTGAGGGATTTTATTGGAGGGTTACATTTAACATTTAGAGCTCATGTGTATTGCCATATAACATGCATAGACCCCTATCATATTGCTACATACATCCTTGCTCATGTCCATCCACATATGGCCATCTGCTACAGTCATGTCTACCTCTGTCAGCTGCTACACCATGCACAACCCAGTTAGCTTCTTACCAAAGCTACACATCTCTCACATCTATCATGTACCTATTGCACATAGCAGCACTCCTGCACTATCATGCTTTTCATGGACACATCAGGGCCTTGGAGCTTCCTTGTAGGCACACTTATAAATGATCCGAGACTACACACTGACATCATGGCACATTCATAGACTACCCATCACTTAACAGTATAACTGGCTGCAACATTATCCTCTCATGTACTGTGTGACATGTAAGAACCATTTGGGTCATTGAGGTCCATCTTCTCTTACTGTTCCTTCCATGCAGCCAGGGCCAGCCCTAAAGTTGGTTCAGAATATCAGTGCCCTAGGAAAACCTCAAACTTTATACCACCTCTCGCTATCAAGCTCTATTATTTAGCTTGTATTGCCCTGCTTTGGCTGCCCTCAGTAAGTTGCTGCCATAGGTGGCCACCTAGTTTGCCTAGTGGTTGGACAGCCCTGCATGCAGCCCCTGATATGTCACTTTCAGATAGGCTGCCTTATCCTGCGTTAAGATGATGGTCTTTTTCGGACATTAAGGTGCAGGATTGGCACCTTACTGGCCGGTGTCCTCTTAGCGCCCGATAAGTGGTGCCTTATCCCTTTAATGCTGGTACACTTACTCCCTGCTCTTTAGTAAACATACCCCATAGAGAAAGGATCTTCCCTGACGTTGCCATGTCCACCCAGAAAAGGAAGAAGCAATTCTTCCTTTAATAGTCTAAGGTTTTGCTGATGGATGGTCTCTTTTTTCTCAGATTTCATGTAAATGTTTGATTAAATACCAGGGTCTTCATTATATACTTTTTGAGCCTCAGTAGCTGTCTGCTTTCCTGAGCTCTAAAATTAGTATTATACCAACTTAGGGATCGCTATGTGAATATTAATGCTTGCCTTGAAATTCTCCTTGGAATTTTCCTCTAGATTTGTAGTTGAGTCCCCCTTGATGCTGTGGACTAGTGGAAGATCAGAGCGAAATTTGTAATTTTTTCCCTTTATTTAATCTTTTTCTTCTATAGTTGTGGTCAACATTTAGGGGTATGTTTACTAAACCGTCTTAATGTTACCGGTGCTAGTTGCAGCGATAATGTGAAGAATGCCATATAAGGAGTGGGTGTTCCGGAGGCAAGGTAGCAAGAATCTGTATCGCGCGAAAGTGGGTGCCATAGAACGAAAATGCACGTTAACCCTAATTTCATGCCAGCGCAGTGTTAGGAGCAATAAAGATGTAGCCCACTAGTTACTGCAATGACTGTAGAGGCAGAGGTCATGGGTTTGATTCCGCAGTGTTGTTATGTAAGAAGGCTGTCTGAGGCATTTCCTTTTAATTTAAATCAGTGCAGTCTGAGGCATTTCTTTTTTTAAATTTAAATCAGTGCTGCCAGCAAAAACACCCTCACAGTGCTCTAACCTAAGGTGCCACATAATGCGCCCTATAAGGCACTCCATAGGTCACATTATAAAGTGCACTGCCTGCCAAGGCACCGTATAATGTGCCTTATAGGGCGCCTTATAGGGCACTTTATGGAGCGCTTTATAGGGCGCCCTATAGGGCGCCTTATGAGGTACCTTAGGCTACGGCACTGTGAGGGTGTTTTTGCTGGCAGCACTGATTTAAATTAAAAGGAAATGACCACAGACAGATTCATTAAATAACACCACTGTGGGATCAAACCCAAGACTGCTGCCTCCTTAGTCATTGAAGTAACCAGTGGGCTACATCTCTATAACATCTAACACACAGCTGGCTGGTGACAGAAAGACTGCAGGTCACCACACAAACTGTCTGCTGTGGTTACCAGGATAGGGTAAACCCACCTGTACCCATGATGCACTGCACATGCAGATCAGCAGCCTACAGCTGCTCAAAAGATGGGGTAAGCGCCTCTATAGCACCCCGGCCTGGTAGGGGGAAATGACCATTTGTGTTACAGGCACAGAGTAGCTACAGACCGTGACATTGTATGGTTCCTGTGTTCACCCTGAGGGTGAGGTGTGGTGCCCAGCACCAGGTCCGCAGCACCTGGCTTGGCTGAGATAGGCTATGCTGCAGGTTCCCATCAGTGCCAGTGTGTGATAAGTAGTCCTTCCAAACATACCTAGGATACACCTGTGTTCCTCTGTATTTCCCAGTCTTGTCTAGCCCTTGTAGACTATGATGCACCCAGAATAGTGCACGTCCTGTGTGGTTGCCATGGTCACATGTTATAAGAGAAGGGCGGTGGTTAGCCCCAAAAGTGGATTATGTAGCACCACCCAATCTGCCCTCTGTGGGTCAGGGTGGGGGACAGGATCTCCCACCAACAGATCCAGATTCTACATCTCTGTAATGGTGGCAGTAAAGGGGACCATCAACCCCAGTCCTGCTGGGGAATAGGCACCCTACAGGGCAGTCAATGCAGATCTGTAGGCATTATATAGGGCACTGGCAGACAGGCAGTAGGCCTAGAAAAGCTCAGCTGCCCCCCCCCCCCATCTCCATCTGGCATTCACCAACAGAGGGCACAGTCAGTCTCCAGCCACTGCACCCTGCAAGGGGTTCCAGCCATACAAATGCTAACTGCAGACAGTCTGCTAGCTAGTAAGTTCCTGGAGGAACTGTGTGCACCAACAAATGGGATGTGAGCACACACCAAGCAGGTATGTCAGTGATTGGGCCCCAGAAAAGAGAACCCATAGACATCACTTAAGAGCAAGACTGTATAGCACTATGGGGGAACCTAGCCATGCCATGGTCACTGCTCAGTCAGGTGGTGGTCGGGCACTACAATGTCCCAGCCATTGCCCTATGCCATGTGCAGATGCATCCTGCCCAGGCCACCCTGTGCAGGCCATACCCACAGTACCTTGCTCCTCATTATGCACATTGACAGGCTAACAATGGAAACAGTGTAAGCATTGTGGGCTCAGTAAGGTGTGTAGGCAGCCACAAAACACTGGATAGACATACACACACTAGCACACCTATGCCAGCATTGTGCAAATAGAGAGGTTTTTGACAGCCCTGGCTGCCACACCAGTCCTGGGCACAGTGCGGGCATTACTATGGTATGCAATACTGTTGGGGTCACTCCCCGGGGTGGTAAACACTGTCAGAAGCAAAAACTGAAACACACTCCACAGATATCAGAAAGGTTGCTATGATGAATCTCTGTCAACAAATTGTGTTTAACTTAGGATTTGTCATCTGACATTAATCATAGCAACCTTTTGATATATGTGGAATGTGTTCCCAAGTTTAGGACGGCATTGCTAAGTTATGCAGGTGCTAGTATTGGGAGATGCTGCTCTGCGCAGGGCCCAACAGCCTGACTCTCCATGAGGCTTTGGATAGTGGAGCCTGGGGGTGTGGGTGTTTGTGCCCCTGTTGGCCGCTGCTCTAAGGCAGAGGTTCCCAACTCTGGTCCTGGTGGGCCAAACACGGTTCAGGTTTTCATGCTGTCCCTAATGAATATGCATGAGATACATTTGCATACAATGGGGGCGGTGCATACAAATGCAGCACGGGCATATTTATTAGGGACAGCATGAAACCTGAATGGTGTTTGGCCCTCCAGGACTGCAGTTGGGAAACTCTGCTCTAGGGATTGCACATGTTTATGGTGTCTGTGCTCTGTAGGGTAAAATATAGGCGTTTATGGCATGCTTATTTTATCTGCAATAAAGGTTCTGTCTTTATTACCATGGTTTAGTACTGGGTAAGATATAGGGACATGGTTTGCAGGAGCCACAGCTGGGACTTGAATCTGTGACCTTCTGCCCCTGAACCCACTGGCTGTGTGTACTGCACCAAACTGTTGCCACAGGGGCAGATCATTCCCTGGGGATACCATGACTGTTCATCAGGCAGACCTTGTTTGTTGCAGTGCACGGCACTCACCTAAACGGCACTTGGCCGTGGTCTGCTGTGGGCAGATGCCACTGCCCCCTCCACCACCAGCACCCCTTCGCCACCATGCTGACATACCCTTGTGCCGGTGGTGCTGGTGGTGCGCAGTCCCAGGCCATCCAGTGTGCCGGTAGGTGGCTGCCTATTGTGCGTGATATGGGGTAGGGGTACCTGCTTAGACATCCACGCTTCCCCCCGGCACTGCCTGCCAATGTTATGTGCCCTTAGGGGGACTTGCTGGGTACTGCCCCCTGTGATACTGTGGGACACATACTCGTGGCCATGTTTGCCCTTGGTCAGTTGCTGTCTTGCTGGTTTTCCGCTTATACATTCCTATGTGTCACCTAGGCATCTGCCTAGCCCACCCTGTACCCCAGCTGCCACACTGCATGTCCCGCCTGCAGCCCCCTGCAGCCTCACCATAGTGCCCTCTCGTACTTGGGCACTATGATGTTGCTGCACATGTATCACTACTATCACTTTTCTTGGTTTCCCTGCCTTTGCTACACATTGCTGACTGAAATTGTCTCTCTCCCCTGCAAATGTGCCTCTAGCACGAGGTTTTCACTGGCGCTATTTTTCAAACCTTCATTTCACAGCGTTACTGTGCATGGGGCCTCTCCCCGCCCACTCTCCACCCATTGACCCCTTATCTCCGCCCCTGGGGAGCCTTACTCCGCCCTCTGGGGAGCCTTACTCCACCCTCTGCGTACCTTAACACCGCCGGAGACATTATTGCGTGATACGTGATGTTCTCGCACAGTAATGCACCAGTATCGTGTGATAACATCACGTATCGCGCGATAACATCGCAGCTGTGACGTTAGTGCTGTTTAGTAAACAAACCGCTGCTGATCGCTGGAAGTAGCGGTATACAAATGTATACTAAATAAAATAAAAATAAATAAATAAATACCCCTTAGTTACTCTATGTTGTGTACAATATCTTGAGAAATAATTGTAAGTCATCATAATATTTTAATAGTAGTTCTGGCATCTGGAGCCTTACAAGATGGCTGCCTGAACCCTCTGCTCTGTGGGTTACCCTCTGAGTCTCTCTGTTTCTGACTGTTGGCTCCTTTTACTTACTTCTGACTCATGGCTGAAAAGGTATTTGATATCCATATCCCTCCAGTTGGCTCAAAACGGCAGAAGAGGGATCACCAACACCAGATAAAAATAAAGCCTCTAAGGATTTGGTTCTACTGGACGTTTGTACCCTCAAATCTATGGTTGAAAAACATATGGAGGTTTCCATCAGCATTAGGAAGGACATGGAGCAACTTATAGTGCAAATGAGTGCCTTTCAAATACACCTTAATGACCTTGAAGACCGGGTGCTGAAGTACTCTGTCCAGGTAGCTTGAAATGCTACTACAATTAAGAAGCTGAAGCAAGAATTAGAAGATTCTATAAACTTCAATAAAAACTTAATATTCATTTGCTTGGTTTACCTGAGGGTACCGAAGGAGATAATATTTTATGTTACATCTCAAAACTATTCAAGGTGTTTAAGCAACATTTTAAACTGCCATTCCAATTTGAATCAGCACACAGTTCTTCTCGGTACAAGTTATCTATTCCACAGCGATTCCCTCGCCCAGCTTGAACGATTCACCCATGTGCTTCAATTACTCTCCATTGTCGAAGAAAATCCAGACCAAATCAAGATAAATGAAAAGAAACTGATTCTAGTCCCAGATCTGTCAAAGGAGACTGTTTCCCAGAGAAAAGAATTTCTGCAGCTTCGACAACCATTGAAAAGATTGGGGCCCAATATAGGTTATTCTACCCTGCTAAAATGTGTGTTACCTTCAATGATCGCAGCCAAGGTTTTCAGGATCCGGATGAGCTCAGAGGTTTTTTTGACTCCATCAAAATGTCTTAATTTGCTTGGTTAAACACGTCATGTTGTGCTTATATAAATGTTCTTCCACTTACATTTAATGTTGTTTCAATGCCTTTCCTTTGATGGCTGTAGATCGGCGGATCGGTGTGGTGGAGCGTATTGCTGCTGGCACTGATTGCAGGATTTTATTTATTTATTTAGACAGATTTGTATACCACCTTATCCTTCAATCAAAGTGGTCACATCACATCACAATTGGAGGGTTACATTTAACATGAGGGTAATTAACAAAACTGTACAGTGAACTCTTATGTCTAGTTGGGGTGAGCGGTGGAGGTAGTGGCATTAATGTTCGGGTGGGGACTGTTGTCTGTATACTCATATGTTTCTATAAAGAACAGGGTTTTAAGGGCTTTGCGGAAGTCTGTGATGTCATTTAATGCCCTCAGGCTCATTGGGAGGGAGTTCCATAGTGTAGACGCCAGTAGTGATGGTACTCTTCTTGATGTTAATTGTTTAGTCTTGTGATATCCTGCAGGTGTGCCATCATGTTGTCATTATTGGTCCTTCTTGGTCTATTGCTGATATCCCTTGTTATGATGCCTTGGAGTACGTCTGCTGTGAGATGGTGACTAATTTTGAAGATGATCATGATTGTTTTAAATTTTGCTCTTGCTACCACTGGGAGCCAATGCAACTGTTGTAAGATGGGGGTGATGTGATCAGCTCTTGGAGTGTCTGTAATGATGCGTGATGCAGTGTTTTGCACCATCTGTAGTGGGTATAAGGTCTTCTGAGTGAGGCCTCGATATAGTGAGTTTCCATAATCAAGCAGAGCTGTGATGAGTGCTTGGGATACTGTGCGGAAGTGGTCCTGGCGGAGCATTGGCTTGATCTTTCTGATGGTCCTCAAGCGTTGATAGGCCTTGTTTGCGGTTTTGGTGATGTGGGATTTCAGGTTCAGAGCTCTGTCCAATGTGATGCCCAGGTACTTAACTTCATCTTTGACTACTATAATTTTGTCTAGGATGCTGATAGTTTGTGGTGGAATGAAGGCAGGGTTCCTAGTGACAAACATTGCTTCAGTTTTATCGTAGTTCACCATTAGATTGTTGGCTATGAGCCAGGCATTCATGTCTTCAAGGCATTTGGTTATTGTTGTGGTGTTTAGTGCTAGTAGGTTGATTGGAGCATACACCATGATGTCATCAGCATAGATGTGATAGTGGAGTTTGTGGCGTTTGATGATGTTGCATATGGGTTGAATGTAAATATTAAAGAGCATTGATGATAGGGCTGATCCTTGTGGTATTTCATGCGTGATGGGGAACTGCAGTGATTTCTTTTGGGCGCATTTGACTTATTGCATTCGATTTTCCAAGTAGGATGTAAACCACTTCAGAGTATTGTTGCATAATCCTATTTGCTATAGGCGTTGCAGTAACTTGGCGTGGTATACAGTGTCAAAGGCTGCCGAAATGTCCATGAATACTAGCAGGAATCCATTCTTTATGTTATCCATGCTTCTTAGGAGATTGTCAAAAAAGGAAGTGAGTAGTGTTTCCACACCGTGTTGGGGTTTAAAGCCATGCTGATGGATGTCCAGTGGGGCATTCATGTCAATTTGGTCCTGAAGTTGTCTTTGCACTGTCTTTTCAACAATTTTCACAAGGAATGGTAGGCTGGAGATGGGACGGTATGATTTTGGTTCAGAGGGACTAAGGTTGTTGCTTTTAAGTATCGGTTGTATCATGGCGTGCTTTAGGGGTTGCGGCATGTATCCTTGTTGGAGTGAATCTTTGATGATTTTTTGAATGTGGTGAGAGAGCTGGCTTTTTATAGCTTTGAGCCACGCTACTGGGCATGGGTCCGATGGTGAGGTTGTTGTGTTGAGTCCAGTTATTATGTCCTCGACTTGCTGCTTTGATGGTATGCTGAATTCCTCCCATGTTTGATGCTGTTCCTTTATCTTGTGGTCATCTGTCTGTGGTGTAATCTTATGGTCATCTGTCTATGGTGTGATGGAGCATGTCTGAATGGTGTTTTTTGACTTCATGTAGTCCGCAAATTCCTGTGGGTCAAGATGGTAGGTACATTGTTGTGTGGTGTCCTTAGTGAGCTTTTGGACTATGCTAAAGAGTTTTCTTGGTCTGTTAGCAGATTTCATGATTAGGTTGGTATGGTGTTGCTGTCTACGCTCATTTATTAGATTATTATATTCCAGTTGCTTGGCTCTGTATTGAGTCCGGGAGTTATGTGACTTGTTCCATCTCCGTTTTCTCTCCAATCTTCTGAGAGTATGTTTTGCATCTCTGATATCATTTGAGTACCAGGGGGCGTTTGACCTCCTGCATGCTTGTGGTTCTGTGCTCGTATGGGCTGATGCTACATTAGATATTACGGAGTTCCATTTTTCTATGTTTAGCTCAAGGGTGTTGTATTCCTGTTGGAGTTGTGGGATGATTTCGTTTATGAACGAGTCTTTGTTGAATGCTCTAAATGGTCTAGCTATACTATCATCTTCTATGCGTTGGGTGGGGTTATTCAGGGTCAAGGTGAATTCAATAACATGATGGTCTGACCAAGGGACCGGCGTGATTGTTGGTGTTGTGGTCCTGTTCTGTTCTACCAATTGCATTGGCATAAAGACCATATCCAGAGTTCTACCATGTTGGTTTGTTGGGGCGGCGATTGTCTGGTAATATTTTAGTGACTCCATGGCTTTTAAGAATGCCGTGCCTTCTCTTGAGGGTGTGGAGGTTAGGTTGTAGTCTCCTAGTACAATGAGGGGTTCGTGTTTTCTGCTGTGTGCACATATTACTTCATGTACCGTGGAGAGATGTTCGGTTGTGGCTCCAGGTGGCCTGTAGGTGAGGGAGATGCTTAGGTACTTGTTGGCTATGGTGAGTGTGTTGGATTCGACCGTATTGGTGGTAGCGATTGTCTTAAACCTGTATTCCTTTCTGGTCAGTATTAGCACACCTCCTCCTCTCTTTTGTTCTCTGATACAATTAAATGCGGAGTAGCCTGTTGGGGTTACTTTATTTAGTATGACCTGATCTGATTCATCTAGCCATGTCTCAGTGATGCATATTATATCCAGCTTTTTGTCGAGGATAGTATTTGGTTTGTTCCTGATTGATCTGGTGTTTAGTAAAGTACACCTTATGTTGGTCGTTATGATTGGGTTGATGCGTACATTATTTGTATGATGAGTGGGTGTGTTATGTGTGGCATTGTGTGGTTTGTGAACTGCATGTTTAGGATGCTGGTGTTCTTTGGAGAGATATGAGCCCGGTGTCCATATGGGTTGGGTGGTATGTAGATGGAGCAAGGGGATTTGCTAGTTGGGTCCGATGCCCTTTATGCAGGGTGTGAAAGTGTGCAGGAATGCGAGGTAGGCCATGAGGTAGTTGTGAGTGGAGTGCATTTTTATAATTTACTGACCTGGGGTCGGCTTTGTAATTTACTGACCTGGGATCTGCTTGAATTGTGGTCCAGTAGTGGTGGGTGTTTAACCCTTCTCTTATGTCTGTAAACTTGTCTGTTCTCTTTGTTGGGTCTCTCTTCCTCCTCCTCTCATGCGGCTCTATAGTAGTAATAGAGTGTAAACTATGTATTATGTTGTTTTACATGCAGTGGGGGTAGCAGACAAGCAATGAGGTAGTAATGGAGTCAATAAGCTATGCAGCATGAGTTATCTTTACAGCAATGAGGTTTTAGTGAAGTAGCAAGGAGTTAGTAGTGGAATATGCAGGTTATGTATTATATGATATCTACAGCATGCTATGCAGCATATGTTCTACAGCATATGTTATTTGCAGTTATTTGCAGCAGTTTATGTAGCATATGTAATCTATAGCAGTCTATGCATATTCTAGAGCAAGCTATGCAGCATATGTTATTTACAGCATATGTTATTTATAGCAGGCTATGCATTATATATTATCTACAGCAAGCTATGCAGCATACGTTATCGAGATCAAGCTATGCATAATAAATACTTGTTGTAGCTGTTATTTTCTGTTCCTTGTTCTTTTCGTTTGCGTTGGTGGGAGCCAGAGAGTTAGGCGGATAATTGAATTGTTCACCACTTTGCTTTCTATCTAATGGTCCCCGCCTAAGGGCCACGCCAAAGGGCCCTTTGGCGTGGCCCTTAGGCGCGGGTCCACCAGGCACGGTCTCGCCTGGAGGCGCTTTGCTTTTCTGCGTTGCTCCGGTGGCCCGATTGGCTTTGCGAGGGTGATCGGGGAGGGGCTCTACTTCCCTCTCACCTCCCCGATGCCAATCGGGACTGCTGCTGCAGGTTCTGTTTGGCGGGCTTTTCCTTTCTTCAGAGGCGCCCCGCTTTTCTGCATTGGCAGGATTGTTTTTCTGCCCTTTTAAATGACCACACTGTTCTGCTGCGGGCTCGGGGCTCAGCTTGAATTGGCTTCCTATCCTATCCAGCACACTGGTCTAGATGCTAAATAAACTAAATAAAATAGTTGCACGGAGATGTTCCACAAAGCTGCTTCAGAACTCATGTCTACTGTGTGGCCTAGCTCATTGTCATGTGTATCTAGTACTCACTTTGTATAAGTTCCAGTTCAGACATGTGAGGATGTGTGCAAAGTAATTTCTACTCCTTAGTGAGTTTCAGGGGCAGTGGCTTTAGTCTCAGTCATCTTGGGGCTGGGCACTCTCATGCCAGAAGTTAGTTTCGTGGCTGCTGCTGCTGCTGTTCCGATCTTGTAATCTCCGGGTCATCAGAGGCAAGGGTCCTTATTGCGTTTCTTAATCATTCCTTTATACTTAGTTAAAGTGTTTTTCTTCAACACAAAATGGCTTTAAAACTACTACAGGTTTCATCTTACTAGGCTTAAGGACCATGGCCTCATCTGAGCACAGACCCACTAATAATGGGGAAAAACACATGGTGCATCTAGATATTGTCTTCTGGTCATGGTCACAGCTGGTTAAATTCTGACATGCACCAAGGCCTCGGTGTATGTCATATGGCATTGCAGTGTGGGTGGCATTTGAGGAACTCCATAGCGGAGAGTGGGAGGGATTCTGGTTTTGAGCTGAATGGGGTGTTAGAATCAAATGCGAATGATATGCTTGGTTCCTTAATCCTTAACATGTGATTCATAATTTTACAATTTTTTTTATTTCATGTCTTGGTGCTAAAATTAATGTCAGTTGAAAGTTGATTGTTAAGTCAATTAATAGTTGCTAACGCTACTGTATTTAATCTAGGACCTGAGAGCCATACTTAGTTATTCTTCATTTCGAGAGGATTCAGGGGGGTGCTCAGTTGTTCATTTGAATTCTTATAACCCATGGTGATTTGGCCAGTTACCTGTATTATATTGCTAGGTGATGCTGGCCAGAGGTATTGTTTTTAAGGTAGGAAAGGAAGGGGGGGGGGGTTAAGATATTTTCGAGGGGAAGGGTTGGGTGTCTTTATTTTTCTTATGTGCTGTTATCTTTCAGTAATACTTTAAGTCTTTAACTGCCTACAGAAGTCGCCTTGTTCAGATAGTATTAGCAAAAGCAGTCTCCAAAATATTTTTTTTAAAGTAAAAGCTTTAACAATACCAATAACATCTAAAGCACTGCCAAATTAAGGATGAGCCTTAAAATTATATCCCTTAATGTTAATGGAATCAATCACCCAGTAAAGTGTAAAAAAAAATATCATTACATTAGGACCATAAAAGCAGATATATTTTTGCAGAAACACATTTAAATTATGAATCGTATGAAGTTTTATTGTGGTTGGGTAGAGCATCATGTTTTCTGTCTTGGTATTAATAAGAGAAATGGAGTGCCCATTATTTTTCATAAAAAAATGCAAGTTCAAATTTTAGAACAAAAATCAGATAATAAAGGCCGCTTGATATGTGCTAACATTATCATTGCAAAACATAGATATACTCTAATAAATTTGTATGCACCCTCAACCCAATCGTCAACTTTTTGGAACGTGTAAGTCATTTGTTGTTGACATTTGGGACTGCAACCCTAATTATTGGAGAGGATTTTAATTTGGTCTTAAATAACACACTAGACAGTAATACATTATGTAAGGGCTTTTGTCGCTCTCCATATGTGGCGCTGCATGATCTGATAGAAACTCTGGGTCTTGTAGATGCATGGCGATTTCTTCACTCCATCTCTAACATAGTAACATAGTGTATGATAGCAGATAAAGACCATCATGGTCCGTCTAGTCTGCCCAGCAAGGTGGCAAGAGTATGTGCTCCTTGCAGGTAACACCTCCCCATACCTTTGTTTAGGGGTGTACCCACTGCTCCATAAAGGTCACCTCTCCCCATGCCTTTGTTTAGGGGTTTACTCCCCGCTTTGTGCAGGTCATTCCTATTTGTTGAGATAGCAAAGACAGTTAAGGTTATTTTAATTTTATCCTGTTTCTATAAAGGGATCCACTGTGTCTGTCCCATGCCATTTTACATTCTATCACTGTATTTGCCCCCACCACTTCGATCAGAAGGGCATTCCAAGCATCCACCACCCTTTCAGTGAAAAAATATTTCTTGATGTTGCCTTTCAGTTTACCCCCTTGAAGCTTCATGTTATGACCTCTAGTTTTGCAGCTTCTCCATCTTTGAAAAGGTTTGTTTGTTCATTAATACTCTTTAAGTATTTAAAGATTTATATCTTATCTCCCCTATCCCTCCTGTCCTCTAGAATATACATATTTAGGTCGTCCAGTCTCTTCTCATATGTCTTCTGGCGCACGCACCAAATCATTTTAGTAGCCTTCCTCTGAACCATTTCCAGTCTTTTTATATCCTTTGCAAGATATGGTTTCCAAAACTGAACACAATATTTCAAGTGTGGCCTCACCAGTGACTTGTACAGTGGCATTAGTACCTCCTCCTTTTTTGTTGGTAATTCCTCTCTGTATGCAACCAAGTATCCTTCTGGCTTTGGCACCGCCTTGTCACTCTGTTTCGCCACCTTGAGACCCTCAGAAACAATCACTCCGAGGTCCTTCTTCTGGTCTATGCACACTAACCTCTCACCCCCTATTGCATACAATTTCCTTGGATTTCTGCATCCCACGTGCATGATACTGCACTTTTTTACATTGAATCTTAACTACCATTCTTCCAGCTTTTGTAGATCTTTCCTCATGTTATACATTCCCTCAGGGGAGTCCACTCTTGCAAATTTTCATGTCATCTGCAAAAAGACAGACTTTTCCATTCAGTCCTTCAACAAAATCACTCACAAGTACACTGAACAGTACTAGTCCCTGGGGCTCACCACTAATTACCTTCCTTTCATCCGAGTGAGTTCCGTTTACCATCACCTTCTGTCGTCTGTCAGTCAACTAATTTCTGATCCAGTTCACCATCTTGGGACCCATCCCCAGGCTGGTCAGTTTATTGATAAGCCTCCTGTGAGGAACAGTAGCAATGGCTTGGCTGAAATCTAGATAGATCAAATCCATTGCATGCCCTTGATCTAGTTCTCTGGTCACCCAGTCAAAGAACTGAATCATATTTGTTGGCATGATTGTCCATTGGTAAAACCATGTTGCCTCGGATCATACAACCTATTGGTTTCAAGAAAGTCTACTATTATCTCTTTCAGGAGTGCCTCCATTACTTTTCCCACCACTGAGGTTAGGCTTACTGGCCTGTCGATTGCCACTTCTTCCCTATTACCACTTTTGTGAAGAGGTATCACATCAGCCCTTCTCCAGTCCTGTGGAACTTCTCCTGTCTCCAAGGATCTATTAAAAACATCCTTTAAAGGCCTTGCCAGAACTTCTCTGAGCTCTTTCAGTATCCTAGGATGTATCCCATCCAGTCCCATGGCCTTGTTCACTTTCAGTTTTGCAAGCTGTTCAAACACATCATCCTCTGTGAATGTGTGGTATCTGCATCATTTTCATTTGTATATTTGTCAATCACAGGTGGTCCTTCTCTAGGATTTTCTTTAGTAAAATCAAAACAGAAGTATTTGTTTAACATTTTCGCTTTTTCAATTTCACTTTCCATTGATCTGTTCTCGGCACTTTTGAGTCCTGCAATTCCACCTCTGATTTTCTTCCTCTCCTGAATATACCTGAAAAAGGTTTTGACATCACGCTTTAGATCTTTAGCAACTTTTATTCTGCCTTAGATTTTGCTATCCTTATTTCTCTTTTTGTCTCTTTTAGCTTTATCCTGTATTCTTTTCTGTGTTCCTCTGTCTGCGAACTTCTGAATTTTGTGAAAGCAGTGTTTTTACCTTTATTTGTGCAGCTACGTCTTTGGAGAACCAAATAGGTTTCCTTTTCCTCTTATTTTTATTTACTTTCCTTACATACCTATCTGTTGCCCCTTTCATTGTCTCCTTTAGGCCACTGCAGTTCCACTTCTCTTACCCTCTCCCACCCTGCCAACTCCTCCTTCAGGCACTTGGCCATTTTACTGAAGTTAGCATTTTTGAAGTCTAGGACTTTGAGCTTACTGTGATTCGACTCTGCTTTGGATTTTATCTCAAACCACACCGTGTGATGATCACTGATGCTTACATGGGCACCCATCCAGACATTTGACATGTTGTCTCTGTTGGTGAGTATTAAATCCAGCATCAAAATTCCTTTGGTTGGTTCCATCACGATTTGTCTAAGCAATGCATCTTGGAAGGCATCCACAATTTTTTACTTCTTTCCAGATTTGCAGAAGGAATCCTCCAGTCCACATCGGGTAGATTAAAGTCACCCAATATGATCACTTATCCATTCACAGCTACCTTTGTAATATCAATAATCAAGTCTCTATCAATCTCTTTGGTTTGAGTTGGAGGCCTGTAGATTACATCAATATGGATGATAGTGCCATCTCCTCTTTCCAACACAATCCACAACGCTTCTTCTTTTCCCTATGTCCCTTGCATTTCAGCAGCTTTAATATTGCTTTTGACATATACGACTACTCTTCCTCCTTTTCTGCCTTCTCTATCTCTCCTAAATAAATTATGGCCAGCTATGGCTATATCCCATTCCTGTGACTTGTTAAACCATATTTCTGTAATGGCCACAATATCCAAATCAGTTTCCACCAACTTTGTTGGCTAGGCTTCGAGCATTTGTGCTCATTGCTTTCCAGCATATGTTGACTGGCTTGCCTTTATTTTGCAAGGATTTTGTTCTACACGCCTCTTCCCATTTGACATTGATGTGTAGGTTAATAGTGTGGCTGTTTCCAATATTATTATATTTTTGTTGGGCGTGATGTCTTGGACTTGTTCTTCTCCATTCATCACCCCCTTGCCCTAGTTTAAATGTTCGTATGTTCCAAATGATTCTTCTTAGAAGAAAGGCACCATAGCTATTGCATTGAATACATGACATGCTGGTAAAGACTGTGATAAAGAAGTGCTAGTACAAGGTGAAAAAGGGAAAAGGTGGGTGTTACACCTAATTGGAGGACAGATGTCAATCTATATGACGACTATATAGGCAATGCAACCCCAGGGTGGGTGGGATGAGGGGTAGGGTGGGCAGGAATTTAAGTGTCCCTGGCCAATAGACCTTATATGGCTGAGGACACACTCAGATGTCTGATTTAAAAAAGCTATGCAAGGAATGTAGGCAAGCTAAAATATATTCCTAAACTTATAATCAAAAGTTAGATTGTTTGCCACTAGACTGTAGATCAAGGTGGCTCTAGGGAATATACTATTTTCTCATTTCCCCATCATTCATATACGCACATTGATTTTTTCTTAACGTCTATCACACTTCTTCCAGAGATTGATGTATGTGTAATTAAACCCAACCTTATTTCAGATCATGCTGCGGTGGTTTTGGACATAATTCCTCCAAGACTACCTGCTTTGTCAGGATCTTGGAGATTTCAGAACAGTTTTACTTGAAACCTCCTTCACTGTCAAGAATTGAATTTTTTCACAGAAATGAATATGATGATCTACAATTTTAAACTTTTTGGGAGACATTTAAGGCCACCTTATGGGGTGAAATAATAAGCTTCTCTACTTGGCTTCACAAGAAGAATGCTGAAGATGCTAAGAAGCTTGATCGAGACATTGCGCATTTAGAAAAAAATCATGCTCTCACTAATAATGCACCCACTGTTCAAAAACTAATTCAGAAAAGGTACACATAAAATATATTATTAACACAATAGGCCAAGAAAGAAATCTTTCTTCAATGCACTGGTTACTATGCTGACTCAGATAGAGCGGATAATTATTATCTAATCTTTTGAAAGCACAAAAATCAAAGAATTGTATTACTGCTTTACAGCCTGATGAATCATATCTATTAACTAAATCTAGTGACATGCAAAGTCTTTGCATCCTATTATATGAAGTTTTTTACTTTGGACAATGCCGATAATCTAACATTGCATGTAGCATTCCTTTCTTCAATAGAACATCCAAAACTTTAAGTGCAGGATAGTAAAAGACTAGGGGCACAGATACAGGTAGGAGAAATTATTTCAGCTATTAAATCACTAACAAGAAATCGCCAAGCGCGTTAGAATTTTATCAGCATCCTGTACCATCTTTAGCTCCTAAACTTAGACAATTATATTATGCCTGCTATACCCCTGTTGTGAATGTGCTGTGTAACCTGCTGTTTTGCTGCTGTCTCCCTCTCCCAGGCTCACCAGAAATCACTGCTGATTGCTGCCTGTGTCATCTCCGTGCAGCCCGCAAAACTGGAAGGAAGGTACCAGGATGTTTCCGGCTCCTCTCCATATAACTGAACCCGTTGTGGCATTCGCACCATGGGCTCGCACTGAAGGAGCACGCCCAAGGAGCATGACGTGCTCCTTGGGCGAGCTCCTTGTGTCGACTCTGGCAACGCTTCTTGTTAGACCTCCAGCAAGTCACCTCTACCTTTCCTCGGATCTGCACACTAGCCCTCAATTCCTCCCTAGCCCCTTGGAGTCAGCCCCACCCTTGGATGAGGTCACTAGTCGGTCTCCTTTTACCTGATTTTTACCCAGCTTCTCCACCTGTAAGACTTTCTCATTCCTGGTAATGGCATTTATTCCCGCCTTCTGGGGGAGGCGCCTGTCTCGCGCACCAGCACCCCCCCCCCCCCGGCTGCCTAGCTAGTGTGGCCTCTAACTATATAGTCTGCTGTTTTTTGCCATCGCTCTGTGTTCCTGCTTCTGCTCCAGTCCCCCCTGTCGAACAGGATCTTCACGCCGAGCTCCTGAATTGCAGGGCGCTTAGAGGTAAAACAACTATGGTTCAGGATTTGATCCTGCAGTCCCACCTTGATCTCCTCTTCTTGACAGAGACTTGGTTGCGCGAGGGATAGGACCCCATCCTTTCCTGCTGTCTCCCTCCGGGCTTCTCCGCTATTGACACCCATCACGTGGGGTGCTCAGGGGACAGGGTGGCTGTCCTGTTCCATTCAGATTTCGCTTTCACTCTGCTCTCCTCCTCTCTCCTCAACAACCTGGAAGAAGAGACTTTGCTTGAACTCGTCCCTGCCCACCCACTTCCTCCTCCTCTATGCCCCTCCTGCTCTTCGCTCTCATCTTTGGGATGCCCTCGTCCTTACCATCTCTGACGTCTCTCTCCAATTCCCGCACCTGTTTCTCCTCGAAGACCTCAATGTCCATTTCCACTCTCCATCCTCGGTCCGCAACCGGGCCTTCATTGCTTTTCTTTGAGACCCTGATCTTATGCAACATATTACCTCCCCTACCCACATAGCTCACCATACTCTGGACCTCCTCATCACCTCATCTGATTTCCCATGTGTCCCCTCCCACATCTCCCCTAGCCCATTACCGACCACTTCTGTGTCAACTTCTCGCTCTCATTTCCATCTACACCTGTTTTCTCTCGCAAAACCTCCGGCTAAAACTCTAGATCCCTTCCCGTACCCACCTTTACCCTCCCCAAACGCCTTCAGCACATACCTCTCTCTGCCCTTCTGCACTTCCCCTCTGCCAATCAGCTTCTTTCTGCTGACTTCCCTGCCCTTGCAGTGGAAGTCCAAGCCTTTCTCTTGAACTCACGGCTATCCACTGCTCTCGGCCTCCTTGTCCCTTGACCCAATTCCTTTGAACTGGCTCTTGGAGCCCTCTTGTTCTAACCCCTCTCCTATTCTCAATGCTCAATTCCTCCCTAGCATCTGGTACTTTTCCTACCCTTTGGAAGCATGCCTTCCCTTGACCCTATGGACTCTGCGCTCTATCGTCCGGTCTCTAATCTTCCCTTCATCTCTAAGATTCTCGAGAAATTGGTCTTTTCCCAGCTCTCTGCGCTCTTAGACTCTATTCATTTTCTGCACCCACAACAATCTGGTTTACACCCTGGTCACAGTACTGAGTCTATTCTTTTCTCCTTCCTTAATGAGTTTCACATTGCGCACGACTGGGGTGATATCTCCTTAGCTGTCTCCTTAGACCTTTCAGCCACCTTCGATCTTGTAGATCACTCCTTCCTTCTCTCTCATCTCAGTGATGCGGGTCTGCGGGGTACTGTTTTCTGCTGGTTCCATTCCATTCTTCAATTCCGCTCCTTTTCCATGATTGCCCCATCTGATACCTTCTCTTCTTTGCCTTTACCCTGTGGAGTCCCCCAGGGTTCTGTCCTTGCATCTCTACTCTTTAACATTTTTCTTACCCCTCTTACTCTTCTGGTGCAACAGATCGGTGTGTCAGAATATTATTATGCTGACGACATCATTCTTCTTCACCATACCTCCCCTATGTCTCCAGACCTCTCTCCACTCAACGTCTGTCTATCACACGTCACTAGTTGACTTTCCACGAACCTCCTCCATCTTAATCCCTCTAAAATGTCAGCAATGTCTTTTACCCTTGGAAACACCTCTCCTGCCCTGACACCCACCCTTCTCAGCAACCCAATTCCTTTGGTATCTTCCTTCCGCTATCTAGGTGTGATACTCGATCCAGAGCTATCTTTTCATGACCACATCTCTGCCTTTATACGCCATTCTTTCTTTTTACTCCCTCTGCTCTCACCACTCTTCTCCTTTCGTTAGTAATCTCCCGCATTGATTATTGCAATGTCATTTTTGCCAGTCTTCCCCAGCATCAGATACATCGGCTTCAAATGGTGCAAAACATTGCCGCCCGGATCATATCACATGCCATCAGGTACAGCCACATTACGCCTTCTGTAATCCAACTCCATTGGTTACCAGTCCCCCAGCTTATTATCTTCAAGCTCCTCATTCTGATCCATAAAGCTCTCTACACCCATACTCCACAATATCTGGCTGACTCCCTGCAGTTCCATCTGGTGTCCCATAGCCTCTGGTCTATAGACATCAGCCACCTCAAGTTTCCTTCCCCAGCCCACGCTCACCAAGAGCGCACCTGTAATTTGGCATTTTTCTTCCTGGCAACATCCCTCTGGAATTCTCTCCCTCTCCCACATCAACAGAAGAAGTCATACTCCAAATTCAAGGCTCTCAAAACTCATATTTTCTGCTTAGCTTATGACTTCCCACCAGATCCTCCCAGTTAGTTCCTTCTTTCCCTTCTTTTTCTCTCTCCTCTCTTCTTCTGCCTCTCCTCTACCTGAATGTGCTTGTTACTTTCCTATAAAGAATTGTAGTTCCTTTCCGTTTCTCAGCCATCTCTGGCCATTTCTGTATTTTTTGTATTTATTGTAAACTGCCCTGCTGGTTCCCGAAGGTACGGTATAGCAAGAAAGCCAATAAAGATAAAGATAAAGAAAGTGTACTTCAACATTCGTCTAGTTCTTCTAATTTTCCTGAGGCAATGATAGCTCTTTTTGCAAGACCAGACCATGATCCCAAGTGTTTAGGTAGTTATCGACCCATTTCACTTTTAAATGCAGACTACAAAATTTTAGTGAAAATATTGGCCATGCGCATAAGTCGGATCATACAGTCCCTAATTGGTAAAGAGCAAACAGTCTTTATAAAGGGTCAGCACATTGGGGATAATGCTCGTTCTTTTCATAACTTAGTAGAAATAGCACAAAAACTGGACAACCCAATTGTGGCGTTATCATTAGACACTGAAAAGGCTTTTGACTACATTGAGTGGTCTTTTCTATATCAAGTGTTAGATAGATTTGGATGTGGTAGAGGGTTTATTAACTGCGAGAAGGTGCTATATAGGTCTCCATGATCAAGGTTAAAGGTTAATGATGTTCTTTCAGATTTTATTCCCCTTGAGCGAGGAACATGGCAGAGATGTCCTCTCTCTCCTCTGCTTTTCAACCTTGCTTTGGAGCCACTTCTGCTGAAAATTAAAAAATATATTGATATCAGGGGCATAGAATATGGCAGTAGTCATTGGAAGCTAGCAGCTTATGCAGATGATATCCTACTGTTCGGTCAAATCCTACTTCTTCAATTAATCATCTCCTAAATCTAGTAAATGATTTTTCTGCATTCTCAGAATATAGGATTAATTGGAACAAATGTGATCTTCTGCCCTTGAATGACCCCGCCAGAAGGTCTGACTTGAAAACCCTTCCAAACAAATGGTTTACTTCTGCTTTTAAATATCTAGGTATGCAATTCTGCAACTCACTGATTGAAACAAAACTAATTGCAATATTATCAATACAGCAATACAAAGACTCATACAGAAATGGTCTCCTCTGTCTATCTTGGTGGGGTAGGCTGGACACCATTAAGATGATGTTTCTTCCAACTATCATTTATAAATTGGGCATGCTTCCTGGGTTTTGCAATAAGCAGTTTTATGTCAGCTTAGAAAAGACATTGTCATCATTCTTGTGGAGAGGTAGGAAGCTACACATTGCTCTTGCAAATTAAAGCTTCCACGCAGGAAGGGTGGTGTAAACTTCACAGACTTTCTGTCATATCACGCAGTTATCCTTCTTCGATATGGATCATATTGGATTCAGACTGACCTTTCTTATCTGTGGTTGGAGATGGAGAGGGCCTTCAGATTACAAGAATTACCCTTTATGAAAATTTCTCTGAAATTGCTAAATTTATCACTTATTTATTTATTTATTTTTCTTATATACCGCGCTCTTAAATCAGTGCGGTTTACACATGAACAAATATAAACACAATGGTACAAACAGCATTGGTTTTTTACAATGAACAAGGTAAATAAACTTGGTAAAACATGGTAATTATATAAATAACTATATACATGGCAACTATATACATGGATATTTTGGCTAATTATTAATGCCGTGGATAAGAAGTTAATTAAATTAAAGAGTAAATATGTTAAATATAATGAGAATAAATATGTCCTATAGTGAGCAGGTAATAATCATCGTAATTACCCATTCTCTACAGGGGTCAAATATGAAAGATCTGCATGAGAGCTGTTTTCAGATGGAGTAGCTTCGGATGGAGTAGCTTCGGAGTAGTATGTTAGGAACAAATAGTGCTTCAGTGCCTTTCTGAACTTAATCAGACTTGAGATAGCTCTGATTTCGGGTGGAAGGGCATTCCAGGCTCTGGGTGAAAACAGAGAGAAATCTCTGGAGGCTGTTGATTTAGAACATTTTGTGATGAGTTTTGGTAGGTCGATGGAGTTTAATGTAACAGATCTCCTGGATCTGTTATTTGGGGTGATATGAATCATATTGCTGAGAGGTGATTGAGATGGGCACTTTGAGGCTTTAAAAGTCATGACCAGGGTCTTGTATAGAGTTCTGGCTTGTAGGTGTAGCCAATGTAAGCTCATCAATATTGGGGTTATGTGCTCTGATCGTGGAGCACCTACGAGAATTCTCGCGGCTGCATTCATGGCTAGACGGAGGGGATTTATGGTGGATTGCGGGAGACTGTGTAGAATGATATTGGCGAAATCCAAGTGTGGTAATACCAGTGCTTGGAATATGGTACGGAAGTCGGAGTAGTTAAGTAAAGGTCGGAGATTACGTAATGATCGTATCTTGTGGTAGATTGCACTCGTTGTTTTCTTAATGTGGGCTGCCATATTAAGCTGTTGATCTAATATAATTCCCAAGTATCGAATTGTGGGTTGTGCTTTCAACTCAATGTTGTTTACCTGGAGAGAGGTAGGGGGTATGAATGTTGGGTTCCGTGTAATGAATAGAACATCTGTTTTGTTATGGTTTATCCGTAAATTCTGATTGAGGAGCCAGTTGGATACAGCTTCAAAGCAGTGAACTATTGGTGTAAAATCTGGTTGTTTTATGTTGAATGGGGCAAACATCAGGATGTCATCAGCATAGGCAAGGCATTGTATGTTGAAGGTGCGTATGAGATCGCAGATTGGCTGCATATAAATATTGAACATTAAGGCGGACAATGAGGAACCCTGCGGGACACCTTGTTTAAGGGGGAATGGATCAGATGTTGATTCTCCTGTTCTGACTTGCAGCTGTCTATCAGATAAGTAGGATTTACACCATTTCGGGGCTAGTCCTTGGATTCCCTTGTCTTGGAGGCGCTGTAGTAGAGTATTGTGGTTTACTGAATCGAATGCTGCAGCTATGTCGAGAAAGATAAGAGTGAACCCTTGGTGGATATTATCAATGCCTATGATTAGGCTATTGAACAGTGTTGTGAGAAGGGTGTCGACGCCATGTTCTTCTCTGAAGCCATGTTGTGAGGGGTCCAAAGGGGATTCGGAGTCAACATGATGCTGTATTTGTCGCTGGACTACTTTTTCCATGATTTTGCTAGTAGAGGGATGCTGGAGATGGGTCTGAAGGATTCAACTTTTGTTGGGTCAAGTTTACTGTTCTTCAGGAGCGGGCGGATGGATGAGTATTTCAGGCTCTGAGGAAAGGATCCTGTTGAGAAGGAGTGATTGACAATCTTGCTAATAGTTGGGCTAAGTTCATGTCGTAGTTCTTTGATCCACCTGGCTGGGCAGGGGTCATTTGGTGCAGTAGTTAAATTAATAGCTGCTATGGTATCTTCGATCTCTTTGTGGGATACCTGGGAAAATTTGTCAAGCGATGCTAATTGGACCACGGTCTGTGGAGTAGAAGGTGATGATGTTGTGGTAATCGTACTAGTCTGTATCATTTTTGATTGTAGGTATATGGCATAGTCTTGGGGGTGTGGCATAGGTGTTTGGGTTGTGGTTGGGTCACCTGTTAAGGATTTAACTATATTGAAGAGGTCATGTGGCTTGTTTAAGGACCTCATTAGTGCATCTGAGTGGAATTTTTTTCTTCTCTCAATTGTCATTCTCCGGTGAGTTTGTAGGTATGAATTGTACAAGCAGAGTGCGTCAGGAGAGCGAGAGGAGCGCCAGCGTCTCTCGAGTCTGCGCAGGTGAAGGAGAGATTCTTGTAATTCAGAGGAGATCCATGGTTTATGTTTGTCTTTGGTCTTGATCCTGTCGGTAGTAGAGATGCAGGCCGCGGCTTGTAATGTATTGTCCCAGTTGGTTACTAAGTCATCTTGCGAAGGTAAGTCTTTGTGGAGAGCAGGTAGGATTTTCTCCAGGACTTCGATCTTATTAAAAGGACGGAAGCGTGTTTCAAGGGCACTTGGGGGGCGACCTGGTTTGTTGCGATCAGTAGTAGAATGTTCAGTGGGGATGTTAAAGAGGAGTAGATTGTGATCAGACCAGGGTACAGGGGTTATGGAGATCAGGATCTTTTGAGATGTGTTGGTTATCAATTGAGGGGCGAATATTAAATCCAGTGTGCTTCCTCTGGTATGGGTGGGGGCGTCAATAAGTTGTTCATAGCCTAGTTGGTGCATGGCTTCGAGGAATGCTGAGGCGTGTGATGCTTGTAATGAAGGTAAGTTAAAATCACCAACTAGCCAGTTATGAGCATGTGGGTTTGGGGCGTTACATGCCAAGTTGATTATTGGTGAAAGGTCATCTGAGGAAGGTGATGGTGCTCGATAGAGTAAGTTGATTGTGCAGGACCTGATTTATATTGATAGGGCATCAAGGTGTGATGTGCTGGATGTATTGATCTGTTTGAATTGGAGGTCCGATCTAGCAAGGATGAGTGTGCCACCCCCTCTCTGATTGGATCTGTGGCAGGTGAAGATGGAGAATTCTGGTGGGATCATCTGGTTGATGAGGACGTTGTCGTTGTCGGTTAGCCATGTCTCAGTTATCAGCAATATATCCAGGTTATGTGCTGCTATCAGATCAATAACTACAGGCCATTTGGAGCGTATAGATCTGGCATTAATTAAGGCACACTTGAGTAGTCGATTGGCCTTATGTTTCTCAGTAGGGTCCTTGGCAGTGGGTAGCAACGGGATATGTAGTAGGTGAGAATAAGGTATTTTGTTTCTCAAGGTGGCGCGGCATGGATCTTCCGTTGAGCGCCTTCCCGTATAGGGATCTGCTTGATTCCAGGATCTAGTGCGAGTGTTATGGCAGGGGTTGCTGCGATAAGCAGGATAAGTATCAAGCGAATTATTTGATACATGGTAGGAGGCAAGGGATGAGCGTCGTAGTAACTTTGCGAGGAGTTTCTAGAGTGTCCTGGACCGGGCAGCAGGGCAGTCGGAGCAGAGCGATAGAGACAAAATATATTACTATTTGTATAGCTTGTTTCCTTGGTGGAGTGGTTATTGTCACTTTGATGCTTTACATTGTCTCAGTAGGCATAAGGGTAGAAATACTACAGTGATATATTACAGATGGATAACAAGACCACAGTGATGTATATCAGATAGGTAGTGTAATAACAATAATAAATACAGGCTATTCACAATAGAGAGCGTTTGTATGTAATAGTAATGAGGTTAAGAACGTTGCAGGTGGTAATTATATTAGTTAACAACAATAGCAACGTGGTGTCCAGGCTAGATTAAGAATGGCTGCTGAAGATGGTATGTCTAGGTATGACTAGATAAGCTAGTAATAGTAGTTATGCAAACAATATTTAATACAGACAATTTAGCTGTGTTATACTTGCAGTGTCGGCAGTTTGATAAGGACTGTAGAAGAGCCCACTGAGATGCTAGGTACCGTCCATAGGGAGTTGTTGCTGCAGGCAATGGGGGATTGTTGCTGAAGAATGAGGGAGCACACAATTCAGCGTTGCTTCTAGGGTCCACGCCTAAGGGCCCTCTGGCGAGGCCCTCAGGCGCGGGCCCGCCAGGCGTGGGCGCGCCCGACTGGCGCGGCCTTTTAAGGCCTGTGGAGAGCCTGGATTGGGCGATTATTAATAGTACCATTGTAGCTTTTGAAAAGCTGAATTGCTGCTGCTCTGCTCCATACTCCAGATCTGTTGCTGCTTCTCTTTGGTTCAGTCCTACAGTACATATCAAGGGTAGGGCAATCTGATAGAAAGGCTAGATTACTAAAGGATTGTTTAATGTCGGCCAGCTTGTAGAGGCGGTAGTATGATAATGCAAAGGTTGATGGAAGTGTATAATCTTTCATCTTTCCAGGCCCACAATCCTACACACTTGGTAAATTGTTTATGGTCGTCCAGTAGTTGGTCAGAAATTACCCAACCTCAGATTTGATGATAATATGCTGTAAGGCATTAGAGGTTGGTAACTCAACCTCATTCCTGTATAAATTGCTTAAGGATAATGGAGGTCCATCTCTTTTAGGGATGTATTGGGTTTTGGAGCCTGATCTAGAGTTAGCTCCGGATTTGATTAACTGGAATTCTTTTTGGGCTTGGACAATTAAATCAAAAATATCTAGTAGTCTTGCCAAAAGCTTATTTTTCTTAGCGCATCGTGCAGTATGGGCACCACTTCGCATGCACAGAGCAGGGCTTTCTCAGTCTAGCACTTGCTGGCAATGTTCATCTAACATAAAGACACTTAACAATATGCTTTCTGATTGCCCTTCTATTAAACATTTTTGGGCAGGTGTTTGAGAATAGACTACCCTCGGTTAATTCAAATAGTTTTTTTAGATCCCTATGTTTGAGAGAAATATTCTCAAAGTATAATAGATCATTGCTTGACAATTTGGTCTCTATTGCTGTTTAGTATATTTTGCATTCCTGGTAAAACACATCGGACCTCAATGTCACCTTTTGCAAATTTGCAGGTGCTGTTTCCATCTCACAAAATTGTACAGATAGAACAGAGTGGATTTGGAGATCTCTTGATGTATGTTTGTCAACGTCCTGAATAAGATTATAATGGTTAGTACTGTACGACTTCTGGGGGGTGGGGTTTGGGGGGGGGGGTGAGGGATGATTGATTGTATGTACTTTTGAATGTAGATGGCTATATTCATATATGAAAATCTTTAAATAAATTTGGAAAAAAATATTTTAATAGTATGTTCAAAGGCATACAACAAAAAAAAGATGTCTGTGCAACTTAGACATAGTAATTTCTAGAAAAAAATAAAATATGACCTGGACAGGATTAATAGTACCCTTAATTAATATTTGGTTGCACAACCCTTGGCAGTGATGATAACCTCTAAATGTTTTTTGTAGCCATCTTTAAGTTTTGTATATCTGTCTGCTGGTAGTTTCTCCCACTCTTCAATGCCATGTTAGACACATATATAATACTGCTATATATGCACAAAAAATGCTTCATGAAATTACCCCTGAGATCCTAATTTGCTAAGGCTGTTTTCCAATTTTGTGTCTATATGTGTTTCTAAATTAGGAGACTCGCTTAGCAATTTGACCTACTGTGGCTCATTACAAGTTATTACTGCTGGAGCAACATCCATAGCAGCAGTGCAATTGAAAAGACACAATTTAGAAGTCAGCCAGTGCAAACATACAGAGGTCACAATTTGCTTCTTTCTGATGAATCTTGATTATAATATTGCAATTAATATGCACCAGATTTACAAGAAAAATTGTCCTGGCCTCTTCCTCTTTGCTCACTACCATGTAAAAGAAAGGACAACCATGCTAGAAACCATGCATTTTCTAAAGGGTTTTTTTTTTATTAACGAGCAGGGCTGGTGTTACCATTAGGCGAACTAGGTGGTTGCCTAGAGTGCCAGCCCTATGGGGGCACCCACTGCTGCCCATTGCCACTGCTGGCTCCCCTCTGCAGTGCCAAGAGTGGCAGCAATTATCCCTGAAACTGCGATGCAGCCCTTACTCTCCATCTCCAGCGCTGTCTGGTGGTTTCACTCTGCCCGATCTACCGCTTCCTCCCTGGACTGCGGTGGAGGGGGGCCAAAGCAGCAGATTGGGAAGAACGAAACTGCGACACAGCCCTGAAGATGGAAAGTGCTGCATCGTGGTTTCAGGGGCAATTGTTGTTGCAATCTGCCCTCGAGAGCAGCACCGATGGCAGCAATGGACATGAGAGGGGCAGCGGGGGGCAGCAGGATGGAGGACCTGCCTAGGTGCCTCCAGCCCTTGCATCGTCCCTGCTAATGAGCACTTGTTGGCAGCATGTTTTCTGGTGCATGTTGAAGGCACACTGGGCGCTCATTGCCAGCTAACGCAGGTTATGACTGCACGGGGCACGGGACAATTCCTATGTTGTGCAACCCACATTAGGATTGTGAGTGGGCGGGTTAGGAGTGGAGAGTGGGCTTGGTGAGTTCTGCACAGTCAGTTCTGGGTTCACATTCGTGGAGGTTCGCTTAATGCCACCTTAATAGGTGGAGTTAAATGCACCCATGCTAATTCTGCCCATGTTAGGGAAATGTGCTCCATGTTAACTGCTGGGGAAATGCTTTCCACAGCCCCAGCAGTTAATGCGATACTGTTGCACCAAATATGCCGTAGTTTCAGCAGTTTTAGCACAATAGGTGCAAACCCTAGCGCCTATTAGTAAAAGGGCCCTTAATTTTGAGGCCTGCCCCTTCCTACCCTCCCCTGCACATCCCCCCTGACATCATCAAGTCCCTTCTCATCCTTTCTTGTAACTCCAGCCCCATCAACATAATGTACTTCTTATTAGGCAGCTTGAGTCCTGTTGGTAGGTCAGTGCCACCATTTTGAACCCAGGCCATCAACAGGGCGGGAGTGATTCCCAATTGCTCCCTGCTAGACCATCAAGGAAATCTCCAGCAAGAGCAGGGGGGTGTCAGGGATGGTCCAACATGGTGTTGGGGGTATAGCCGTTAGATCAGAGAGGTTGGGGTTCCAGGAAGGAGGGAGGGAGAGAAAGGGGATCTGATGATCTTGGAGAGGGGGGTATTATGACATCCTGGGGGAACCTGAAGCTCTTTAACAGTTTGTAGGCCTGACTTGGAATCCACTATCTTGCTGCTGCTAATTTATTTTATTTATTTGAATTTAGCTAATGCTTTTTTAGCATGGTTTATTAAAAGTTTGACATTCAGCCTTTTGTGATATGTCACAGAAGTTTGCAGAGTGTATAGCATTTAAAACTACATACAACATATTCTTTCTTTTAGGCTTTATTCCGTTCATATGTAAATAGCCAATGTGTTGTATTCATTGTAAATAATTTCCCCAGTTATCCAAGTTTTTGTTCCTTGTTCTATGTAAAAAACAGATAACATGTACCTTATCTGATGTTTTCTTGTTCTATGTAAACCGCGCTGATTATAAATAGAGCGGTATATAAAAGATGTTAAATAAGTTAAATAAATAGTTAATATACATTTTGCAACAATGTTACATACAATTAGGGCCCGATTCAGAGACGTGAATAGTAGGATATGCAACCCCTCTATTCGTTTGAGCATATGCTACCTCACCCTCTCCCCACATGCACTGAACCGCTGTGCAAGGAGACCTGGACAGAGGTGGGAGGGGGCAGGGAGTAGCCAGAGCAGGGTCAGGCTGAGGCACCAGGATGTACAGGGCCGATTCAGGTCACGACCCTGTACATCTGGCGGGCGGGGGAACAATGTGCTGCTTATTCCATCTTGGAGGTGGAATAAGCAGCGGTGAAGGTGGCAATCGATACCGGAAGCCCCCCAAGGCAGGGATCAGCTGCAGGGAGATCACTTCCACCTGATCCTGGCCCTGGCAGGCCCTGCTGGGGGTTGGGTGATGGGGACAGGAGGCATATTTCTGTGGCGGGCATTCAGGGTTCCTGCTGGGTGTCCCAGTGCCATGGCATGGATACCATCACACTGGCACACCAGAAGGAGCACAGGGAGGGGTGGATGGGGTGCCAGATGGATGTCCTGCGTCACAGAACTGGGACACCACCAGGCCATCTCAGTGCCTTATTCTGCAGCCACAGAAATGTCTAGCTCTCACGGTGCAGAATCGGGTACAATCTGAGCCCATCCTGTTCCTGGATGTCTGAACAGCCCAGATATGCCCCTTCCTGAATTGAGCTCCCCATGTATAATAGAAATATGAGAAAAATTAAGTAAAAAGAGATTCATATATAAAATAGTAGTAGGGTTAAAATTATTTAAAATAACAAATGAAGGAGTGTAAAATAAACAGCAGAGCAACAGTAGGAGGCTTGTTGCATTCAGATAAGCTATACGGGCCTGATATTCATCTGGGCAGGGCTAACACCATAGACGCTTAGCCCTGCCCGCCGACCTCTTAACCCTGGATATTCACTTCTGCGGCGACGAAAGTGAATATCCGGGTCTGGCTGCACTGCTGAGGCTAACCGTACAGCATCGATATTGGATGCTGCACGGTTAGTGCTTGGCGCCTATAAGATAGGCAAGGTTTTTCCTCACCTATCTTATAAGCACAGAGCACTAACCGTGCAGCATCCAATATCGGTGCTGCATGGTTAGCGCCGATCCCCAGCCCAGAATGCTAGTCAGCTAGCACTGGGGTGCTTAGGCGATTTAGTTGGGGATATTCAACACCACTACCTGTGTAAGTGCCGTCAAATATCTGGTTAGCAGGCATTTACACGGTTAACTGACTGTTAACCATGTAAATGCCCTTTGAATATCGGGCCCTACATTCTTTGTCTCCAGAAGGCTTCCAGTCTTATTTGGAAATAAGGAAAAAGAGGGTTAAGTGACTTACCAAAAGTCACAAGAAGCGTCAGTGGACTGCGAACCTTGACTGTTAGCTTGCTGTTCTAACTACTAGGCTATGTCTTCACTCCTAATGTAAGACAGCACTCTATTTTTCAGTATTTTCTTTATAAAAAAAGCTGGTCCTGTTTCACATCTCAGAAAATGCACGTTCATGCATGCATGTCTTTAAAGTATTTTGCAAGAAAGTCTGCATTTGGCAGAGTTTTTTGTAAAACACAAGAACTGAGCATGTTCTGACATGGAGGTCTCAACACCTTCCTTATTCTATGTAAAGTAGTTAGACGGACGGATGGATGAAAAGACACAGGTGCGAAGCCGACTTTGTCTAGACATGTTATAAAGATTGGGCATCCCTCCGAAAGACTTGATGAACTCTGGGACCTAAGCTGCAGGCATGTAAATTAGGATGATTGCAGTTGAGTGGCCTTTTGAGCAACAGAATGGTTTGAAGTTGCTTCAGTCTATTATACTAAAGGTGATTTGAAAGGCTGTAGTGAAACTAGAAAAAGCAATGATGGCTACAGTTAATGATGTGAATAAAGCTTTGAAAATTTCTGGAAGATCATTTGAAATGATTAGATGACCTTGAAGGGCAATTGAGCACAGTAAAGGCAGCGACTAAAACTCTCATTAATTGTAATTGTATCGCCCTACCAAAGAAAATTTCCCTATCAGAATTATTTTGACAATATTTACAGGCCATCTTGCTGTTCCCTAAAGAAATCGTACATCTATATCTATGGGGCCCGATATTCAAAAGGCATTTGCATGGTTTGCAGCCCTGTAAACCATGTAAATGCCGCTCAGCGGAGTATTCAACGGCACTGACACGGTAAAAGATAAGTGCTGTAAAGGGAGGCCTATCTACCTGTAGAAGCTAATCGGGCGGCGGTGCAATATCACTGCTACCCTTGTGACCTAGATTGGCCACTGTTGGAAACAGGATACTGGGCTTGATGGACCTTGGTCTGACCTAGTATGGCATATCTTATGTTCTTATGGGACACTTACCCAAAGCATATATGTGGAGGAGGGAGGAAGCGACACCTTAATTTCAGATTGGAGCAGCAAGGTGTAGAGGAGGGAAGAGGAGTCATTACTCTTTCCCACCCCCATCCCCCATCTATTCAGTGGCAGCAACAATATCACTTCCAAGCAGACAAATCAACAGAGAAATACAAACAGTGGTGCATTTCTCCCATACTGTGCAAAATATAAAAGCAATGGATGCACATTCTAAAGACAGATATTCAAATCACTAAACTGAAAAAAACAATTTGCTTTTTACCCCCTTTGTCCTCATTGCTGGAATCAGGGACAGGAGACTGCCGAATCAGGGACAGGAAACTGCTCTAAAATCGGGGGCAATCCCTGAAAATTGGGGCATCTGGTAACCTCACTATATATAATAACTATTAGGCAAATGGTTTTTTAAACAATTTTTGCTGGTAGGGATTATGTACACTTCTGTATAACTTTTAGAATAGCTTTAGGACCAGATATTCAATTAGGAAGGCTATGTGCCGCTAGGGTGCATAGCCATCACCGCCGACCTCTAACCCCATATATTCATTGCTGGATTCATATGCAACCCCGGCATTGAATATCCGGGGTCACCGCACAGCCTCTGATGGCGCAGAAGATAACCAGGTAGTGGCAATATTGCACTACTTCCTGGTTAGCTCCTGCGGGTAAAACTAGGCCAGCTTTTCCTACACCTAGTTTTACCTGCAGGTCGCTAACCAGGTAGCGGTGCAGTATTGCCGTTAAGCGGATAGCGACTGTCCTTACCCATGACATGCCCCGGAATGCCCACAAGATGCCCTGATGCTAAGCGGTTAGCAAAGGGGACATCTAGAGGTGTTAGTTGGGGATATTCAGCTGCACTAACCGTGTTAGTGCCATTGGTATCCTGTTCAGCAGCATTTGAATGGTTTACAGATCCATAAACTGTGTAAATGCCTTTCCAGTATCTGGCCCTTAGTGATTAGAGCAGCATGCTGAGTACCAGGGAAGCCAGGGTTCATATCCCACTGATACGCCTTGTAACCTTGGGCAAGTCACTTTACCCTCCATTGTGCCGGGTACAAACTTCAATTGTATGTTCTCTTGAGAAGGGCCCTAGCTGCTACATTTGAAATGTAACTTGCCTTGAGCTGGGGTTTGGAAAGGAAGTACTTAAATCCAAATTCAGTCCGTCTCAGCCACCCGCATACCTGAAGTTCACAACCCATACTTGAGCTGCCTGCAACAAGGCCACCCAGATCCTCTCAACCTCTCCAGGGCCCAAGCCTCCCACTTCCTCTATCCTCTGTCCAAGGGTTTCACATTAATTTACATATCCCCAGCTAGCATAATTTTGAAATCATTGGGAAGGGCAGCAGGAGCTAAGCATCTCTTCTTCTGCTTGTGGGGGCAGATGAGGGATTTGAGTATTCCTGAAAAGTGGGCTTATTGAAGTTCTAGGCAGCTTTGTTGCTATGTACAGAGAGATTTGGGTACAGGGTTGGAGCTCAACAGGCTTGTTCTGTCATGATGGTAAGAAATTAGAAGCTGGGGGCCTTGTTGTGTTGGAGTGGGGGAGGGGTATGGGTTGTTAAGAGGTTAGTGCACTAAGGCTGTGATGTAAGATCAGCAAACTAGCCTTTTTCACTGACCCTTCCTACCTCCCTGCCCTCCACCATTTCTGGCTTAGATGCTTACTCCCCTTATTAAGAGGCATATGGCACCACCAGCTTATGTAGTCATCGTAGCCCATGGTTGGCATCAGAATGTAGATATGAAAATAAGTCTTTCTAGACCTAGAGGCTTTTAAGGACTGTAATTGTTGCAACTTTTAGATTAATCTAGAAAGGACAATGTAATTATATCACTGGTGTTTGGGGCTGTAACTGCTGTTTCTGCAGTTTACCCAAGTGCCTATGATCTGTTAGTGCATTAAAATCAATGGGAGATACTCAAAGGCATTTATGTGAATCGCCGAAATGCCACTCATCTGGTTAGTGCCACTGAATATCTTCTGCTATACAGGTTAAAAGCCCTGATGCTATGTGGTTAGCGTCAGGTCATTTGGTGGGGGAGGAGGGGGAGTGTAAAGGAGGTGGCACCATTAGGTAGCCTGCTAGTGGTGTTATTCCGTTGTTAACTAGTTAGCTAAACCACATAGATAGGACAGGTAAAAGGCTGTCCTAACTTTATGCAGTTTTGCAATCCACTTAGCGGTTAAATATCACTGTTAACTGGCAAAAACCAGATATGCGGAGACCTATTCACTCTGGATGTCCAGCCCTTGTACGTCCCCTCATAATCAGGTCTACCAGCTTATACATGCAGGCTGGGACCCAATTCTGATGGGCCACACGTCCATCCACATCCACGTCTACCCCTGACAGGCTCCTGAATGGAGCCGTGATGTCATGGCATCTCATTGCCATGGCACCACAGCTCCATTCAGGAGCCATGATTGCCGGCTGCCATTGAGACTGTCCTTTCTCTGCAGCCAGACCCCCAATCCAATGTCCCATGGCCAGGGTGTGGCTGCGGGGCTCCCCCTGCATGCCTCCATGTTTTGTCCCCACTGGTCGCCGCCACTACCCTGTGTCCAGGGAGACTTATTCCACCTCTGCAGTGGAATAAGTCCCGCATCTAACTGTCCTACCCCGGACGTACATTGCTGACCTCAGAATCGGCCTTGTATGTCCGGGGTGATGACTTGTCCACACACCGCCTCCTGCCCGCCCCCTCCCACCCCCATCTAAGGCTCCTCGTACAACTCCACTGTTCGTACAGGGAGCCTTGCATGGGGACAGCAAGGGGGACACATAGTGGGGATGTACATCCAGGCAGGGCATACATCCCCACTATTCGGGGCTCGCAATAGACCCCTTAGTGCCTATCTTTATGCAGGTTCGCTAATTGGAACTGAATATCTGGATTTAATTTAAAGTGATTATGGCCAGCCACTTTAGCAGCACTTTGCCATTGCTGCTGAGAATGCCCTGCAATATGTTCATCCATTGCCATTATTGCCATTGTGTTATTGAATATACAACATACAAAGGCCAAAATATGTGCCAGCGTTAGAGATGTGCATGAAACTATTTTCATTTCATTTGCCCTTTACTGTGGTTTCATTTTTTTATTTTCAAAGCTAATTTGATTTTGTTTTGCTATTTATTTCCCAGTTAATGCGAAGTTTTTATAAAACTTGCAGACAGCCATCATCAAAATAAGTAACAGCACCCCAAGACATTATCACTGGGGCAAGTGGCATGGACCCCCCATGGCACAGTGAAAGGGACAGAGTAACTGCTTAATTCCATAATCCAAAATGTGTCAACTGAAGCTTGATCAGTGTCCTTTTAGATGGCATCACCAGTGGGGAGGAGCGCATGGGGATTACACATGACCCTTTTCAGCCAAGATAGGGTAAGATACAGTGAGGGGGACTCAGAGATACAGGGCCGGCTCGCCCATTGTGCGAGAATGTTGTTTGCACAGGGCCCCATGCTTCAGGGGGCCCCATGCTAACAACATTCCGCATTCAGCACCGGCAGGCAGGGCAACTTTAGAGGGAGCCAGAGTGGCCCCAGCTCACCTCTGACAGCTGCCAAAGTGAAGAGCGTCTATTTTCTTCACTTAGCAGCTGTACTGTAGTTTAGAACACTGGCGCACTGAGTGCCGGGAAACAGGAAGTCCCCTTTGACCTCAGCACGCCAGCATCCTAAACTAGAATACAGCTGCCGAAAAAGGCGCTGTTCACTTCTGCAGCTGTCAGATGTGAGTCGGGGCCTCTCCGGCTCTCTCTAAAGTCTTTTAGACAGCCGCGGGGCTCTTCAGGGGGGGGGGGGCTAAGACTGGAAATAGCTGATGGGGAGGTGAGCTTGGACTGGAAATTGGCTGAGTGGGGGGGCTAGGACTGGAAATGGGCTGAGTGAGGGGGCTTGGACTGGAAATGGGTTGAGGGGGGGGGGCTTGGACTGGAAATAAGCTGATGGAGGGCTAGGATAGGACTGGAAATGGATGGGAGCTAGGACTGGAAATAGGCTCATGGGGGCTTGGATTGGAAATGGGGGAGCTAGGACTGGAAATAGGTTGATGGAGGGGCTAGGATAGGAGTGGAAATGAATGGGGGAGCTAGGACTGGAAATGGACTATTGGGGGAGCTAGGACTGGAAATGGACTATTGGGGGGGGCTTGGATTGGAAATGAGCTCATTGAGGGGCTGGGATAGGACTGGAAATATGCTGTTGGGGTGCTAGGATTGCAAATGGGCTGATGGGGGGGCTTGGATTGGAAATGTACAGAGGGGCTAGGATAGGATTGGAAAGGGCTGATGGGGGGCTAGGATAGGACTGGAAAGGGCTGATGCGGGGGATGGGAGAATGGGACTAGAAGGGAACGGATGCTGGGTGGAGCTGGAACTAGAAGGGCGCTGATGTTGGGGGGGACTAGAATGAGATGGGGCTGGGGGAATGAAGATGAAGAGAGGGAAAATATTTTGTGTGGGAGGGAAGAAAAACCTACGATTGGCCCGGTATTGGGAGAGTAAGTGGGGATTGAGAATATTGTTGTTGTTAAGTGCCATTGAGTCGGTGTCGACCCATGGTGACCCTCTGGATAGTTGTCCTAAATTGTGTTCGGTCTTCAGTCAGGTGGCACATTGTTGACAAACTGGTACCCGTAGCTGCTGTTATCGTATCGATCCATCTCATTGCTGGCCTTCCTCTTTGCATTGACCTCCTATCTTGCCAAGCATGATGTCTTTCTCTAATGATCTCTCTCTTCGCGTGATGTGTCCAAAATATGAAAATCGAAGTCTTGTCATCTGAGCTTCTAAAAGGGATTGAGGATGGAGGGGTAAAATTTGAGTGGATGAAAAAGAAATAAAGAAAGAAATGGAGGAAAGAGCAAAAGGAGAAAGATCAATATGTTAAAGCAGATATAGAGAGAGAATGGTAAAAAACTAGAAGAGAGAAGAAAGGACAGACAATGGAGAGTTAGCAGAAGACACGAAGAAGCCAAAAGAAAGTGACTGGAGCAATTGCAACTGAAAAATAAAATGCACAAACAACAAAAGGTAGAAAAATACATTTTTATTTTGAATTTATTAACTGGAATATGTCAGATCTGGGAAATGTGCGTCTTTAATGTCTGCATTTTGTTTAGTAGAAGTGGAAATTAATTTATAGTTTTATTTCTGCACTGTTGTTGTACATTCCAAGTTTGGCTTTTGGGGTTCCCTGTTTAATTATTGTCTTCCTATTTCTAAATTGTGATCCCTTGTTCTTTGTTTGGTGATGGTCTATGTTCTGCATGTGTAACCGAGCTGAGGTATTCTGTTTATTTAGTTTATATTTTATAGTGCCACTTGTTTTCGTTCCCCAGTAGGTCATGTATTGTTATTCTCTGGGATGTATTGGTTTAATATTTGCAGTGTTGCCTTTTGATAGTTAGGGTATGGTGCTTGGTGAGTCCTGGTAGTGATGTTATGATACCGCGGGTTTGCTATGGGTTCTAAATGTGCAGTGTTTGTAGTACTTCCTAATGTGCCTGGTGGTTGGCACTGGAGTATAGTAATGTAGAAACCTGGTAGTCTTTCTTTATACATTAAGATGCATGTTTACTAAAAGTTAGGGCACGTTAACATTATACAAATATTTGTGCGAATGAGGCCACTTATGCAAATGAGGCCCCGCAATGATTCTTCGCACATGGCCCTGCATCCCGCTTGAGCCGCCCCTGCAGGGATAGGGGAGTAAGGGGTTGGAAGATGGCCTGGAGATTTTTTTATTTTTTTCGAAACAGAAATCTTCAAAACAAAACAAAATGAAAATGGATAACATTTCATTCTTTTATATAGCTTGTTTCATTTCAAAAATGAAAGGAAAAGAAACTGAAAATTGTCAACAAAAGCATATCCGTAACAGTAGCTGTCTTCTTTTCCATTTCAATTTCTGCTTGAAATGCTTAAGTATGCTTTAGCTCATCACTGTTAACTTTTTTTTTTTCACCAAGGCAGGCATTTATATGATACTGTCTGGCTACTGAGCTCTTGTTGAAGCTAATGGAAAAAGATGTCAGAATGGTTGCAAGCAAGCCAATAGCATGCAATCTAAAATTACCTTTTATCTTTTAATTATCTTTTAAAATTGAAGTGCCTAGGATATTGAACAATTTATTTCAGTTCTCATAGATGGCCTACTGAGAGCATTGCCAGTGCAAAGCTTTTTTCTAAACATTAACTACAGTATGCAGGTCATTCCAGACAGCGAATTGTGCCAGTATATATGCAGGCCAGACGTGTAAGTGGCAAAAATCTCATTGAGTGTATTCTGAACCCATCTCGTCCTGCATGTTCGCAGTGCTTGTGCGGGGATCACTGTATGTGGGCGGGAGGGGACAGAACAGGGGTGGAGTGAGAGCATGGCCAGGTGCTGGGATGTAATGTACACAGCCTATTCAGGAATGCCCTGTGTATGTTCCATGGTACCCCGATGGACATTTGGCATATACCTGCCTGAAGGTGGTATAAGGGCAGGGTGTAGCACCGTTTGCAGGCTGAACCCCCTGTCCTTCATGGCGATGGCTGGCTGTGGCACCTGCCAACATGATCCTGGCCATATGGGCCTCCAGCGATGATCGAACACCGGTATGCAGAGGCCGCTGTGGAACATGCGATTCTGCGTCACCGGGGCTTGTCCCCTGTTTTACCCCTGCTTATACCCACTGTCCCCTGTTTTACCCCTACTTACACCTTCTGTCCCTTGTTTTACCCCTGCTTACACATTCTGTGTTCGTATTATCTAGATTTAAGCTCTGTGTTTCGTCTTGACTAGATTGTCTTACCTAGATGTATGCTCCGTGTTTTGTCTTGACTAGATTGTAAGCTCTGATGAGCAGGGACCTTCTCTTATATGTCTGTGCAGCGCTGCGTACGACTGATAGCGCTATACAAATGCTCAGTAGTAGTAGTAGTAGTAGGTACCATGATTACAGGATGCTACTGCACACTTGCACCAGCAGTAACATGGTCACATGGGGACGGGCAGGTTCAGCTATGACTATCTTTGTGGAATCTGGTGAGCGCCAGCCCATCTATCTCCCCGATTCCGCTATTGCGGGTGCATCTAGACCCCGCGGTTGTGGAATTGGGTCTAACTCGGCTCTGACTTAGATTTAGCTGTGCCCACGGCCCAGGTGTACGTGGTATGCAATCTGCCTCCACATGTTTCTTGATCTCTGGTGCATTTATGGATACTAGCAAAGGCAGCTCTTGTATTTAGGGGCCTATATTTGCTAAAATACTGTAATATTTTGCAGTTACTGTGGCTTAATAGACAAAATTAATGTGTGGTAATTGCAAAGCTTCTGTGTTAACTTTTTGGGATGTTCCTGACATTTTGACCTTCAGTTAACAGAGAAAAGTTATATACCCTGCATTAACCCAATGCCGGATAACATGAAGCAGTTAGTGACATGTATTCGACTGGCATTAATTGCACTGCATATAGTATTTGCATGTTAAACTGCAGCCACTTCCTGTGCGTTAATTATAAGTGCAGTCCCTCCTTCCATTTTCCTCCCATCCTTCTGCCATTCTCTAGTCTGTTCTATATTAGCTGTTAACATGGAAATTGCCACACATTAAGCTGCTAAATGCTGTGTGTTAGCCTACATGAATTACCGTATTTACAGCTACCACAGCTTAGTGAGTAGACCTCTTAATAAGAAATGGGCTGAAAAACTACAAAGAGGAGAAAGCAAAGAAACTGAGCTGCTATCTTCTCTGCCATCCTCTGAACCTTGTTTTTATCTTTCACTGTCCTGCTGTCTGAAACCTGATATACTGTAGGCATCACATTTCACTCATGCTGTAGCCTTTTTGAGAATCAGCTATGGTTACCATTCGATCTTTTACTCATTTACACGTAACAGTTTATTATTTAAACCTGAAAAAACAAATATGTTTAATTAAAGGTGGTTTAATTTTGGGCTGCTTTGGAGCCCGAGCTGGATGGCTACATAAGGAGTTGACTCTCGGATGCATCCTCTTAATCTAACAAATCCACTATCATCCTTGAGTGTCCTATGTCTGCTAACAAATCTGGAATATTGCTGAATGAACACAACTCAGTAATTAAAGATCAAGTACAATATTCCAAATGAGATATCACCAAAGACTTATACAGAGGCACTATCAACTCCTGTCTTCTGCTGGCCATTCTTCTCCCTATGTACTGTTGCCCCCACCTGGCTGGGCGTATAGCCGGGCACCAGGATGGAGTCGCCTTGCTGCCCTAGAATAAGTCCTCCCAATATGGCTGCCAGGAGGGCTGCTGGGATATGTAGTTTCACTTATCCATATTAGGCAAAAGTAGTTGTGCAGACAAGTGGTCAGGCGAAACAGAGAAATATTTATTTGTTGTGTTCTGGGGTTTCCATCATACTCACAAGTAACAGGCTGAATAAACAATAATGGGATTCTTCTCCAAAGCAAAGGTATAACTTTTACAAAAGTATGCACAGGATTTACTGGTATCAGCAATAGATAGTTTCTTAGGAACTTGCTTTCAAAGCTCAGATTATAAAGCTTCTCATGGGCACATTAGCTTCTTATGGGAGTGTTTACTTCACAGCTCCTTTATAACAGAAACAGCTTTAAAATGTCCACTGAGCTTTCCCTTCAGTTTCAGGCCTTACAGAGCAACAGCTTGATTAACAATGTTCAGCTGTTCTCTGTGCTGCGTCCTTCAATCAGGTAAGTTCCTTATTATGGCATTCACTCATTCAAACAGGTTTTAAGCTTAACACACTTCTAATTCATTAGCTTTACAATAAGAACACTGCATCTCATCAGAGCTATCTTCATAGTCTTCATAGCAGCTTCCTATATCCATTTCCTCAATGGCATCCTCACAACATTCTTCAGAGGGTACCTGGCTGTAGAGCTGACTAGTTTGTTTCTGGAGCATTTCATTCAATCTCTCTAATAGAACCTTTTCTGCTCTATTTCTTCAGAGAGCTGGGAGTGCTGACCTGCAGACAAGCTATTGTTTCTACTGCTAGAGCTTGGCTGGTTATTATAATTATTCCTTCTATCATGAACTAATTCTCTTAACTTTCTTTCAGGCAAGAATTCTGGAAGACACACTTGCCTTAGTTCAGGGCCGTTTAGTAGCTGTCCTCTTTCCTTGCCAGAGCCATGATGCTTTCTCTTTGCAGACACTTCTCCCCGTTGTAGCAAACTTCCTTTCTGCTGAGACTGCCTTGGACCGGTTCCAAGCAGATCCCACTGCTTGTCTTTGAGCTACTGCTTGTCTTTGAGCTTGAGCCCAGCACTTCTCGTGCCTCCTTGGGCCCCTTCTCCTCTAGCTCCAGTTCCTCTGGATTCTCTTCCAGGTCCTCTGGGTTCACTGCCACTCCTTCTTCTCTCTTCTCCTCGTCTTCCTCCTTCACTTTCCGGTCCTCCTCTCCCTGACTTTCCAAACACAGGAGTTTTAAACTGCTCCCTCTCAGGGACCACGCCTTTTTCCCAGCACACGTGGGAGCTGCTAGGCTTCACTCCAGCCCTGACGTGCTGAAGTGGGCGGGGCTTAATGGTGACTGTGCTATGAGTCAAAGGTTCTCGGTTGCTGGGGAAACCCTGAATGCTCTCACTCTTAAAGGCACAGAGTTCATTCTCCTGGCATTCCATAGCCTCTGAACTGCCTTCATCATCACAGTACCAAAGCATCCTTCTGGCTTTCACCGTCACCTTTTCTACCTGTTTAGCCACTTTAAGATCATCAGAAACAACCATGCACAGGTTCCATCCCTCTTTTGTCGACAGAAGTACTTCACCCCTTAAACTGTACCATTCTCTTGAATTTTTTCAGCACAAATGTGTGACCCTGCATTTTTTAGCGTTAAATCTCAGCTGCCAAATTCTTTAACATTCTTCAGGCTTAGCTAGATCCCTTCTCATGTTATATACTCTGTCCTGGGTGTCTACTCTATTGCAGATTTTGGTGTCATCTGCAAAGAGGCAAACCTTATCCAACAGCCCTTCCGCGATGTCACTAACTAAAATGTTAAAAAGAATCAGACCAAGGTCAGATCCCTGTGGTAAACCACTGTTATCCTTCTCAGAGTGAGCTCCATTTACTTGTAACTTTTGTCGCCTCCCACTCAACCAATTTCTAACCTAGTCAATCTCTTTATGGTCCATCCCTAGGGTGCTCAATTTATTTATAGGTTACCTGCGTGGAACAGTGTCAAAGACCTTAATGAAATCTAAGTACACTACATCTAGGGCTTTCCCTCTGGTATAACTTTCTGGTCACCTTAGACAAAGAAATCAATTAGGTTTGTCTGATAAGAAATGCCTCTAGTAAACCCATGCTGCCTCAGATCCTGCAATCCACTGGACTTCAGAAACCTCACTATCATTGGTTTTAGCAGCCTTTCCATTAGCTTACTCTCCACAGAGGTCAGACTAACCAGCCTGTAATTCTCAACCTCATCCTTACTTCCGCTTTTATGTAAAGGTACCACATGCACCTTTCTCCAGTCCTCTAGGACCACTCCTAATTCTAAAGAAGCATTGAAAAGGTCAAACAGTGGAGCCACTAGAACTTCCCTAAATTCCTTCAATACTCTTAGATGTATCCCATCTGGCCCCATTGCTTTATCTACTTTAAGTTTAGCTAGTTCCTCAGGAACACAGTCTTCTGAAAATCGTTCATGATTTCCTTCACTTTTGTTCCTATTTGTGGGTGTTTTCTGAGGTCCTGCTCCTGGCCCTTCATCTGTGAACACAGAACAAAAATATTTGTTAAGGATTTCCACTTTATCCTCATCAGCTTCTACATATTCCTGCCCTTCACTCATGAGTCTGACAATACTGCTTTTGAACTTCAACCCCTCACTAACATATCTGAAAAATGTCTTGTCCCCTCATTTTATCGCATTGGTTATTTTTTCTTCTTTTTTTGTATCTTTTCTTTCCTGACTATTTTCCTAGCTTCTCTAAGTTTTTTCAAATATTGATGCTTCTCTTCCTTTTGATGTGGTTTCTTGTATTTTATGAAGGCCACTCTTCTTTTCAGCTACCTCTTTTGAGAACCATAATGGCCTCCTTTTCCTTTTACATTTATATGTGCTTTGGGAGTCAGGAGACCCTATCAGCACTTCAAGCCATGAGATCTCATTTAAGTCAGACCTCAGAGTTTTCCTACCACAATCAGATTTCTCCAGCTCCCTGTTAGCAGTGACTGCATTTATTGTCCTTGAACTGTTAAACAGTCACTCAGGGAGGAAAGATGAACAATACAGTGTCAGGAACCATGGCTTCTCAGTTCTCTGCTTTGGAGAATATGGCTAAAGAACTCCCATAGTGGGTTGGTGAGTCCAGAGGAGAAGTTGACTATACTGTGGTGCCTGGAGCCTCGAGGATGATGAATAATCTTAAAGATTCAGTGCTACCTGCAATTTTACTTGAAATTGAAACTATTATGCTGGACGCCATTTGGGAAGTTATCGTGGGCCTGGGGAAGGCCTTAGTTCCTTGTGTTGCTTATTTATATGCTGAAGTACACAAGCTACAGAATCAAACAAATACAACTCATCTGAGTCTATGGAGAACCAAATCAAGGAAACTCGGAAGCTGCAATTTGCAGTGATTAAAGATTTAACTTTCTTGAGATCTAAGGTAGAAGCTTTGGAAAATACTGCCATTTAAAACATAAAGAGTTGTAATCTTTATGTTTTAAATTTTCTTTATTTGTAAACGATCACTCTACATGATATGTTTAAAAAATATCTTATTAAAATCCTTCCTGAAAATGTTGCACCTTTGACACGAGTTTATTATTTTCTTAAATTGAATTGTGATGGCCCTCAACCTCGACATGAGAGTAGTGATCAAGTACAACCTTTGGATGTTTCTGCATTGTTAGAGAACTCTGATACTGATTTAGTGATTTTTAAATACTCTTTTGGTTACTCTTGTTCTCTTGTCAGAGAGAGATGGTTTCTCAGATGGTACTTTAGGAAGTTTGATATTCCTTGATAACTCCAGTGATACCCGATTTTTGCTAATGAAGCCAGCTGTGTTGCAATTGAGAGAGATTTTCTTTTTAAGATTTCCATATAAATGTATAATTAAACATTAATCTGTTCAGTATGCTTTTCTTGAGCCTACGTAATTGTCTACATTCTTACCCTCTAAGGTTTGCATGTCTATTCCTCTCTCTGTGATTTCTTGAGTTTGGATTGTATTAATCTGGAAGACGGATTAGGGTCCATGCTTTTTTTGTGATTTATTTGGAATATTTTGTTTAGTAAACCCTAGGGTATCTTCTATAACTGTGGACTCAAGTTGTGTTTGGATTTCCTGAGATTATTAATGTTATCTCGATTGCTTTATTTCAACTTTCTGTGCAAATTTTGTACATGATATGTATTTTTGAAACGTAATAAATAAAAAATTAACAAAACACACAATTTCCTAACAAACTGAGTTGAAGATTAAACTCTACATTTGAAACTGTTATATGAAGACAGCCTCAAACAGTCATGTCTTGCATAACTTCTTAAAAGTAACTAGATTTATAATTAGCAAAGACTCTTGTGGAAATGAGTGCCAACAGGAAGAGCCTACGCAAGAAAAGAGCCTTCCTGTTAGTCTCTAGTAGGGGGTGTGCTAGATTCTTTGTAGGCTGTGATGTCTTTTATTGCAACAACATAACAATTATACAAAAGATGATGTTGCTTACTGCTGTTGCCAGGCTTTCAAGACCTAACAATATCTTAATTGATATTCAATACTCATTCACTCATACTCATTTTGAAGTCTAAATTATTTCATCAATCACAAGCCTTACTTATAGGTTCTTCTGTTGGTTATTTTCTCAGAATATAAAAATACCGAGGTCAGTATTCAGTGGCATCAAACCTCACCAAAGAGAGAAGGGAGTAGCTACTAAGCTGCGGTAGAACATTGCATTTACCAAAGTGAAATTTATCATGTGAGTAACTAATCTTCAGCACTCAGGTGGAAAAGGTCATTATGGGGCATGTTTACTAAACTGCAGTAAAGTAGCAGCGGTTGTGTTAACATGTGTTAACGTCACCAGCCGCGGAAAGTCCCGCAGAGGGTGGAGAGAGGGCGTAGAGAAGGGGTCAATGGGCAGGGAGTGGGCGGGGAGAGGCCCCTGCTACACTAATGCAGGGAAATGAAGGGCTGAACATTACTGGGACTGAAAACTTGTCGTTAGATGCACATTTGCAGGAGGGTGACAGCATTTCAGCATCAAGAATCTACAACATAGGCAGGGAGCCCAAGAAAAGTGATAGTAGTGATCCATTTGCAGCAACAGCATAGTGCCCCAAGTAAGAAAGGCCACTATGGCGATGGTGCAAATGGGGCATAAGGGGCAGCAGGCGGGACATGTAGTAGGGGCAGCTGGGGCACAGGGTGGACTAGGCTGCCGCCTAGGTGGCACATAGGAACATAGAAAGCGGAAATCAGCAAGACAGCAGCTGACCAAGGCCAAACACAAGTCACCGACATCTCCCCGGTCCACCCTAGCCAAAAGTTGCTAGGGCACCAACCTGACATCCCCCCAGCCATCCCTCCCCCATGTGGAAAGGATATAACATTGGTAGGCAGTGATGGGGAGGGATGTGTGGATGTCCATGTATGCCTCCCCACCCCTGACCCTGAACCTAGGCACCCCCCTACCTGTACAGTGGATGGCCTGGGACGGCACACAACCAGCACTGGCAGTATATGGGCATATCAGCATGGCAGGGGGGTTGCCGGTGGCGGTGGCACCTGCCTACATCAGACCAAGGTCATGACCTGCCCCAGTGTGCCGTGTGCAGTGCAATAAACAAGACCTGTCTAAGAAAGAGGAAATGTAGCCCCAGGGACAGCAGTACCTCTGTGGCAACAGTGTGGTGCAGTACACATAGCCAGCATGTCTTGGAGCAGAGGGTCACATGTTCACATCCCAGCTGTGGATCCTGCAATGCATGTCCCCACATTTTACCCTAATTTGCAGATACATCAACATGTGCAATTCCCAAAGCATCAGCCAACAGAAGTACAAACATACACACACACAGGCCCCATTATCCAAAGCCTCATGGAGAGTCAGGCTGTTTGCACCGGCTCGGAGCAGCAGAGCCCACAATTAGCTCTTGCACCCCATAGCAATGCCTGAACTGTGATCGGGACCAGTGTGGCAGTCAGGTTTGCCAAACACACCTATCATTGCACAATGCTGCAATAGGAGTGGCTGAGTGCATGTCCATCCATTGTGGTGTGGCATCCTATTCTTTAGTGGGCCCTAAAACATACACTGTTGCCCTCCCAGCCTGCAAATCTGCATACTGAGGAGCAAGGTATTGTGGGTATGGCCCAGAGAGGGCGTATCAGGCAGAATGCACCTGCAGTGGTGGTAGGGCAATGGCTGGGATGCTGTAGTGCTCAACCACCACCTGCACGGACAAGGTGGCCACAGCACGTCCTGCTGGTAGGACACGCTCACCCTGACCGAACAATGACCATTGCACGGCTATGTTCCCACATACTGCTGTATAATAGTTGTCTCAAGTGATGAATGTGTGCCTCCTTACCTGGAGGCCTAATCACTGAGTCACCTGCCAGGTGTCTGTGCCATGCAATCTATGTCTGGGCGTGCATGGTTCCACTGTGAACATGCAAGATAGATTTGCTAGCAGACTGTCTTCACTTAGTTTGTGTATGGCTGAAACACCTCATGGGGTGCAGTAGGTACAGTTTGACTGTGCCTGCTGCTGGTAAATCTCAGTCCATGGTTGGAGGCAGTGGGGCCCCCAGTAGCACTGTTGGTCTGCCAGTAGCTGAGCAAGAGGTCCCAACCCTGTCTAAAAACCTCCCTGTCAGAAAATTTCATGTGTGTTGTTATGCATGCTGTGCGGGAGCAGTGGCTATGGAACACACGTATGCTACAGTACTGCACCACAACATAACACGTGCAATATTGGTGTTAAAGTCAGACAAGATAGCTGCCCGTTTGAGGATGCCGCCCTACATAGCCTCTGAGCTGGAGGTGCTTGGGCGCCTCATCTGCCTCAAGCAGAGTCGCTTGTTCCCAGGCTCCTTCAGGAGGCAGGACCTTAACAAGGTCAGGAGGGCCTGGGGGTGGGTGACCAGGAGATTCAATGCATCAGCAGACCACCCACATGAGGTACGTGCATGGGGCAGGTCACACAAATGAAGAAGTGTGAACTAGTAGCCAGCAAGCAACACATCAGCGGTCAATGCTGGGACTAATGTAGGTGTTCCTGCAGGTCTGCCCTACTCCCAGGAGGCCACAGGCCTATTTAGCGGGGTCTGTGGTTAATCCTGGTGTTAATGTAGGTGTGCCTGCAGATCTGTGCAGGTCTGCCCTACTCCCAGGAGGTCACAGGACTGTGGACAGGGGTCTGTGGATGATCGCCCCACACTATCCCCCACCCACCTGTCACACACCTCTCAGGTGCCTGTCCCATACCACACCCACCAACAACCCTAGGATGTGCTAAATGGATACCCCTCCCCCCATGGACCTGCTGCCTCCGTGAGCCTGTCACATTCCATATGGCACCCCACACCCTCTCACACTCACAATTCCTCCATCCCCACCATATGCACACCTCACATCACCCCATACCCAAGCTAGCTATCGTCCTATGTACATCCCCTGTGCCCCGTCTAGGAAACAGTCCTGGCACAGCCCCCCCAACACATCGATACCAGGCATGTCCCCCATCCCGACCAATCATGTACATTGGCCACCCTTCCATGCACAACGAACTGCATGTGGCCCACGGCTCACAGACCCACTCCCGGGCCCGCACAGCTCACGCTTTGTCAGTACCGACGTACCTGGTATAAGCCGTCCCATTGCCCTGTGCTGTGCTGCAGGGATACATACATGCACCTCTCCCCCTACCATATCCGTTGCATCCCATGCAACCACACACACAGGCAGGTGATGGCGTTGACTGATGATACTGGACTGGCACTGTACAGCTGGTGCAGCAACCTGCTGCACACAGCCATGCATGTACTGCATGAGATGATGGTCATGCATGTTTGCACCATAACAGCCGCTATCTATTGGTGTACCTCCAGGTGGAGGATGTGCTCAAGATGGCATGTGAGCTGCTGCAGCGGAGGCCTGAGTTCATGCTGCGGCTGCAGCAGGAACTGATAGGGCAGGAGGACGGTGAGTGATGCAGTCCATGCGACACGCCACAGCATGTTACATTGCAGCAGGAGGTTGTGGGGCTAACTACGATGTGTCCATCATGTGGGCAACACATGACTGATGTGGTACTGTCTGTTCCCCCCCACAGTGGCAAATCTGCCGGCAGAGGCACATGAGGAGATGGAGATGGCAGCCACCAATGAGGGTACTGAGGAAGGGGCTGAGGCAGAGGCGGAGGTGGAGGAAGAGATAGAGGAAGTGGGTGATAATGAGGAGGAGGAAGCGGAAGAGGAAGAGGAGGTGGATGATGATCAGGAGGACGAGAAGAAGGAAGCAGAAGAGGAGGAGGAGGAGGAGAAAGAGGATGAGGAGGAAGAGGGCGAGGAAGTGGATGATGATCAGGAGGATGAGGAGGTGGAGGAGGAGGAAGTGGAAGAGGACAAGGATGAAGAGGAAGAGGACATGTTGGAGGAGGAAGAGGACAAGGAGGAAGAGGACATGGGGAGGGGGAACAGGGGAAGAGGACATGGGGAGGTGGGGACCCAGGCGAGGGGAGAGGGGGGTGGAGGCTGTGGAGGCGCTGGGTGTGGGGGGTGGTGGTCAGGTAGGGAGTGGGGGAGGGAGTGGGAGGGTGCATGGTGGGGAGGGCTGAGAGAGATGGGAGGGGTGGGGGAGTGCAAGTGGGTGGGTAGCATGGAGGTGGGGACAGCTGAGGGGGCCGTTATGTAGGATGCACCCCTGGTGGTGTCTGCTGTGGGGCCACCTGAGGGTGGGCATGGGGCAGCTCCACAGCCACACACAACACCATGGGTGCATCCTGCCCCACTGGTCAGGGTGAGCGCAGTCCCGAGTGGCACAAGGCTGCAGAGGGCCCTGGGGGCCAATACCACCTGCTCCCTGGCCCCCTGCTGTCTCCCGCATGGCCACAGGAGGGGCAAGCAGTGCCACAGAGAGGGTATGTATGGATGCCTCCACCTAGTCCCCATGCACATGGGGCCTGTGTGAGGCTGAACACGCACACACACTGTGGCACTCACAGCTGTCTCGCTGGGCCAGCGGGAGCAGACAGGGACCATGGTGCAGGTGGTGGGTGCCATGTGCCAGGTGGCAGATGAGCTGCAGATGCTCAGGGAGGCGTCGGGGGGCCCCACAGCTCATCAGCCATCAGGGCATGGTGGCCCCCAGGTGGAGTAGCTCCCCGCCTTGGTCTGTGCCACCACTGCCCTCTGCAGACCTGTGCCCCGGGACTGCCAGGACCCCACTGCCACCACTGCTGGCACTGTACGAATGTGTACATGAAAAATATATATATATTGTACTGTTAACAATATACACTGTAAATAAATAGTTATATTTTCATAATGACCCACATCTCCATGGTTATGTGCCCCATTACCTGTCACCCAATTGAACAGTCTGACACATGTGTGCATGTCCGTGCGTGTCTGAGTACAATACAGAGGTCACATACATGTCACACACTGCACAGCAGGCAGGGAGATAGGCAGGTGGGCCATGGTGGTGGTGTTGGGCTCAGACATAACCCCGCCTGCCAATTCAGACACCTTCTGCTGCCCCTGTCTCACCATTACCCTCTTTAGCTGGTACAACCTCCACCCTCTCACCCCACCCCCTTCCGGGTAGCTGTCTCATGTCGGCCTCATGACAGGTCTGCTGCTACTGTTCTCACTGCCATGGACTCATGGCTCCCCCTCTTTCCGGTGCCCTCCTCCCCCACTCATATTCCCAGAGGTCCCAACATCCATGTTGATAGCTTCTCCATTCCCTCTGCTTTGGGGCTCCCTTCCCTTACCTCCCCAATTGACCTCCTGCTTCGTTCCAATGCTCACACACACCAGCATGGCCACTGGCCTGGCCCGGTATATGTCATCAGCTGCAAATTCACCGGCCTCTATGGCTCGGTTCCTCCCTTATCTGACCAGCGCCTGTTCTGCCACAACGCTTATCACCCAGTGCCTCATCCACGTCCTATCACCACCAAGCGATTCTGCGATCCTCATGCCAGTGGTCCTCTCCTTCCCTTTTCCATAGTTCCGTCATCTCTGGCTCCCACCATGTCAGCTAGGTCTGTGGATGACGCAGTGACGTCCTATAGCCCTGCACTCACCTCTGCTCTGGGTGCTTTCGCACCTCCTGTGCCGCATTCTCTGGGCCATCTGCACCCCTGTCCTGTCTTTCATCCTCTACCCACTACCTACATTACTGTGCTCACTCAGCTGAACCTGCTTGGTTCATATCCCGCTCCCCTGGGGACGTCCAGCACCTCAGGTACATGCTTGTCTCCTTCCAGTTGGCCCTAGCTCTTTTCAAAAAGGACTATTCTGTTGATGTGACCGACTCTCTTGCATCTGGCCCTCACCATCTCCCTCCTAACCTCAGCTCTCTCCTCAGGGTGCCGCCGCCTCTGATCCCTCCACCCCTAAGTGCCCATACCCTGGCTCACTATTTCCATGCCAGTATCCACAGGATCACCCTCCAGTTCCCTACAGGGTCAGCTACAACACCTCCACCCCCTCTTCCCTCCCAACTTTCCTCCCCTACCTCTGCTGCCCTTGCTGTGATCTCCAAAAGTGAACCTGTTCACCATCTTTCACCCTCACAACACACCACCTCCTCCTCTGCTGCTGTCCCCAACTGCTTCCTATGCCACATCCCCTCCACTGTTGTCACTTCCATTTCTCATATCCTCACCCTTTCCCCCTCCACTGTAACTGTCCCTGCCATCATCAGACATGCTGAGGTCACACCCCTCCTCCGAGAACCCTCACCTGACCCCACATGTCCCCCTGAGTCCCGGCCCACCTCTCTCCTTCCCTTTGTTTATTGACTACCGGAACGTGCCGTTCACTGCTGCTGCACCTACGTCTTCTCCTCTCATGCCCACCTGGAACCTTTACAGTCTGACTTTTGTCCTCTACCCTCTGCTGAAGGGGCTCTTTCCCAAGTCTCCGGTGACCTGTCTCTGGCGGGATACAGGGGCCTTTACTCTGTCCTCATCCTTCTTGGCCCCTCTGCTGCCTCTGACACTGTTGACCACATTCCTCACCTTGTTACCCTGTCCTCGCTTGGCTATATGGGCTCTGTGCTATCCTCATTCTCCTCCTATCTTTCGCACTGCTCCCTCGGTGTGTGTTCCTGTGGCTGCTCCTCCTCTGCTATCCCACTCCCAGCTGGTGTACCCCAAGGGTCTGTCTGGGTCTGGTCCCTTTCTCCCTCTACACCCAGTCCCTTGGTGTGCTACTCTCCTCCCATGGTTTCCATACTATCTTAATTGTGATGTCTCCTGGACCTACCTCTCCACACCTGACATCCTCAGGCTGGCCAGACACGGATCTCTGCCCGCCTTTCTGGCATTGCTGCCTGGATGTCTCACCACCACCTGTGATTGTACATGGCCAGGAGCAGACCTCTTCTCTTTCACCCTGTACCCTCTTTCTCCTTTCTCCATCTCTGTGGTTAACTCTGTGCTCATTCCTGTTTCCTCAGCTCTCAGTCCTGGGGTTGTCCTTGACTCTTATCTCTCCATCTCCGCACACATTCGTGTGTTAGCTATGTCCTGCCATTGCTTTCCTGGTAATATCAGCAGGCCCCGTCCTTTCCTTCCCACACACACTACTACAATGCCTATCCACACCTTGCTCACCTCCCGTCTTGGCTACTGTAACCTACCTCCTGCTGGTCCCCCTTTGTATCATCTCCCTCCCCTTCACTCTGATCAACACTCCTCTGCGCGTCTAATCTCCCGCCAGCCTCGTCATGGCCAGATTACTCCTCTTCTCAGGTCACTCCACTGGCTCCCTATCCATTTCTGCATCCAGTGCACACCTCACCTACTGACCTATAACTGCATTCACTCTGCAGCTCCTCACTACCTTTCCTCCCCTGTCTCTCCCTACACCCCCGCTCGGGGACGCTGCTCCTCTGGCAAAGTGCTTCCATCTGTGTCCCTCTCTTCTATTGCTCCCCCCAGACCTGTCCCCATTCACCTTGCTGCACCCTATACCAGGACCAAGCTACCTGTGTCAGAATGCCAGGCACCCTCTCTGGTCCCCCTCAGATCTAGAGTGGGGACTCACCGCTTTGCTGCTGTGTTTGGATCTTAGCTCACCTGCTCTCCTTTTTCTTTTCCATTCCCCCCTTGTGTTATGTCAGCCTAAATCTCCTCTGTTGTCTGCCTTGACCAGATTTTGGGTTCTGACGGGCAGGGGCTGTCTCTTACGTCTGTGCAGCGCTGCATATGGCATGTATCGCTATACAGCTGCTCAGTGGTGGGAGTGGTGGGTTGGGTCCATCATGGGGTCCTGTACCTGTCCCTCTGCTGTGGCTGTACTGTGGGCCACCACACCATGTATGTGTACGGTTCGCATGGGTGTCTGTGCAGCCCTACGCTGCGCACTGTCATGTGCTTACTGATGGGTGTGTGGCGGTGTACATGCCCTGCATCATGTAGGAGCAGTCAGCACGTCCACATGTTCAGCTCCAGTCCATCCATCTCACAGGGCTGTTGTTTGCACAAGGCCATGCAGTCCAGGTGGCCACGCGCAGACAACATCTGTATCTGCGTTTCTGCGTGCTGGCAGGCCTCGGGGGGAGTCGGGGTAGGGTCGCCCTCTCCCTTCCCAGGGGCAGCTGTATGGGTGTGCCTGGTCCTCCCCAGCCCCATGTTCGATGACAGTGTACCCCTTCTTGGTGGCGGGTGGGATGTGTATGCTTTGCTCGACGTGGGGTTGGGGGGTGATTCCAGGGGCTGCTCATGGGCCATTGCGGGGCATAGATGGGAGCAGGCACTGTGTTGGGCTGGAGCTGCACAGTGACCAGTGTTGTGGCCTGATCACATGGGATAGGGCTGGGAATCTGACATGGTGTGGGTGTGGGTGGTCAGTGTGGATGGGATGGTATCTCAACATTGGGCCAGGTATTGGGTGTGTAGCTGGAGACTGCGGGTGGCAGGTTACACTGTGCATGGCTGACTGGGGACCACAGTCTGGGGGTGGTATGGGCATGCTGCTGAAGGGTTGTCATTTATGCCATATGTTGCATGAGACTGGCTGGGTACATGAGGTGAGATGACTGGACACCCATGCAACAGGCAGAAGGGTGTTCACAGTGGACACATGGACAACAATGGACTGTAGACAGTCTGTTGGCAACAGGGTATACACAGGGACGGATGGTGGGGTTCTATATATTACATTGGACCTCATAGCTGTTGCCTTCCACCTGCCCTCATAGCTATCTCTTTCCTCTGGCCCTCATAGCTATCTCTCTCCTCAGACCCTCATAGCGATTTCATTCCTCTGGCCCCCATGGCTATGTCTCCCCTCTGGCCATCATAGCTATCTCTGTCCATTGACCAACATACATGATATGTGTCAGCTCGGGGATTTGTGCATCATGAGCGTCAGTGCTACGTGTTGTACAGGGGGTCAGTGCTGTGTGGCTCACCACCTACCGTGGTTTTGTAACTCCCATGTTTGGTCATTGTGATCTCCATGTCATATACCTATCCTCCTGGGTCTCTATTGTGCTTCACTGTCCTTTATGTGGTGATAGTCTGTGTTCCGCATGTCCAGTATGAGCTGTGTTATGCTGTTGCTGTGGAATGTGGTTCTCACTGCCACCTGTTGAGCCTCCCCCAATAGGCCCTGTGTTGTCATTCTCTGCAATGGTTTGGTCTTCTATTAGCACCGCTGCCCGGTATGGTGCATTCTGTGTACCGGTGGTGCTGTCATGGTACGTCGGGTTTGCTGGGGGTTCTACATGGCCTATATTTGCAGTTCCTCCTACTCATGACACCAGTTGCTACTGGCATGTTGTACAGTGGATATCTGGTACCCCTTCCATGTCCATGCACACTGTGTGGGGCATGTCCAACATCAGTTGGGGTAACCTAGCGGTATGCAGGTCCTGATGCATCTGTGGCCTCTGCTGGACATGTAGCCACACACTGAGTCCAGGTTATGGCCCTGCATCCCCTGAAGCAGCCCCTGTATGTGCTGTGTTGTTAGCTTTCCCTGTACCACATATCACAGTCTTACCTGCCTGTTGATGCACTGTGTCCAGCACTGGGGACAGGCCATAGAGGTATATGGGCCCCAGACATTCAGCGGGCTGCTGCTCCATGGGTGTTAGAGCAGGTCTGCTTGGTCCACCACCACCAGTGGCCTCTGCATGGCGTCTCTCATGTGTCATGTGCGCACAGACCCCACGCTTTATATCACTAACTCGCTTGCGTAGGCTCTCAATGTCTCTGTGTGGGCCACCTGCCTCTGCGACTGCTGCCTGTACGGCCTCCCAGGCCATGGTCCGTGCACTCTGTGGCAAGGTGGAGCTGAGGCGCCCATACAGTACCTCGTACTGCTCGAGGACACTGGCCAGCAGGTTGTCATTCTCGGCCTGGCTGAATCTTAGGGCTCTCTTTCATGCCTCTTCTGGCACGGGCCGTCTCTTCCTCTTTCCTCCTGTTGCCCCTACTGGCTGTTCCCGTGGGGACTGGGACACCCCTGAGGGCATAGGACCACGCCATGTGCAGTGCGTGTAGGACCGCGCCGCCTCACAGGGTGCTATGGGTTTCCATACACACATTCCCTTTGGTGGAAAATATCTGCATTGTGCTTCTTATGCTTGTTTTTGTGAATGGATCGTGATTGTGGTTGGCCCATTGTTTGGTGACGTCACCTTTATGCGCCCTAATAAGATCAGCTGGGATGGGCAGATATCTTCACAATTGCAATAGAATTTGAGGAAGGGCTGTGAGGATCGGGAACCCGAAATGCAACGTTGGGTTATTATATTTATTTCTGAACAAGTTGCAGATTGATGAAGAGAATATGGCAATTTTCAGCCTCTGTGTGAGTTGGTGATCAACGATAACCGCTGGGACACGTATGGACAGTTGATGTCGACTGTTGTTCTGTTGGCGTCAGTTGAAAGTTAAGTGCTCCTTTGTTTTGGCTTGACTGTTATCACCATTTTTGGATAAGTTTTGATTTGAGGCCACGTTAAGTATACCCTGTGATGATTTTATATCTTTTCGGGGTTGATATAGGGGTCGTACTCCCCTTTTAAAAAAAGAATAAAAAGGAACATTATTGCTTCGAGAGGGTATTCACCTTCATGGCAATAGTTCAGACAAAAATTTAGATAGGGTTACACATTCCTTATGTTTTGGTCTTATGCTTGTTTGGTATAGTGATTACAGACGTGTGTTGTGCTACCATAGGTTGTGGGATTGATTCCCACACGTTCCTTCTCTTTTCTTGTGTTCTGCTTACCTTACCATGCAATGGCTCCAGCTTCATCACTTTTCTGCACACCCTTCTTCTCTTCACTTTACAGTGCAGTGTCCCCTCCGTGCAGCTAACTGGATAACGGCTGAATATCAAGCTATCCATTGACAGAATATTAGCAGCAGCTGCTATTTTCAGCCTGACACTGAATATCTGACGTTTTTCTACCCACAGCAGCTGACGTTTAAAAGTAATGCTGACTGCCACAGGCTGATTGTCAGGCCAACTATCATTTGGAAAAATTATTCCTTTTACTCGTACCAAAGACATTTGCTTCTTGATAGGCCAACTGAACGGTCATTGCACACACTAAAAAGACACCTCAGAAGGAAATGTCCCAAGGGGCCGCACAAAGGTGACTTTGCTATAAAGATATGGATTTTGGAATGCTTGGGTCAGTGGTGAGTAAATAGTTGAGAGATTAAATAAAAAATAAGAAGGAATGGGAGGGAATTTGATGTTGAATTGCCTATAGAAATTTGAACTATCCAGCTTTATGAAGAATATGCATTTATATTATATACTGTTAATTGAGCTGTAAAACAAATTGCAGTATTTCTGTCTTTAGCTTGAAGATATTAGAGACTGCTCCATAAGGACATTTGTGCTTTTGTTTGTGGATATACGTGAGAACATAGGATGAGGGTGAAAGGGGATAGACTCAGGAGTAATATGCGAAAATATGTCTTTACGGAAAGAGTGGTAGATGCGTGGAATAGTCTCCCAGTGGAGGTAGTAGAGATGAGGCAGTATCTGAATTCAAGAAAGCATGGGACAGACACAGAAGATCTCTAAAGGAAATAAAGTATTTGATACTGAAGGGCAGACTAGATAGGCCATATGGTCTTTTTCTGCGCACATGTTTCTGTATTTCTAGTAAAATCCACGATCCTGATGTCAGAGGTTTATTTGCCATATTTTAAAGAAGAACTATAGTTTTGTTCTTGCTTAGTTTGCTAAAAGGGATTTTAGTTTGAAAGCCTAAATTGGTCATTTTGGGGTATGTTTACTAAACTGTGCTATTGTTACCGGCGCTAGGTGCAGCGTTAACGTGAGGAATGCCATATAAGGAAGTGGGTGTTCCGGCGTCAAGGTAACAATGGCTGTTTATCAAGCGATAGAGGGCGCCTTGGCTCGTTATCGCGCGGTAACCATAATTTCGTGCCAGCACTATGAGAACAGCTATAGAGGTGTAGCCCACTGGTTAATGCAATGACTGCTGAGCCAGAGGTAATGGGTTTGATCCCTCAGAGGTCCCATCTAATGAGGCAATACCTTTTCCTGCCTGTAACAGTCAGACACATCTCTACAATCTGTGCTGCCAACAGAAACACCCTCACCTCAGTCCCATAACCTAAGGTACCTCATAAGGCGCCCCATAGGGCACATTATAAAGTGCCTTGTCAGCCAAGGCACTATATAATGTGCCCTATAGAGCGCTTTATAGGGCACATTATACAGCGCTTTGACTGACAAGGCACTTTATATTGTGCCCTATAGGTTACGGCACTGAGGTGAGGTTGTTTCTGCTGGCAGCACAAACTGTAGAGATGTGTCTGACTGTTACAGGCAGGAAAAGGGATTGCCTCAAACAGCCTTATTAGATGAGACCTCTGAGGGATTGAACCCATGACCTCAGGCTTGGCAGTCATTGTATTAACCAGTGGACTACACCTCTATAGTATTTATCACAGCACTGGCTGGCTACAGAAAGACTGCAGGTCACCCCACGAAATGTCTGCTGTGGTTACCAGCGGGGCGGCCTAAGGGGGGTGCGGGGCCATGTGAGGAGACTCAGTGCAGGGCCTCATTTGCATAAGGGACCTTATTTGCATCAATATTTGCATAATGTTACCATACACTAACTTTTAGTAAACATGCCTCTTAATGAGTGTATGGATAAAGAAAGACTAAAAGATTTCTACATTACTATAATCCAGTGCCAACTGCAAAGCAGATTAGGAACTACTACAAACACTGCCCATTTAGAACCCATAGCAAACCCGCCGTATCCTAACAGCACTACCAGGACTCACAAAGCACCATACCCTAACTATCAAAAGGAAACACTCCAAATATTAAACCAATACATTTCAGAGAGTAACAATACATGAACTACTGGGGAAAGAGAACAAGTGACAATATCAAATAGGAATTACATAAACAGAATACCTCAGCTCAGTTACACATGCAGAATGTAGACCATCACCAAACAAGGAATCACAATTTAGAAACAGGAAGAAAATAATTAAACTGGGAACCCCAAAAGCCAAACTTGGAAAGTACAACACTGTAGAAAAAAAACTATAAATTAATTTCCTCTTGTACTAAACAAAGCACAGACGTTAATGATGCACATTTCCCAGAGCTGACATATTCCAGTTAATAAATTCAAAATAAAGAGATATTTTTCTACCTTTTGTGCATTTTTTTTCAGTTGCAATTGCTCCAGCCACTTTCTTCTGGTTTCTTCATGTCTTCTGCTAACTCTCCATCGTCTGCTGTCCATTTGTCCTTTCTTCTCTCTAGTTTTTTTCCATTCTCTCTCTACAGTACATCTGCTTTAACATACTAATTTATTTATTTAACTGTATTTATATCCCGCTTTTCACCGGGTCAAAGCGGTGTAACATATAAGGGGAGGGTGGACAATAATCAACTTCTGGGGTTGGGGCCATCACCAGGTGGCCAACATTAATGATTTTAACAGATATTTGTGACATAGACATAGGCAGTGTGTTACAGTCTCTTAGAACATATGTTTTAGGGGGATGAAATTAGGGGGGGTTGGGGGTACTCAGTGGTGGGTGCTTGTTTCTGATCCAAGATATTCCTGGAATAGGCTGGTTTTTAGTTGTTTCCTGAATGATAAGGGGTCTCCGTTGCTTCTGTTGTGACTTGGTAGAGAGTTCCAGAGGGTTGGTGCATATAGTTCGAAGGCTCTGTTGCAGGTCCTTTGATTGCATTTGGTTCGTTTGTGGGGGATGGTGAGGGAGTTGTTGGTGGTTTGTCTGGTTGTTCTGTTGTGGGCTGGCCGGGGCAGTAGTGTGCGGAGCTGGGAAGTCTGAGTTTGGTAGAGAGCTTTGTGAGTAAGTAGGGTGGCTTTGTATTTGATTCTTGCTTCAAGGGGGAGTATGTGTAGCTCCCTCAGGACTGGGGTGATGCAGTCTCATTTTTTTGCTTTCTGGATAATCCTTACTGTGGTATTTAAGGCAGTTCGGAGTGGGTTGGTGTGTGTGGCTGGTAGTCCGTGGTAGATTATATTGCAGTAGTCCAGGTGGGGGAGTGTCATGGCTTGCATCACTGTTCGGAAGTCCTGTGGTTCTAGGAGAGGTCTGAGGCGCTGTACTGTTTTAGCCTTGTGGAATATTGTTCCGGTGTTTTTTTTTATTTGTTGCTGGAGTGTGAGTGCTTGATCTAGGATGATTCCTAGATATCTTATGTGCGGTTGTATTTGTATTTGCGTGGTTCCAATGTTGAAGTGTGAAGGTGGTGTGAAGTCTGGGTCCTTTGTTACTATGAGGGCTTCAGTTTTCTTTATGTTGATGGATAGGTTGTTCTTTTGTAGCCAGCTGGATACTTCTGTGAAGCATTCTGATAAGTGTTTATTTGTTGGGTTCGGGGTTGTGATTGGGGCATAGAGCAGTATGTCATCCGCATAGATGTGATAGTTAATGTTGTGGGCACGTATGACTGAGCAGAGTGGTTGCAGGTATATGTTGAAGAGCATGGCAGATAGTGTGGATCCTTGGGTACTCCCTGGTGTTGCTGGAAGGGGGTGAGGTTGATATGTTTGTGCAGATCAGTTGTTGTCTATTGGTTAGGTAGGAGTGGAACCATTGAAGTACGGTATCTTTGATGCCAATTGCTTGTAGTCTGTGCATGAGGATGTTGTGGGAGATGGTGTCGAAGGCTGATGATATGTCTAGGAAGATCATTGCGTATCCAGAGTGTTTGGCTTGAGTTCCTATGATGAGGGTGTTCATTAGTGATGAGGGTTCATGAGGGTATCGACTCCGTGGAGTGGACGAAAGCCATGTTGTTGCGGGTCCAGTATGTTGTTGGTATCTAAATGTTCTTGGAGCTGTTGCTGGACTACCTTCTCAATGATTTTGGTGGTAAACGGGAGGCTTGCTATAGGTCTGTCGGAGGCGGGGTCGAGGGGATCCAGGTTGTGTTTTTTTAGAGTTGGTCGGATGATTGAAGTTTTGAGGAGGTCTGGCATGCTTCCTTGGCTGAGGGATTCATTAACGATGTGGGTTAATGGTGTGCTCAGGTCTTCTTTGGTTTTCTTTATCCATTCTGTAGGGCAGGGGTCTAGCAGAGAGGTGGTGGTATTCAGGCGGGAGATGGTGGATGATATTTCCTCTTTCGTGATTGCTTCAGATGTGCTCCAGTCTCTGTCTATGGTGGTGGGGTGGTTTGTTATTGTTGTCTCTGGGTTCAATTGTGGATTTTGTGGTTGTTGAAGCTGCTTGTATTGTCTTGCTAGTAATTCTGGTGGGATGTTTGGTAGCTGGTCGGAGTTGTTGGGCGTTTTTGTCAGTTTTTTGACAATCTGGAAGAGTTCTCATGGTTTGTTTATTGATGTGTTTATGATCTTCGAATGGAAGGCCTTTTTTGCTTTGTCTGTTTCTGCGTGGTATGCGTCTAGTTCGCACATGTAGTTTGTTTTGTCGTCCTCTTTCTTGGTTTTTCTCCATTTTCTTTCTGCTCTTCTGAGTTTGGTCTTTAGTTTCCGGAGGTTGGGGGTGAACCATCGGGCTTTTGTGTAGGTGTGTCTGGTTTTGGTCTTGTTTGTTGTTGCGCTGGATGCAGAGGAGATTGTGGTGTTCCAATTGTGGATTAGGTCATCGATATTGTTGGAGTTTGTTTGAAGTTTAGGTAGAGTTTGTGCTAGAAAATCTTCTTTGTTGAAGGTTTTAAATCTTCTTGTATGCTGTTTGTTCTCCTTGCTGTTCGTATGCTGGTGGGTGTGGGATATGCTGATGAGGTGATGGTCAGACCATGGCACATGTGTGATTTCTGGCTTCTTGTATGAGTTGGCGGTTTGGGAATTTAGGAATATGAGGTCCAATGTATTTCCTTTTTCATGCGTTGGTTCATGTATGATCTGTGTTAGGTTCATTGCTTCCATGGCATTGATGAAGGTTTCTGCTTGCTTGTCCTGGAGTGATGGGAGGTTGAAGTCTCTTAGGATTATTTGTTCTTTTGTGGAGATGGCGCTCTCAGATATGTGCTGTAGTATCCTTGGTAGGTCGGTGCTTGGGGTGGGTGTTCGATAGACTAGGCATAATGAGAGGTATTTATTGGTGAGGGTGAGTATGTCCGCTTCATTGGTCGTTTCTGATGCATGGTTCCTGAGGTGGAGGTTGGCTTTCGCTACGATGGCTACTCCTCCTCCTCTGGTGTGTGTTCGCGAGCAGTGTTGGAGGCTGTATCCTTTTGGTGTTAGTTGGTTCATGAGCACCGTGTCAGTGTCTGTTAGCCAAGTTTCTGTTATGCATAGAATGTCAATTTTTTGGGTTGTTATTAGGTCTTGGAGCATGTGGTATTTGTTCCTGACTGAGCGAGCATATATTAATGAAATGGAGAGTGGGCTGCAGTTTGGGGGGTTGGGGATGTGGATTGGTGTGTGTGGTGTGTGGGTGTTGTCCCATGTGGGGGGGGGGTTGTAGATGTTTGCGGTTTGGATGGTTGAGGTGTTTGGCCAGGGTGGGTTGGTGAGTGTGACTGTGGGGAGGGGTGGAGGGTCAGGAGTGGTGTTAAGAGGTAAATTGGGGCTAGGAAGGGTGGCATGGTTTGTAGGCATACCTTGGTGTTCAGGGCTGTGCTGTGTTTCTGCGCTGGTTTCTTGATGTGTTGAGAGTCCTCTTTTCTGTGTTGTCTCATGGCTAGGCCTTTGTTGCTGTGGTTCCACGGTTGTTTCTGCTGTGGTTTCTTCAGTTAGTTGTTGTGGTGATTTCTGCGGGTTATGTTGCTTTTTGTTGTTTCCGGAGTTGTTCTTGTGGTTTCAGTGGTTTCTCCTTTTGCTCTTTCCTCATTCCTATTTCATCCACTCAAATTTTAGCCCTCCATCCTCAATCCCCACTTACTCTCCCAATATCCGGCCAATTGTAGATTTGTCTTCCCTCCCACACAAAATATTTTTTCCCTCTCCATTTCACTCTCCCAGCTCCATCCCATTCTAATCCTCCCCCAATATCAGCTCCCTTCTAGTTCCAGCCTCACCCAGCATCCGCTCCCTTCTAGTCCCCGCATCAGCCCATTTCCAGTCCTAGCCCCCCATAAGCCTATTTCCAATCCTATCCTAGCCCCACCATCAGCCCATTTCCCGTCCTAGCTCCCCCATCCATTTCCAGTCCTATCTGAGTCCCTCCGTCAGCTCATTTCCAATCCCAGCCCCCCATCAGCCCATTTCTAGTCCTTTCCTAGCCCCACCATCAGCCCATGTCAAATCCTAGATCCCCTCCACTCAGCCCATTTCCAATCCAAGCCCCCCATGAGCCTACTTCCGGTTCTAGCCACTCCATGAGTGCATTTCAATCAAGCCCCCACCACAGCCCATTTCCAATCTTAGCACCCTCCAACAGCCCATTTCCAGTCCTATCCTAGCCCCTCCATCAGCCCATTTGCTGTCCTAGCCCCCCCTCAGGCCATTTCTAGCACTAGCTCCCTCCCCTTACAGCCCATTTCCATTCCAAGCCCCCTCCCCATCAGCTATTTGAAGTTCAAGCCCCCCCTTCCACTCAACCCATTTCAATTCCAAGCCCCTGTCCCAATCAGCTATTTGCAGTTCAAGCCCTCCTTCCACTCAGCCCATTTCCAGTCCTAGCAACCCCTCCAGCCCATTACCAGTCCTAAGCCCCCCCATAACCCATTACCAGTCCTAAGCCCCCCATCAGCTCACTTCCAGTCCTAACCCCCATCACCCCATTTTCAGTCTTAGTCCCCCCCATAGCCCATTACCAGTCCTAACCCCCCATCATCCCACTTTCAGTCCTAACCCCCCCATCAGCCCATTTCCAGACTTAGCCCCCCACAGCTAATTACCATTCCTAACCCCCCCATCTGCCCATTTCCAATCCTAGCCCCCCCCCCATAGCCCATTACTAGTCCTAACCCCCCATCAGACCATTTCCAGTCTTAGCACCCCAATAGCCCATTACCAGTCCTAAACCCCCATCAGCCCATTTCCAGTCTTAGCCCCCCCCATCAGCCCATTACCAGTCCTAACCACTGTTCCCTCTAAGCTGTGCGCGTGTGCGCGCGCACACACCTCGCCGAGTGAGCGCACATACTTTACAACAGAGCGCACAAAAATTACGGCTCTGATTCTGATAGAAAACAACACAGACGTCTTAAAATTTAAAAGTTATGATTGTAATTACTAGAAATTTCCCGCTTCATTTAGTAATCGTCTATTTTCATTTAATTTGATTAAAATCAATGTGGTGTAAATACTGTATTCTGACGTGTAGTCAAATTTTAAAGTATATAACTCCGAGTGTTGCTATGTGGCGCACAAAAATTTAACCTTCCTTCAAAAGCTGCACACAGCTGATATTTTATGCGCACACAGCCCACAGAAAATTAGAGGGAACATTGGTCCTAACCCCCCCATTAGCCCATTTCGTCTTAGCCCCCCCATAGTCCATTACCAGTCTTAACCCCCCCATCAGCCCATTTCCTGTCCTAGCCCCCCATAACCCATTACTAGTCCTAACCCCCCCATCAGCCCACTTCCAGTCTTAGCCCCCCCTCATAGCCCATTACTAGTCCTAACTCCCTCATCAGCCCACTTCCAGTCCTAACCCCCTCCCCCCATCAGCCCAGGTAGATTTTTAAAAAACAAACTGGCTGCGGCTGCTGCTGCCGCTGCTGCCGTGGCAGCAGCAGAAGCAAGTGTCCCACTGCGGGCCCCCCTCTTGCCCGGCAGATCCTCCTTGAAGCATCAGCTCCCAAGTCCCAAAGCACGGGTTTTCAGAGCCGCGAGAGTTTCCCTTTCTTGCGGCTCTGTTAATTCCGCCGGGGCTGATGGGATTTCCCATCAGCCCCGGCAGGCTTAACAGAGCCGTGAGAGGTCAGAGAAGCTCTCCCTTCCCAGCTCTGAAAGCCCATGCTTTGTGACTCGGGAGCTGATGCTGAAGGGAGGCTCTGCCGGGCAGGGGGGCCCCGCGGCGGAACGCTTGATTCTGCCACTGCCACGGTGGCAGCGGCATCAGCAGCCAGTTTTTTTTTTTTTAATTTACTTGGGATGATGTAGAATGTTTCTTGCGCGGGGCCCCCTGAAACGCTGGGCCCTGTGCAAAAAACATTCTTGCTCAATGGACGGACCAGCCCTGGTTACCAGGATAGGGTAAGTCCACCAGTACCCATGATGCAATGCACATGCAGAACAGCAGTCTACATCTGATCACAGGATGAGGTATGCGCCTCTACAGCACCTCAGCCTGGTAGGGGGAACTGACCCTGTGTGTTACTGGCACAGAGTAGCTACAGACCATGACATTGTGCGGTTCCTGTGCTCACCCTGAGGGTGAGGTGGGGCGCCCAGCACCAGGTCCGCAGCACCTGGCTTTGCTGAGATAGGCTGTGCTGCTGGTCCCCATCAGTGTCAGTGTATGACAGGTAGTCCTTGTAGACACACCTATGATATACCTGTGTCCATCTGTATTCCCCAATCATGTTTAGCCCTTGTGGACTATGACACAACCAGAATAGTGCATATTCTGTGTGGTTGCCATGGCCACTTGTTAGAATAGCAGGGGGGTGTTTGGACCCACATGTGGATTATGTAGCACCACCCAGCCCACCTTCTCTGGGTCAGGGTGAGGGACAGGATCTTCCACCAACAGAACCACACTCTACATCTTTGCAATGGAGGCAGGAGAGGGGACCATGAACCCCACTCCTGCTGGGTAAAGGACGCCCTCTAGAGCTGTACGTACCACATAGGGCACTGGCAGAAGGCCTGGAATAGCTCAGCTGCGCCTCACCACAATCTGACAGTCACCAGCAGAGGGCACAGTCAGTCTGCACCCTACAAGGTGTTCCCACCATACACATGCTAACTGCAGACAGTCTTCTAGCCACTACATCAGAAGTGGGATATAAGCACAAAAACCAAGCAGGTATGTCAGTGATTGGGCCCCAGAAAAGGGAACATACAGATATCAATTTTGAGGAGCACTATGTGTGAATCTAGAAATGCCATGGACACTGCTCCGTCAGGGTGAGAGTGACCTCCCATCATGACATGCTGTGGCCACCCTGTCTGTGCAGGGGGTGGTCAGGCACTACAATGTCCCAGCCATTGCCATATACCCTATGCAGATGCATCCTGCCCAGACCGCCCATTGACCCCTTCTACCCGCCCTCTCTCCACACTCTGGGGGCCTTAATGCTGCCGGGGCCGTTATCGCGCGTTTAGTAACGTTATCGCGCAATAACGTCACTTAGCGCGTGATAGTATCGCCGCTGCGACGATATTGCAGTTTAGTAAACATACCCCTTTATTTCATAATAAACATGGCGGGATGTTTACTAAAGCCCGCAAATTTGCGCGCCGCAAAATAGCGCACGGCAACGCGGCATTGAAACGCGCAGAAACACATTTAAACGCCCCACACACGTGCGTGTCACCCCCGCACAGGTACGCGGCACACTAACGGGCCCCGTGCAAGTGCGGGCCCGCAAATGTCCGATAGAGGCGTGGAAGGCTCCGGAGGGGCGGAGGGACGGGGTCAATGGGTGGAGAGTGGGAGGGGAGAGGCTCCCCGCACAGTATCGGGCCCGAATTTTCATGTACAAAATAGCGCGAGTGAAACACTCGCGGTAGAGAGCATTTAAAGGGAAGAGAAACCATTTCCGTCAGCAATGTACAGGAAAACCGGGGAAACCTATAAAACGTGAGCAGTGTGAAATATGTGCACAGAACAAAATTGCAAATAGAACCCGAAAATGACCACAACAAAGATATTAAAAATAGAAATCCAGCTGGGTAACAGTTATATTGATGGGCAAATATACAAAACACACCCAGCAAAGCTCCAGAAAAAAGAGATGAATATTGGAAGGGTCTACGGAGCGGAGACACTTCCGAAAAACATTTCCTTTTTTGGAGCTTTCCTCGGAGTGTTTGCTATGGTTGCCCATTAATATCACTGTTGCCCAGTGTGGTGATATTGTGTCCCCATTTCCCGTGGTCAATTCCGGGGTTTATGTGCACGTTTGCCACCAGACAGGGTGCATATGCCCACAGTAAAATTGCGTAGAGCAGGGTTTGTGACTCCATCCTGCCAGGCTTACTACCTCCAGGGGCTGCATTGTCTCAGTGGCCATAGTGTGGTGCAGCGGACAGAGTCAGTACCTCGAGGGTCAGGGGTTCAAAGCCCAGCTGGGGCACTTGCCAGCCCAGTTTCTATATTTTACCCACCACTAAACACAGATAGCGCAGACACCCCTGTATTGCAGGGGACAGAAGCATGGGGAAAACACCCATATTTTAACCAACAACGCGCACACACCACAACAATGGGCATTACCCACAGCCAAGTACCCCAAATGCAGTCCCGTACTGCCACATTCCAATCAGGTCACCTGCTTTGTATGGGAGCATGTTGGCGGACGAGTACATGTGGTGCAGGGGGCAGTGGCTGCTAGCGACAGAAGAAAGAGGCCTAGCCATGTGCAGGCTGCCACCGTCCACTGCAACAGACTGCAACAGACAGGCCCTGTCAGATCCACAGTCATGGACATTCCAGGGAATCCACCCAATCTGTAGCTACACGGTGGTGCAGTGCACACAGACACTGCATGCAAGAGCAGAAGGCCACAGGTTCAAAGCCCAACTGGGGCAACTGCCAATCTTGCCCACATATTTTTCCCCCAAGTAAACAGTGATAGTAAGGGCACACCTTTCCTGGCGAGGACATATGCAATGGCAATATGTCTATCTTTTACCCCACGGAGCACAGACACCATGAACAGGGGCAGTACCTAGAGCAGAATCACGCAAATGCAGTCCTGGTGGGGCACGCACCAGTCAGGTTCCATGATGCCACTCATACAAATGCCTGTGCTGTATATCTATGCACCACCCCCATGGCATGTAGATGTAGCTCATGCATATTCATGAGGGACAGCAGGAAAACCCGAACAGTGTGATGCAAACCTGGACTGGAGTTGGGAATCTGTGCCGTAAAGCAGCAGCCATCAAGGGCAGACACACCCACACCCACACCCACAGGTCCCATTGGCCAATGTCTCCTGGAAAGGCAGAACATTGGACCCTGCATGCAGCACCCAAAACTAGCACTTGCATAACTTACCAATGTCACCCTGCACCTGAGGTATACGGTAAGCAGCTCTGAGACGTTTGCTAGGAGCACAGGCAGATAGATATCCATACGTTACGTACATACTGCTAGTTGACCCCATCCAAACAATCTCTTAGGTGTTTGTGGGGTGTGCTCCAGGCCTGGCCTCTGACGGTGTTTACCACCCTGGGGAGTGACCACCAGCTGTAATGCGTACCATATCCATGCCTTGCCGTGCTCAGGGCTGGTTTGGTGGGCAAGGCTAATTACCCCCTCAATCGTAGCACCATGATGGCATAGGTGTGGAAGTGTGTGTCTGTCTATACAGTGGGTGTTGGCTGCAAGCCCCTTCCACAGCCCACACTGCCAGCACTGTTGCCAGTATTGGCCAGCCAATGTGCATAATGAGGTGCAAGGTACCATGGGTATAGCCAGGATAGGGTGGCCTGGCCAGGATGCATCTGCACCGGGCATAGGGCATTGGCTGGGACATTGTAGTGTCCGGCCACCACCTACACAGACAGGGTGGCCAAAGCATGTCCTTCTGGGTGATCATGCTCATCCTGACTGTGCAGTGACCACAGCATGGCTAGGCACCCCCATAGTGCTGTATAGTAGTTCTCTCATGTAATAGATATGGGTTTCTATTTGGGGCCCAGTCACTGATCTATCTGCTTGCTGTGTATGCAGGCAGCCCAGTTCTGGGTGCATGTATCTCCATTGGGAACATGCACTATGGACTAACCAGCAGACTGCTTGTAGCTGGTATGTGTCTTGCTAGATTGGCTTGCAGGGTGCAGTGGCTGTTGGTGGAGTGCAGCTTACCATAGCCTGGGCTTATGTCTGTCTGCTATTGTGTCATGGCTGTGTATGGAGCTGCCCTGGGGGGGGGGGGGGGGGGGTGTTCCTCTGCAGGACTGGGGTTGCTGTTTGCCCTCTACTGCCACCTTTGCAGGGAGGTAGAGTGTGGATCTCTTGATGGGGGACCGTGTTTGCCGCGGGGCGGGGCAGACAGGGATATCCATGGTGTTTGTGCAGAAACTAGCTATCTTACACATTAACACTACTTTGGAACTCCCGCTTGGCCTCCATCAACCATGGAAGGTGTTGTGGACCTGGTCCTGGGTGCCTCATTGCACACTCAGGGTGAGCACAGTACCCGCACGATGTAACGGTGTGTGGCTACTCTGTGCCAGTAAAACACCCGGTCAGTGCCCCCTACTAGGCCAAGGTGCTGTGTGGGTGCACCTGGTCACTTCCCCCAACAGGGCCGAGGTGCTGTGGGGGTGCATTCCCCATCTTGTGTCCATCTGTGGACAGCTAATTTGCATGTGCAGTGCATCATGGGTACGGGTGGCCTACCCTATCCGGTTTACACCAGCAGACTGTCTGTGAGGCGACGTGTAGGCTATCTGCAGCCAGCTAGGGGCTTGCTTACAGCTATGGAGCTGTAGCCCAATGGTTATGTCACTGCCTGTGCAACCAGAGGTCATGGGTTCAAACCCACAGTGGGCCTTTTGATAGGGATGTCCACAGCTTTATTTTTATTTACTGTACATATGTCTATGCCGGCAAGACCACCCTCAGCTTACTATACCCATTAGGTGCCTCTGAGGGTGCTTTATAGGGCGCCCTGTAGGCCACCTTATGGTTGCCATCCATATAGGGTGCACTATACATTATCCTGTGTCGCAACATACATGGTGCCCTATAGGGGACATTCAAGGGTGCCTTGGCGAACAGTGCACTGTAACATGTGCCTTATGGGCCGCCGTATGTTAACATGCTGGGAGAGTGCGTTTGCTAGTAGTGGTAACAAAATAAAATTATCATGCCTCCTACAGTACTCCACAACATAATACATACTGCCTCAGCAAGCATTTTTCACTGGGCATTGTGAGGGATTGAACCCCTGATCCCTGCACCATTGGTCAGTGCTTTAACCACTGTGCTGTGGCTCTGTTCCTGTGCTTGTGCATCAGCACGCCGCCTTGTGCCTATCAGCGCGCTGCGTTCTGCCGCCCGAGGACCAGTGCGCCGCCTTATGCCGCCCAAAAAGAACTGTGCGCCGCCTTATGCCGCCCAAAAAGAACTGTGCGCTGCCTTATGCCGTTCCAAATTAATTTGCCTCCTAAAACAATTTCACCCATTACAGTTGCTGCCTCAGCTGGCTTTTTTCCTTGCGCACAATGGGGGTTTGAACCCATGGCCCCTGCACCATTGGTCAGTGTCTTCACCATTGTACTACGGCTCTGTTGTTTTCTAATCCCAACGGCGCGCCACTTTGCCTTTCCACGCGCTAATGTCGACCCCCGCACATTAGCGCGATGCGCACACGTCCGGTTGCTTACTCCCGGTTTTTTTCTTTTTTCAGCCTGATCCGCCCACTCCTTATATGGCACAGGCACACTACCGCGGCCCCGCACGATAAGAATTTTTAGTAAACATCCCCCATGGTGTGCTACTTCACAGTTTCAGTTCCTCAATTGATTATTTCTGGATTTTGTGAATTAAATTAAGATGCTTTCTACTATCTAACACATTAAAACTAGGGCAATTTTAGAACTTTCTGCAGGCCTTACATTCTGCCGATTGGCCTGCATATGAACTTTAAAAGAAAACCCCCTAACAGAATTTTTCTTTTGGAAATTTGGGACCTATGCCAGGATTAAAAACCATCAATAGCTCACATTTATTATGTTGGTTTTGAAGCTGGGTAGTATGCAGATTCCTAATTAAATGGCAGTACAAAGACCCCAATTTTAATTGTCAGGACTGTTGAATTCTAATTAGTCATGCTTAAATAGCAGATTATACTTAATGAGACTTGAGGTGAAGAAGCAGAGTGAAACAGAGATCATGTTGACAGAAGGCAGACCAGTCAATACAGTTTAAAATATTGTTCATTGTTTAATAATTCTGAATTATGTCTTTACTGAATTATGGTATTGTTTAATTCTTACATTGTTTCACAAATGACAAAAATGCTGTTGCATTATTCTCCACATATACTTTGCAATAAATTCTGCTTTCTCATCATCCCCAGACATCCTACCAGACTGAAGGTCATTATCAATTGCCGCTTAATGAGCCAAGTCATGCATGTAGACAAAGGTTAACGGAGCATGAACCATTTTGACTTCCGGAGTCAACTTAAGACAATCTGCAGCCTAATAAAACTACGCTAATGACACTTAACACCTGCTGTACAATTTAGCATCATTAATGCAACACTAATGACTTAGCAGTATGTTTACGAAAGAGCATTAAAGGTGCATCGGTTAGCAAGCATTAAAGGCAGTGGTAAGGGTGTTATCCTGTGGTAAGGGGAGTAGGCGTTCTGGAGGTAAAGGTACTTGGCTTCACTTATCGGGTGCTAATAGGAAACTGGGCATTAAGGTGCCAAGCGTTCACCTTAATGATCAAAAATGGCAGTCACTTTAATGCAGGATAAGGGAGCCCTTGTGAAAGTCACATTTTAGGTGATGGATGGAAGGAAAGGTAAGAGCTGATGGACATATCAGATCCATATGTATCCTACGTGTTAGTCAGTATGTGTGATGAGCATGTGGGAGGCATCTGTACTGTATCAGTGAGAGGTGCCCGCATAATTTGCTGTAATGTCAGTGTGTGGCATAGGAGTGAGAAGAAGTATTCTCTGGCGGAGCCAGCATTGCCATGATGTGAGCATTAAAAGGATGACTGAGTAGGAGTGGAGACATGCAGATCATTCACAGGAGAGGTGTGAGTGATACTTCCTAATGATTAAAATGTTTCTGTGTGGACCAATGTGTAGCAGCTGGCAGGAGAATACATGACTGTACATGATGGGCATATGCTGATGGATAGGCTGAAGGATGGATGGTGGTAGATGATAGTGCGGTATGACCTTGCTGCCCCAGTGTACCTGATGTGACTGCACAAATGCTGTTGTAGTATGTGTGAAAAAATAGCAGCTGTGCCACGGGGAAGTTCCAATACCAGCTATTTGGGTATGACAGCTGCCTCAACTTTTCTAACCACCATACAATCTCCCTGATACCTGTGCATATAACAGCTGGACAAGTGTCTCTCATATTGGCCATATAGAGTAAGTAAGGACATTGATGATTCCTGCAGGTGGCCGTCCCAGGAGTGGGATGTGCCTGTATATACTACATATATGTGATGAGCCAAAGATGTTCAGTCATAGTTATGATGAAATATAACAATCATGTACAACTAAAAACATACCTATTCCAGGAATACTACAGCATAACATTAAAAACCCCCAGAAAGAATCAAACCCTGCAGCACAACACAACAAGAGTACTAAGAACTTACTTCTGTATAAACTATAGCTGTAAATAGTTCATGCTGTATAAATACAACCGTAAATAATCCAAACTGTATAAATTCAAATCCACGAAATGCAGATGTAAATAATTTGATTCTCACTCTATGTAACAAATGTTTTGCTGTGCCAAGTGTAATGTAATGTAAACCGTTACTGATCGCTGGAAGAAACGGTATACAAATGCAACCAAATAAATAAATAAATAAATAAAACTCATGTGTCATACATCTGCAAGGTGAACATGTCTGACTCTTTACAATGGGCTACAGCAAAGCCAATAAAGTCATGCTGTCAGATGGGCATGATTGCAATGTACATGTTTGCAGACCCAAAGTGCTATTGTAACACATAAAAAAAAGTATGAGAATGTGTGTCCTCCAGTCAGTGTGGACCATGGACTGTTTCATGCAGTATAGTGAAGTGAGTTTCCAACAGCCACAAAGAAAAGAAGTGGGATTCAAACACTGGTCTATCATTTATTGAGCACAAGAAGAGCAAACGCTCTTGCAGATAAAGTAGGTGTACAAAAGAGGCAAGAGAGATGGATGATCACATGTGCCTTTATTGTGTCCCCTACGCGTTTCGGCATATGCCTTCCTCGGGGGGATATAAAGGCACAATTGGTTAATGGCCAATAGGCAGAATGGTAAGGAGATTCCTTGTATAAAAATTAAATGAAATGAGCAATTCAATCCCAAGCAAAAGCAAAAAGGGTTGTCAATGAACAGGAAGCACGTTCTGTTAGCGTTCAGGACGAGTTAACTTTTGCTTGGGATTGAATTGCTCATTTCATTTAATTTTTATACAAGGAATCTCCTTACCATTCTGCCTATTGGCCATTAACCAATTGTGCCTTTATATCCCCCCGAGGAAGGCATACGCCGAAACGCGTAGGGGACACAATAAAGGCACATGTGATCATCCATCTCTCTTGCCTCTTTTGTACACCTATCGTTTATTGAGCCAGTGCTCTAACCATTAGGTTACATCTCCACACCTTTCTGTGCATCAATGTCTAGAAGCAAAGAGATGCAAGTCCCTGCCTGCAATGGCCGAAACCCAGGAAATGAAACAACATGGCTGGGACATTCTGAGACAGTGATAAACCTCACCTAGGGCCTGCCTACAGCGGCACACATGGAGTACGTACTGAACTGGACATTCAGTACTGTAGCTGCATAACAAATGCACAGCTGTAGAATACATGTCTTGCCCAAAGGCCAAGCCATATGTGAGGTCAAGATGCCCGTCCCTTCACTGTACCTTCAATGCCAAAGAGTCGCACCACAGGCCTGCTGTGCAACAGTGTGGCACTAACCCCTGAGGCAGCACACATACAGGGCATGCAGTCACTTGTGATCTGCTGTACACTGTAAGATAGGTACACCTGCACATACACCTAACTCTAACTACATTCATGATCCATGCTGTTCATCACAGACCATCCTGCACTCCACAAGGGGCCATGTATACGTCTCTCACCATCATAGAAGACACACAGGTACTAGGCAATGCTCCAGTGATCACGGTCGCCACTATGGCTGCAATTGGGGCTCTGGGTGCCGGTATCAGTTAGCCCCTCCATTACCCATGATGCACCACACAATCTGAGCAGATATATGCAACTGATGCCCATATGGAGAATGCAGTGATCCATCACATCAGCTCTGTAATATGCAGGGACATTGTATGCTTCCTGCATATAACAGCTGTCATATGTGCAAATTACCTGTTTCAGCAGTCACCCTGAATGTGAGGAAGGGCACACATCACCTGGTCCCCAGAGCAAGTCCTGTGCTAGATGGACTTTTCAGGTTATGTAACAGATTTATATCACTGCCAGTGTACTGTAGCTTATTGTATGCAGTGAGTGATGATGTTGTTGTTAGGTGCGACTGAGTTGGTGTTGACCCCTGGTGACCCTCTGGATAGTTGTCCTAAATTGTGATTGGTCTTTAGTCAGGCGGCTCATTGTTGACAGACCGACACCCGTAGTTGCTGTTATTGTATTGTTCCATTTCATTGCTGGCCTTTCTCTTTTGTGTTGATCATCTATCTTGCCAAGCATGATGTCTTTGATAGTCACTTGGTATTCTGTACAATAGCAGTATGTCAGTGATCTATTTTATCTGGACCTGTGCTCCACATTCTATCTAACCTTTTTGATGTTTTGGACATCTGCACCTTGCCCACTCACAATCTTAAATGACAGAGGTGTAAGGCAGGGGTCTCCAAATCCAGCTCTGGAGGGCCACAAACCAGTCAGGTTGGCAGGAGATCTCTAATCCATATATATCCCATGCATATTCATTAGGGATATCCCGAAAACCTGACTGGTCTGCGGACCTCCAGGACCGGATTTGAGTAGCTCTGGCTTATATAATGCAAGGCACAGTGGAAAATGGGACAGAGACAGGCTGTGAGTGGAAAATGGGACAGAGACAGGCTGTGAGTGTATGCTGGCCCACAGTGGCCTACATCTGTCACATACCCAAATATAGTGTCCCCCTACACAGCTTTTGGCAGTGAGCATTGAACATAGTGCCATGCTTGTACTCCCATATAAGGTCATGTCCCTAGCCATGGACACTGTAAAACTGGCCAGTGCAGCACATGCACTCTCCCATGCTGCAGACACATTGCCCCTCCCCCCCTTCAAAGAGTGAGTGGAAGCATGGCAGGTTGGACATGGCAGGTTGGACATGGAGTTGGATATTGGAACAGTTTCTGGCGACACATATGCCACTATTCCCTGCCTCTTGTACTGGTACAGGGCATGGGCTAGGTCCACTGCAGGTGGATGCCACTACTCCCTCCAGCACAAACACCCCCCCTGCCATGCCGTCATGACCATATGCTGTCGGTGCCAGTGGTGTGCAGTCCTAGGCCATCCAGGGGGCAGGTAGGTGGCTGCCTAAGGTGTGGGTTCTGGGGTAGGGGTGCCTACATAGCTGTCCACTCTTCCCCTGGCACTGCCTGTCAATATTATGTGCCCCTTGGGATTCCTGCTGGGTAATGTCCCATGGATGGGACACTGTGGGACACAGACTCATGGGCATGTTTGACCCTGGTCTGTTACTGTCTTGCTGGTATCCATTTTTCGCGTTCCTATGTGCCACCTAGGCAACTGCCTAGTCCACCCCATGCCCTAGTTGCCCCCACTGCATGTCCCGCCTGCAGTCCCCCTATCCCTCATTTGCACCATCACCATAGTGGCCCTTTGTACATTGTCACTATGCTGTTGCTGCAGATGGAACACTACTATCACCTCTCTCAAGCTCCCTGCCTATGCCCTACATTGCTGACACTGAAATGGTTTCTCTCTCCTGCAAATGTGCATCTAATGGCAGGTTTTCATTTGCGGTAGGATTCAACCCTTAAGTTCAGCGCGTTAGTGTGCAGGGAGCCTCTCCACGCCCACAGCTCTCCGCCCTCTCTCCTCCCTCTGCGGTGTCTACTGCACCGCGGAACACTTCAGCACAGGTTGTAGCGTTACCGCGCGTTAACGTTACGTTACCACGCATTAACCTTACATAATGCGCATTAATGTTACCTACCATGCATTAACGTTACCTACCGCGCGGTCTGTAACGTTACCGCGGTTTAGTAAACATACCCCCTGAACTCGCTGTGCAAAAGTGGTGCAGGTTGGCATTCTTACCTGTCCCGTAGGTCTCCTTTAATACCCATCAGTGTCAATACCTGCTCAGTGTGCAGGCACTATTAGTGCACTCTGCAATGCTCAGGCACTATCAACGCCCATTCAGTGTGCTGATGCTATTAGCATGCTTTTCCATCCAGACGTGGGTGGGGCAACTTCTCAATGTGGTAGCTGAGGGTGTGGACTGATGCTGGATGAAATGTTGAAGGTTGCATATGATGATACAGTTCTGGAAAGCTAGGATAAAGGTAACATGTCTGGACATACCATTCCTGATTCACTGGCCAGCCTTGAGCCTGTGACCCTTCTCTTATATGCCCACTGGCCATCTGTTTGGAGCCACAGAGCCATGTGGGCTCATTAATCCATGGGTATATATGTGGTCATTGTCAGGATGCATGAGGTCATGAGTTGGGGTGTGTCTATGTCTGCTTAGATCTCTGCTGGCTCTGTGCCATATTTGAAGACCAAAATAGCTAATTTAGATTCACACATGACTCAAATGGTTGTAACTGACTGCGTACTTACTTATGGAGGGGTCACCTGTTCCCACACAGATTATGGGCATCATTTGGCAGGTGAGGGGCAGGGTGGTCCTTTTTCCTCTGACATGGGCTGTTATCATATTGCACAGTATTCCTCCCTCAGTGGCATATTGCCCCCCCCCCCCCCCATGCACATATCCATTCAATATGTGCAAATGGAAGGCATCCTGATCCCAGGGCCAGCCTATCTACTCAGTAAACTAGCCAGGTGCCAGTGTCCACTGATTTTGGTGGATAGCATGCTGGCCTGTCCCTCCCTTCCTGCCACTGTGGCACAGCCACTGCTTCAGTGCTGCAGGCAGCTTTATTGAAGTTGCACACATGTAGCTAGTCACACCATGCCACTTCTGTCCCCCTCCACCGGGAGATGTGGGCACATGTGCTGCTGCCTTAGACCTTGTAAGGGAGGGATCAGCATGTGCTTCGCTGTATCTGCTGCTGACATGCCTGCCATCCCACTGACAGTGGCAGTTGTGGTGTTGCACTTGACAAACAGAGCCGGGACACAGATTTCATCCACAGCAAGCTGCAGCCACTGCAGCTACCACCTCCACTCTCACATAAAACTGACATGACAGCATGGTGACAGTGGGGGTGGTGTGACTCCTTTTTGACTGCAGCAGCTTGTATGTGTGCTGCCACTGTCATAGTAGAGTCATACCAGACATCACAGATGTACACCTTAGGCAGAAGCCTTGTCAGGCTAGTGGACCACCCAGCTCCACTGCATCACCCATGTGACACCTCCTTTGCCAATTTGGCACCAACAACATAATGCCTTTTATTAATAGGATGCCATGCTGTTGCTGTCAATGGAGCACTACTGTCACTAATTTGAGAACTATGGTGGGTGGAGCACATTAGATACATTGAAATAGGCTCTCTCCCCTCAGAAATAGCCCTTACCATGAGCTTTCAGATGGCATTAGGGTTCCCAGCACCAGGAGCTCTAACACACGGTAACACAAACCAGCATCAAAGGAACACAGGCTATCCCCCCCCCCCCCGCCCCAGTCTCCACCCCATTAACCTGCACTCTCTACCTCCTTTTACCTTAATGCTATGTGCCCAGATTCTGCACATTAATCCAGCATTATTGGCGCTTTCTGTGGTGTTAAACGCTTATGGGCGCCAATAATACCTTTGCTCCTCTACTGCTCTTTAGTAAACATACCCGTTAGAATTTTTCTAGCAAGGACAGGACCAATGACAAAATGTTTGTTTGCAACTTAATGACTTAAACAGTATGCACCAAAGCATATATTGTATGTGTTTGTTAATTCATTGATTTATTCAGAGAAGCCCATTGGACCATTGCGGCCCTTTATGAAAGGGCACCCTTTGTTATGCTTGAAGATGCTATGCTCTGTAGCTATAATTATAATTTGCCAGATGGCTTCAGGTCATTAGGGACAGGCTGAACTATACCAGTCCTGTTTTTGTGTCCCTTTATACAGTGCTGAGAAAGTTTGTGAATCCCCTAGGAAGGTCTGTGCTTGAACACAATTTATATTTAAAGCATCATCATATCCTAATCTAAACCCTAATAAGAGAAAAATATAATCTTACTGAATAAATAACGCAGACTGAAAGGATATAGTTTGATTATTTACTCAAAAAAAAATTCAACAACAAGTATCCTTGTGTGAAAAAGTCTGTGAAATTTTCATTCAGTAACTGATGACACCTGCTTGAGCAACAATAACTTCAGCTAAATGTTTCCCGCAACTGCTGATTAGATTCTTGAATGGCCCTCAAAGAATTCTGGCCCATTCTTTCATACAGAACAGATTCAGCTCTGTGATATTTGATGCCTTCCTTGCATGAACCACTAACTGCTGGTCTTGGTACAATATTTCAAAAGAATTTAAATTAGGGCTTTCACAGGGCCAATCCAAAACATGAGGGGCCAATATTCAGCTGTGGTGGCTAGATGTTTTTAAAGTGCCTAGCCACTGCCACTTTAAACAAACCTGGCTATTCAGCACTATTACTACTACTACTACTATTAAGCATTCATAAAACACTACAAGGCATATGCAGCGCTGTACAAACACAGATAGAGACAGTCCCTACTCGTCAGAGCTTTCAATCTAAACAAGACAGACAAGACAAAAGATAGGAATAAGAATAGAATAGGGAAGGGTAAGGACACACAAGGGGCTAAGGGATGGGGAGCCAAACGCAGCCTGAAAGAAATGAGCCTTTAGCAGAGATTTGAAAAGGGGCAAAGATGAAGTCTGACGTACAGACTCAGGAAGTTTGTTTCAGGCATAAGGAGCAGCAAGGTAAAAGGACCAAAGTCTGGAGTTAGCAGTGGAAGAAAAGGACAAAGAGAGGAGCAAGCCAGTAGAAGAGCGGAGTTCACAAGGAGGGGTGTAGGGGGAGAGGAGAGAGGAAAGATAGTGAGCAGCAGAAGAATCAATGCATTTAAAGATCAGAAGGAGGAGTTTGAATTCAATATGGTAATGGAAGGGAAGCCAATGAAGTGACTTGAGAAGAGGGGTTATATGAGTAAATCTAGGCTGGTGAAAGATTAGCCACGCAGCAGAGTTCTGAATAGACTGAAGGGGAGAGAGATGACTCAGAGAGAGACCAGCAAGAAGGAGGTTGCAGTAGTTGAGACACGAAGTAATTATTGTAGAGTGTGGACAAGTGTTTTAGCAGTGTGTTCAGAAAGGAAGGGGTGAATTTTGTTAATGTTAACCCGTTTTGGACAGCTCGCATATTCTTTCTCTGTTCTGGATGATTTATTAGATTTGTTACACTCAAACAACTATGAAATACCGACAATAATAAAAAATATTAAAACTTTGCAGAAAATAGAAGTTTCACATAGTGTATGTTTTTCATACATTGGTCCAATATAGTATATTGTCCGTCTTCAGAAAAGAAAGGATTCAGTTCCATATTCATTGACAATAAACATACTGTATGATATTATTGAAACTGCAGTTTTCATTTAAAACACTTTATTATGATATAATATAATTTGTCAACAATCCATTCTGATGGCGGAATATGATACATGTGAAAACACTTCTGATGCAGTGCGTCAATATTGCACCATTGAAACACCTAGAACAGAATGCTTGACGGCAATTAGTTTCAACAACTTATTAGCCCAGTAACTTACAGTTATCTAAACCTATTTTCTAAAGTCTACAAATACTTTTATTTGCAAAATAGTAGCTATTAGAGCATTATAAGCTACTTACTATTTTTTTGAGATCTTTTTATGTTGAGCCGCCAGTACAGTCAAAATCAGCAAACTTCGAATACCTATTAAACTAACTAGATCTCAGATAAAAAATCTGTATATAACGCTTTTTGACATAACAATAATAGCTAAACATAGTTCCATTGAATTTATAACCATTAATTAGTTAACAGTTGAGTAGTAAGTATGGAAACCTTATGTATGTAAAACATACGCTGGTCCAAAACGGGTAAGAAATGACAGGTTTTAGCTATCTGTTGGATATGTGAAGAGAAGGAAAGGGAGGAGTCAAAAATGACATCAAGGTGATGGGCTGAGGAAACAGGAAGTAGAAGAATGTTGTCAACAGAGAAAGGAGGAAGGGGAGAGGAAGGTTTAGGTGGAAAAATAAGTTATGTTTTGTCCATGGTTAGTTTCAAACAGTGGTGAGACATCCAGGTGGCAATATCAGAGAGACAGGCAGAGATACGGGCCTGGAGTGTCAGAGAAATCAGAGGTAGAAAGATAGATCTGAGAATCGTCAGCATAAAAATGATACTGAAAACCATGGAGGAAGATAAGAGCACCAAGGGGACTGGGTGTAGAGAGAGAAAAGGAGAAGGCTCAGAATAGACCCTTGGGGTATACCAACTGAGAGTGGGATAGAAGTAGAGGAGGAAATGTCAAGAAGGATAAGGATAGAGTAGAGACCCTTAGATTTAGCCAGGAACAAGTCAATGGAGACTTTGGCAAGTGCCATTTCAGTAGAATGTAATGTGTGAAAATTAGACTGAAAAGGATCCAAAAGGGCTTGAGAGGACAGAAATTCAAGACAACAGTGGAAGACTGCATGCTCAAGAAGTTTGGAAATGAAGGGAAGAAGGGAGACAGGATGATAATTCGAAGGAGAGCTAGGATCAAGAGAAGATTTCTTGAGTAGGGGTGTGACCACAGCATGCTTGAAGGCTGCAGGGACAGTAGCAGTGGATAGGGAGAGGTTGAGAATATGTGAAATAGAAGGGATGACAGAAGAGGAAATGGAGGTAAGGAGAGGGGTGGGGATAGGATCAGAAGAGAAAGGAGTAATAATTATTATACATTTACAAAGTCATGGAAGATGCTGGGAGCCTTGCAGAGACTGAATGGCTCATAGTGGTCAATCCTAGTATTAAAGGCAATTTTCCATTCTTTGTCTTGTCTGATCTGAATATGATTTCACCATAAAGACCCAGCTTAGTGAATATCTTTGCATCTTCAATCTATCAAACAGCTTCAAGATTAACACCAAGGATACCTGTTCTTAACAGTAATTAAAGTATTAATAATCAGTATAAGGCCTGAGGGATCCATCTTTTCTACTCCATTGAGGGGGAATTCTAACCCCAAACATCTACATCTCGAAAGCATCCATAAAAAATGTAAAACCTGCTTGAAGACCCACTTGTAACAGCATTTGGGTTTGAGCAAGGTGAGGGTCATAGTGATGGTGGGAATGGCTGAGATTTGTTCTCTATGTTACTGTCCTTGTCTTGTGGTTCTTTTTTGAAGCATCTTTTATCTCTTTTTCCTAGTATGACCATGTAAACCATTCTGATACCTTGTTGGAGTGCAATATAGCAAATACATAATAAACAATAAACAATAGAGGGGTGAATGACGCCCCGTGCTAGGTTCTTCGGAATGTTTTTTGGCATGGCCTTGGTTTTAGGTGCAGGTAGTGGATATGTACAACCATGAGATGGTGATGGCTTAAGAAGCATTTCGATAATATGGTCATATTCTTTGTGCCTAGCAAGGGTCTCAGCCTGCCTTGGTAAATAAATGATATTCTGTTGCAAACCAGGGGCACTTCCGATAGGGTCCATAGATCTAGGATCAGGAATACAAGATGAAAAGTAGGAGGAAGGCCAAGAAAAAAGGTATCTTTACCACCAGTCAGTTAGAGGGTTGGGCTCCTGAAAACAAGGTAACTCATGGGGGCATGTTTACTAAACTGCGGTAATGTCACTTGCGTTAGGTTCTGCAGTAAAGATACAGATGCCCATATAAAGGCGTGGGCAGGGCATCATTATGGCAAGTCGTGTCAGGTAACGCATGTTATAAGGCGTATTATAAGGCACCTTATTAGGCACAGTACAAGGCACGTGCCTTATAACGTGCCTTGTACTGTGCCTAATAAGGTGCCTTATAGCGTGCCTTGTACTGTGCCTAATGGGGTGCCTTGTAACGTGCCTTATAACGTGCCTTGTACTGTGCCTAATAAGGTGCCTTGTACTGTGCCTAATTAGGAGCCTTATAACGCCTTGTAGGGATTGCTGGCAACTGTGGTGAGGGTACTATGGGCTGGCAGCACGGATCTGCAAAGATATGACTGTCACAGGCAAGCAAAAAATCTGCCTTGGACAGGATGGAACAACGAGGAATTTAACCCATGACCTCCACCTAGAACGTCAGTGTACTAACCAGTCTGTACTAACCAGTGTACCTCTATGGCCTGTTGCACAGCAATGGCTGGGTACAGAAGGACTGCAGGTCACTGCACAAACCGTCTGCTCTCTGTGCCAGGATAGGGTAACCCCACCAGCACCCATGATGCATTGCACATGCAGAACAGCGGCCTACAGATGACCATCAAATGGGGTCTGCACCTCCCCGGTACTTCAGCGTGGTAAGACGGACTGACAGTGCGTGATACTGGCACAGAGTAGCTACAGACCATGCCATTGTGCAGGTTCCATGTTCACCTTGAGGGATAGGATGGGCGCCTAGCACTAGGTCCACAGTACATGTGGTGCTAGAGATAGGTCCTGCTGTACATCCCCAGCACTGCCAGTGTGTGACAGGTGTTCCCAGCAGTTTAACCAAAGGTACATCTGTTCCAGCTGTGTTCTGCAGTCAGATGTGGCCCTGTGGGACCGGACACTATCTAGATAAGTGCGTACCCGGTGTTAAGGTCTGGCTGCCATGGGTACCTGTTATCAGGGCAGTTGTGTAGCTAGACTTGCATGAGGGCTATGTAGCACTGCCACTATGGGTCTAAATGGTATGTGCTATATACCCCAAGGGGCTTCAATCAGAATGGCTGCAGTACCAGCAACCACAGTCCTGCTGGCGGATAACAGCCCTGCAAGGCTGCTGGTCCAGTGCCATACATGTGACCATTGCAGACCAGCAATGATGCTTGGGGTAGGCAGGGGAAGGCACAACTGCCCCACACCACAGTCAGACTGCACCTGCAGCATCCTACAAGGTGTTCCCACCATGCACAGGCAAACTGCAGATAGCCCACTAACAAGGCCATAGTGCATGCTCATAGGGGAACCCTGCGCACCCAGAGGTAGGATGCACAGCATAGACACCAAACAGGTATCTCCATGATTGGGCCCCAAAACTAGGAATACACAGATATCACTGGGAAAAAATTAATGTGTAGCACTATGTGGGAACATAGACATGCCATGGTCACTGCTCGGTCAGAGTGAGAGTGACCCCACCCCTCAGCATGACATGCTGTGGCCACCCTGTCCATGCACGTGGTGGTCGAGCACTACAGTGTCCCAGCCATTGCCCTCCACCCTGTGCAGATGCATCCTGGCCAATCCGCCCTGTCTGGGCCATTCCCACAATACCTTGCTCCTCATTATTCACATTTGAAGGCTAACGCTGGAAGCAGTGTGAGCAATGTGGTCTTAGTGAGGTGTTGGCAGACACAAAAGAATGGAGAGACATACGCACACTCCCACACCTATCTCAGAATTGACACTCCATGAAGCTGTGGATAGTGGAGCCCTTGTGAGTGGTTGTCTGTACCCCTGTGCACCACTAAGTTGGGGTTTGCCCATGTTGTTGTTGTGGCTGCATTGTGGGCTAAAACTATGGGGAGATGCTCTGCAGGATCCACAGATGGGACCTGAACCTCTGACCCTCTGCTCTTGGAAATGCAGGCTGAGTGTACAGCACCACACTGTTGCCACAGCAGCATAGTGGACCCTGGGTCTACCCTTACATTCCTCAGCCAGACCTCTTCTGTTACACTGCACACCACATACTGGTACAGGGCATGGCCTAGGTCCACTGCAGGTGGGTGCCACTGCTCCCTCCAGCACAATCACCCACCCCCTCTGCCATGCCACCATGACCATATGCTGTCGGTGCCAGTGGTGCGCCATCCCAGGCCATCCAGGGGGCAGGTAGGCAGCTGCCTAAAGTGTGGGTTCTGGGGTAGGGGTGCCTACATAGATGTCCACGCTTCCACCGGCACCGCCTGTCAATGTTATACGCCCCTTAGGGTGCCTGCTGAGTAATGTGTCCTGGATGGGACACTGTGGGACACAGACTCATGGGCATGTCTGATCCTGTTCAGTTACTGTCTTGCTGGTTTCCATTTTCTGCGTTCCTATGTGCCACCTTGGCAACCGCCTAGTCCACCCTGTTCCCCAGTAGCCCCCACTGCATGTCCCGCCTGCAGCCCCCATGCCCCATTTGCGCCATCACCATAGTGGCCTTTCATACCAGGGCACTATGCTGTTGCTGCAAATGGAGCACTACTACCGGTATCACCTTTCTTGGGCTCCCTGCCTATGCTATACATTGCTGACACTGAGATGATTTCTCTCTCTTGCAAATGTGTGCTAACGCCAAGTTTTCAGTTGCGTTAGGATTCAGCCCTTAATTTTTCCCGGTTAGTGTGGAAGTGGCCTCTCCCCGCCCACTCCCTGCCCATTGACCCCTTCTCTCCATCCTCTCTCCACCCTCTGTGGGACTTACCGCAGCTGGGAACGTTAAGGCGTGTTATGTAACTTTAAGGCGCGTTAACATTACATTACGTTATGTTAACGTGCCTTAACGTTACATAACGTGCCTTAACGTAGCCGCTGCTACGTTACTGCAGTTTAGTAAACATGCCCCATGGTGTTAGAATTCTTTTGGATGGCCTAATGACATTCGTGATTATAAGATGGTGTTTATTCCTTTCAGAAAGAAGCTATGGTATAGAGGAATTAATGACAAGCCCCACAATGGCATGCTGAAGTTATTTTTTATTTTGATTTGAACCAATTGAGCCCCTGGCACAACTACTGAAGGCGTGGCTCCAGGCCGAGCCAAACACTGCAGTGGTGACTGGAACTTCAGTGATTTCACAGCATTGTTCTGGTGAACTTAGACAATTATCTATGAGCTCAGTAAAATTATTGAAAGTGAGATCTATCTAGTATATTAGTTTTCAAAATACATGCCTGCCAATACTTTTGTGGGCATTTTGAGCTGTTAATTGAATGTGTGGACAGTGCAACGAGTGACTGTGATGCAAAGATCAGCATTTGATATTATTACATGGTACTGATGTCTGATACAGAGAGCAAGTGTAGCATTTAAGTTTATGATGCACTGACTCTCTAAATCTTACCGTCCCTTATTAGAATCACTCAGACTGTTTCTTGTGAGTTTCAAGAGGTTTGTTAGTTTTGTTTTATTTTGTAGAGGCAAGCTACTGTAGGCTCCTACAATGATCACCAGCAGTGCACAAATGTTCTTGCTGAAATTTAAATTTGCTTTGAAAAAGGTGTAAATGTGTGTGTGTTTCCCTTTCTGTGTGTGTATGTGCGTGTGTGCATTTATTGTATTCTAAGCATGCCCAAGCATATTTTCTAAAGCATGCACATACATTGCAGTTCCACTTCAGCTCTCCCAAACTACACCCCAAGGAATGCCTACACACCAACTACATAAAAGTAGATGCCATCTTGCAGTCACCTGGCTTTTATGTGTGTATAAATGCAATGTGTGCCTTTGAGTCGGTGCTGACTTCTGGTAACCCAGCAGCTCCTGGGTTTTCTGTTAGTATGACCAGAAGCAGATTGCCAGACCTTTTTTCTGAGACAATGGAGGGTTAAATGATTTGCCCAAGGCCACAAGAAGAGTTAGTAGGAATCAAACCTTAGTCCTTTGGTTATAAAGATAGGGCACTAACCACTATGCTACTCCTCCACTCTTGTGGTGCTATGTTAATGCACAAAAAGAAGAAATTCAACCTGTTTTTTTTTTAAATTCAGAAAACGATTTTGCTTCTTTTGGCTGTATACTAGGGACTTCATAGGGGAGTGCCTTTGTACTTTGAGACAATAGAGTCATTGGCAGAAGAAATTACTGTACCAAAATGTGTGTATATCCAGACACAATTTTATGAGCCCATCTCCGCATGCAAAACATGCTTTATATGCAGAAAAGCTCCTAAATAACCCCATAAAGTACAATATATAATGAGTTATTGAGAATTATAGATCATTTCAAATTTTGGAATCACAGATTGCAAAGGTTGATTTTTCAGTGTGAATGGGTAAAACTAATTGTATTTACCTAAGTTAGAATTATTAGATCTGAATGCAGAAATCAACTTTGAGTGAGAAAATTTAAATGATGAAGAGAAAAGCCAGAGTATATAGTACATACAGTAGAGCCTATGAGATCAGGTGTTTCAGCAGATGGTAACCTGACAACATGAAGAATTTTGAAGTGACAATTTTTAGATTTTTGGATGATTCACATCAGCATATTTCAAGTGCCTTTGTTTATTAAAAGAAGACAGGCTAGGGGAAGCAAGAAGATGTCTAGATAGGACTGCCAAGTTCACGTTACCATCTGGTCATGTAACTCCTACCAGTAAGAACAAACACAAGAAAGCTGCCACAAGGATTATTTTTTAAACATTTGTTCTTTCTAAATAGTTATATCTGCTCCAGAACAGTCTTCTGTGGAACTCTTTGGTGATTTCTGTATCAGAACCATGGAGAAAATTGTTTCAAGCTGCCGTGGGCCACATAACCTGTGGCACACTGGACTGGCTTTGTGCTTCCTCTGCTCCCCCCCTTTCAATCCTTTTCCCCCATCCCACATGCAATCAACAGGTCCGATCCATTGCTTCACAACCTGCTTTATTTGTGGATCTTGAAGGCCATAGCATGCAGGTACACAGTTATTGTATTGCTAACGATCTGAACTTTAACAAACATAACTTCTGTACAAAATTAAGTGAACATTCCGTAAACAATAGGTACATAATATGAAAACAATAAACAAAACATAACAAACATAATAAGCACCAGGCCTAAACAGCTGTGACCCTGAGCGGTTAATGTGGAGGGGTACCATAGTCCCTCTTGCCTGGTCGGCAGCCTTGGCCTTTCCCGTGGCCATTGTCCTGCCCCCCTTTTTCCCATCATTAACTTCTCCATGTTGGTGCCCAAGTGGCCCATTTTATGTTATGCTCCTGTTAAATGAGGCCAGGTACCCCTGGTTCCTGGTACCTGGCCTCCTTTTTACCTAGCCCCAGCACCTCCATCTCGGTACCCAGGACCCCATTTTCCTGTAGTACACCACCCCTCCTCCTTTTCCTTTAGTGAGGTCCTGCCATGAGGAGGGCCTGTGGCCCGATTCACCCATAACCAATTGCTCACCAGAAGACCTCGAGGAACAGTTCCAAACCGATGTTGTTCAGGTGGACTTTATCCCCCCCGAGTAGACTGTCTCTCCCCCGCTGGCATGCCTTAGTGTTCCACTATCACCCGCCTAATGCCCACATGAAGGACCCACCTTCTTTGTTTAGCTTCCTCCTGCTCCTCTCAATTCCTGCCAGTCTTTCTGCTCCCTGCCATTTCTGCTGTGAGATGTTGTGGGACTATACAACGGCCTCCCCCAGCTCGCTGCATATCCATCACTTGCTCTGCCACCACCACGTTATCCGAATGGAAAACTATCCTCCTATTTGCGAACTCATACTGCCATATGACCATGGCCACCACAATCGGGAACTTCTCCAGGAATGTCATATCCTTGGTTATGCCGATTTGGTGCCACTCGGCTGGCCACCTGACACCATAGCTCTTTGAAATAAATTCCAAAACCCACCCCTCCTGCGGCATCTGTGAAGCATTCTAGTTCCCTATTACAAATGGCCGACATCCTCCATATGTTTCTGCTAGTGTAACAGGACAGGAATGGCTGCCACATTGCCGGGTCCTCCCACATGGGTGCATTGACCCTAATGAAGTGGTGCCCTCTGCGGACACTCTTTGTGGTGTCCATCAGTCGGCAAATGGATCCATGGGCATCACCCTTCAGGCAAAGTTCAGATGCCCTATCAGTGACTGCATTTGTTGCAAGAGTGATATTCCTAGCGGCCACCACCATTTGTACTATGGCCCCCAAGGCTGATACTTTGCCTGCCGGAAGGTGCATCATCATTTCTGTAGTGTCAATTTCTATCTCCAGGAACGACAGACACTATGCCGGCCCCTCCATCTTTTTCTCCACCAAGGAACCCCCAGCTCAGTGGCCTTCCTCCAGAATGCTTGCAAGATATGCTGGCAGTCCTGCTTGTCCCCCGCCATGAGCAAGAAATCATCCAGGTAATGTATGATTTGGCCCAGGCGTATCTCCTTCTCGATGATCCATTGGAGGGCGTTGCTGAACTCCTCAAAATAGATGCAAAAATATCGAACACACCATGGGAAGGCATTTGTCTACATATGTTTATGTTTATTTTGACATTTGATATACTGCCCCCCATTACATCGGGGCGGTTTACAATGTTACAAAACCCAAGTAGACGGAAAAGAGAAGAACTACAAATCATATATAGGGCAGAGGGGAGAAAGAACATCCATCAGACAAGCATACTGAAGGAAGGGAGAGCTAAGGGGAGGGAGGAAAGTCAGGGTGGGAGGTTAAAGGCAGAAGAAAAAAGGTGAGTTTTCAGGAGGGAGCGAAACTTAGGGTAGCACTCCTCTGAATGCAAGGCTGTAGGAAGGGAGTTCCAGAGGGAAGGGCCCAGATAGAAGAAGGCCGACTGTCTGGTAGATTGTAAATGTGCATGGGTTGGGGATGGTAGGTGAAAGCGGTTGACGTGGACTGAGCGAAGACTGCGGGAGGGGGTGTGAAAAACCAACAGGTCTGCTAAATATTGGGGTCTGTGCATGTGTATGGCTCGGTGCACCAGTGTAAGAACCTTAAATTGGATCTGAAAATCCAATGGAAGCCAGTGGAGGTGCTGAAGGATGGGGGTGATATGATCCCGGGATTATGCATGGAATATGAGTCAAGCTGCAGTGTTTTGAATTAATTGTAATTGGTGCCACTGGTACTTGGGAACACCGGTGAGGACAAGATTACAGAAATCCAAACTAGAGATCACCAGCGAGAGAACACCAATTTTTAAAAAGGGTTCCAGGGGTGACGCGGGAAATTACAGACCGGTGAGCCTGACGTCAGTACCAGGGAAAATGGTAGAAACCATCATAAAGAACAAAATTACACAGCATGTAGATAGTCATGGCCTAATGGGAGACAGCCAACATGGCTTTAGACAAGGAAGATCTTGTCTTACTAATCTGATATGTTTTTTTGAAGGTGTGCATAAACAGGCAGACAAAGGTGAGTCGGTTGATATAGTGTATCTGGACTTTCAGAAAGCTTTTGACAAGGTCCCTCATCAGAGACTTTTGGCGAAACTAAAAAGTCATGGGATAGGAGGCAGTGTACTATTGTGGATCAGGAACTGGTTAAAAAATAGAAAGCAGAGGGTAGGGCTAAATGGCCAATATTCCCAATGGAAAAAGGTGAATAGTGGAGAACCCCAGGGATCTGTACTGGGTCCGCTACTTTTTGACATATTCATAAATGACCTGGAAAAGGGAACAACGAGTGAGGTTATCAAATTTGCAGATGATACAAAATGGTTTAAAGTTGTTAAAACCCAAGAGGATTGTGGAAAACTGCAGGAGGATCTGGATAAATTGGAAGACTGGGCATCCAAATGGCAGATGAAATTTAATGTGGACAAGTGCAAAGTTATGCACCTAGGAAAGAACAACCCACACTATAGTTACACGATGCAAGGTTCCACATTGGGAACCACCACCCAGGAAAAAGATTTAGGAGTCATCGTGGATAACATGTTAAAACCCTCCGCCCAGTGTGCAGCGGCGGCCAAGAAAGCAAATAGACTGCTAGGTATCATAAGGAAAGGGATGGAAAATAAAACAAAGGATATTATAATGCCTCTGTATCGTTCCATGGTACGACCGCACCTTGAATATTGTGTGCAATTCTGGTCACCATATCTTAAAAAGGACATAGCATTATTAGAAAAAGTACAGAGAAGAGCCACCAAAATGGTGAAGGGGATGGAAGGCTACTCCTATGAAGAGAGGCTACAAAGGGTGGGGCTCTTCAACCTGGAAAAGAGACGGCTGAGGGGAGATATGATAGAGGTCTATAAATTAATGAATGGAGTGGAACGGGTAAACGTGGATCAATTGTTTATGCTATCAGAATATAGAAAGACTAGGGGACATGTGATGAAGCTACCGGGTAAACTATTTAAGACAAATAAGAGAAACATTTTTTCACTCAACGTGTAATCAAACTCTGGAATTCCTTACCGGAGGATGTAGTAAGGGCTGTTAGTGTAGCTGGGTTTAAAAAAGGTTTGGACAAGTTCCTGGAGGAAAGGTCCATAAACCACTATTAAAAAGGGACCCAGGATAATCAATGCTTGACCCAGTACAAGCACTGTGGAACCTGTGTCTTTTGGGGATATTGCTAGGTACTGTGGTGAAGATGGCCCTTCAGAAGAAATGGACGTTGAGGAAAATCCTGAGAGCAGAGCTAACTCACACAGGATTTCCAAAACTGACCTGAAAAAAACACAGTTCTCTGCTGAGCCGAAGACACACCCCATTCCAGGGGAGGAGTTAGGCTTTAGCTCTGATTGGGCACACCCAAGGGAACGGCAGGGAGTGCCGGGAATTGAAGCCCTTTTTAAAACCTCAGAGAAGAGAGAGAAGGGAGTGAAGGCGGTGAAGGAGAAGAAAAGTGAACAGGTTGTTGTTGCAGAGAGGACCACGGAGAATATCCCAGAGGATAGCATGGGGAAGGATATCCAAGTCCAAAAGAACGTTGTGAGAGGAGTGCAGAGTGCTGAAACCCTAGAAGCAAGGAGGAGAGCACTAGGACCTTGTGAGAGGACAGAACCTCGGAAGAGCCAGCCTGGGAGTTCAACGTACCCTGCAAGAAACTCTTATTGCCGGGTAAAGCCTAGACCTAGCCAGCCTCGAGAAAGCAGCACGTGGAGAAAAGGTACTTCTAATGCCAACAAGCAGTGTTATAAAGACAGAGAACTACAGCCAGGAGAAAGTTTTCCTAAGAGAAGTTCTTTTATAAATGCCTCTACACAAGGTAAAGCACAATTTCCTAATTTGTATGCTTGGCTGAAGAAACCTTCATATAGTGCTGAACTGTGCAAACCTAACTTTGCTACCGACGTAGATAGTGAGTGGGGGAAGGGCGTAACCCTTGCCAATAACTATCCAACAGATGAAAAGCAAACACAGGCTGAATTGCTACTGAAGGAATTTCAGAAGTTCCTGGAGCTGAAGTCAGGACAAAATAAGGAACCTGATACGGACAGTAATTCTGTTAGTTCAGAAGAATACATGCAGGTAGAAAGTTCTTTGCCTACCTTGAATCCTGAGCCTTGTGCCATGGATTGCTCTTTCTGCTGTATTGAATAACAGTTTAAAGAAGCACATAAGTTTTATATGAAGAGAATATAAAACGTTGGCTTTTCTTGTTGTTTAATCGTAAGAGTTCCTGATTGTGTTCACCTGTTTCCAAGTCACGCTGTGAAGAGAACAGCTATTGATATAAAGCTGCAATATTTTCTAACAACCACATGAGGCAATGCTGAGTTAAACTGCTGGAGTTTATGAAGAGCTGAGTTAAAGCCAATTTGATTTCACTGCTTCCTGAGTTCCTGTTTTCCTCTGTTTATTCTAAAAGTTCCACTTTTTGCATTTGTTGCTTTGAGCTTTTGATGCGCTGGAAACTATCCCCAAGACAAATAAATTTTCTTGCTTGCCTAACCACATCTGGTCACGACTACAATTCTTCCCTAAGGAATATACAAGTGCACTACAGTCCCCAAGATTCATTGGGAACCGTGCCAGCTAATTCTTCAAGGGACAATATAAGGCCACTCCTGCCTGTAAGCTCTAGGGCGCAGGCAGGAGCATCGCAGTATGTATGACCTAGATTGGCCACTGTTGGAAACAGGATACTGGGCTTGATGGACCTCGGTCTGACCCAGTATGGCATATCTTATGTTCTTATGTTCTTATGTGGTGAGAGCCTGTGGAGAGAGAAACGGTATGATAGCCCAAACCCGCCGGAGATAAAAGAAGGAACACCGCGACACTAGGGAAATGTGATCATGAAAAGAGAGGATGGTGTCCAGGAGGACACCCAGATAGCATAGTTGAACAACCAGAGCAATAGGGACACCTGAGAAAGAAGGGGCCAGGGAGGGACAGGTAGAGCTATGCGGGAACCAAATAGCGGCGGTCTTAGCAAGATTAAGGACAAGACAGTTTGTAGAGAGCCAAGTGGAAATCATGGTTAAGCAAGAATCAAGGAGGGAGATATCAGGGCAAATGGAAGAGGTGTGACGTAGCAGGAAGATATCATCAGCATAGTAATAGGCTGACAGACCGGACTGCTGAACCAAAAGGGCTAAAGGGGCGAGGAAAACATTAAAACATAGTACTGGCCCCCGAAATACAGCCCCAAAAGGTGAAAGCTATCAGGGTGTATAGGGAGCAACCAAAAGGCAGACTCTAAATCCGTCTTCATGAGCTATGCTCCCGCCCCCATGCTCTGGAGGAATTCTATTGCCAAGCAGGCCGTCAGGTCCAAGTGATTGTTACCAAGGCACCATTGGGATAGGACAAGTGATGGATAAGCCGGAATTCTGCTGGCTCCTTCTTTGGAACCACGCCCAATAGGAAAACAATCAGATTGGGCAGCAGCTTGCTCTCATAGGGGCCTACCACCCTACCAAACCATCATTCCTTGTGGTGTGTCTGTTGGACCACATCTGTAAGGCAGATTTCAGGTTCCCAGCCATTCGCGGGCCTGGCAGGCAGTTGTAAGGAATAACAAACAGGCTGATACAGGTCAAGGTAGGCCACAACACCTCTCGACCCATAAAAGTCCTCGGAGTACCACAAGGATCCGCCCTCTCAGCACTACTGTTTAACATCTACATCCAGCCAATATGCGACATCCTGAAAAAGAACAGCATTCAATATACAATCTATGCAGATGATATCATGATATACACACCTATCTCAGTTGACAACCCGGACTACTCTAAAATAACAAACTGCCTCACACAAATGACTAGATGGTGTCAAAACAACAACCTCACAATCAACTACAGCAAGACTGAGGCACTAATCATCACTCGCAACCCAGACGTCATCCACCCACTGGACATCAAGATACAAAACACGACCATACCAATAAAATCGAAAGTAAAATACCTCGGAGTGACCCTGGACAATGAACTAAATCTCAAGCCACACGTAAGCAAAACAATCAAAAATGCATACTACAGGATGAGAATCATCAGAAGACTTAAACCCCTCCTCGCCACTGAGCACTTCCGTACTGTATGCGAAGCACTAATAATCCCCTTACTGGACTTCTGCAACCCAATCTACCTTGGACTAGCAAAACAAACACTCAAACCACTACAACTAGCACAAAACACGGCAGCCCGCATAATATCTGGATCAACAAGACATGAACACATTACACCTGTTCTGAAAGACCTACACTGGCTCCCAATCAGTGCAACCATCAAATACAAAACAATCATAAACATATTTAAGATCAAACAACACACTTCAGCCAACAGCCTGCACACCCTCATACAACCAGACACCAGCACACGCCCAAGAAGAAAAGGAACCTCTAACCGAGTTAACACCCCTAGTGACTTCAGAAAAACACGCAAAGACACCACAGAAAGAGCACTCTCCCTGGCTGCCCCAACAATCTGGAACACCCTCCCAGACAAACTGAGATCGACGACGGACCTCAAAGACTTTCGCAAACAGCTGAAGACAACACTGTTCATGGAACACTATGGACACGTCACATGATCTTACTACCAGGAACTACCAACATACCCCCCTACGAACCCCTGATAAGAGAATGTACAATGGCACACGATGTTGCTTAACACTCAATGTATAGAAGAATGTATTATAGTACACGATGTATCATAGCGCACAATGTACATAGATCAACCTAATCAAACACACTACAACATCTTACACACAAATCACGATATAACCTTCACTGCATGAAAAACACGTTCACCCCTTTTAATTGTTTTGCTGTGATACCGCCTTGATTGTAGGATAAGGTGGTATAGAAATACTGTTAAATAAATAAATAAATAAAACAAACCCCTACGTAAAACTAATGATGAACCATTGAGCTTTTACCTGATCATATCCCTGCAAGCTCCTTCTCAACATCCCCAACCTGATGGGCATAGAAGCCAAACCCAGACTGGGGACTTCAGTGCATGCATTGGACGTTGCTCCCTTGCTTCTTCCCGCATCAGACCTATGGGTGCCCTTCCACCCACATGGCGAGGGCATGTTGGAATTCGCAGGTATTATTAAAGCTGCAGGACCTGATGTTGAACAACCTGCATACCCCCGGCACACGGGGTAGGTGGGAGGCAGCGGGATGTAGCCGCCAGGAGGCAAGGGGAGGGTGCTGCCTCCCCTGTGCTGGTCCTGCTGTCCCCATGAAAGGGCAGAGGAGGCCCACTGTACCTGTTAAGCCAACTCCCCCCTGTGACCCTGCTCAGTTGGCTTCCCTGCTGCCCTTGTGTTATTAACTGAATCCACAGGTCGATGTCTTTTTTGTCCCATCCCAGCTCCTGGTTGCTTGCCATGTCCGACAAAACTGCTTGTCGTACTCCAGCTAAGCATTCCCCCAGTATACCCTATAGGCCTCTCAAATATTGTCTTGCTACTTTAAGAGTCCCCTGCAATGCTCCAGTTGCCTTTCGTCCACTGTGCTGGCCAGCACCCTAAAGGCCGCACACCAGTTTGCAATCGTCCATGGGGTGATGTTTGCCTTCCTGGAGACCAGCTTGAACTTTTTGTGGCAGCCCAAGCAGTCACAATTATCATCCCCTTTCTGAAGGAGGAGCGAGAACATAAGAACATAAGAACATAAGATATGCCATACTGGGTCAGACCAAGGTCCATCAAGCCCAGTATCCTGTTTCCAACAGTGGCCAATCTAGGTCATACATACCTAGCAGTTTCCCCAAAAAACACAGGTTCCGCAATGCTTGTACTGGATCAAGCATTGATATCCTGGGTCCCTTCTTAATAATGGTTTATGGACCTTTCCTCCAGGAACTTGTCCAAACCTTTTTTAAACCCAGCTACACTAACAGCCTTTACTACATCCTCCGGTAACAAATTCCAGAGTTTGATTACACGTTGAGTGAAAAAATATTTTCTTTTATTAGTCTTAAATAGTTTGCCCTGTAGCTTCATTGCATGTCCCCTAGTCTTTCTATATTCTGATAACGTAAACAATCAATCTACGTTTACCCGTTCCACTCCATTCATTAATTTATAGACTTCTATCATATCTCCCCTCAGCCGTCTCTTTTCCAGGTTAAAGAGCCCTAACCTTTTTAGCTTTTCTTCATAGGAGTATCCTTCCATCCCCTTTACCATTTTGGTGGCTCTTCTCTGAACCTTTTCTAATAATGCTATATCCTTTTTAAGATACGGCGATCAGAATTGCACACAATATTCAAGGTGCGGTCTCACCATGGAACGATATAGAGGCATTATAATATCTTTTGTTTTATTTTCCATTCCTTTCCTTATGATACCTAGCATTCTATTTGCTCTCTTGGCTGCCGCTGCACACTGGGCCGAGGGTTTTAACATGTTATCCATAATGACGCCTAAATCTTTTTCCTGGGTGGTGGTTCCTAATGTGGAACCTTGCATCGTGTAACCATAGTTTGGGTTGTTCTTCCCTAGGTGCATAACTTTGCACTTGTCCACATTAAATTTCATCTGCCATTTTGATGCCCAGTCTTCTAATTTATCAAGATCCACTTGCAAGTTTCCACAATCCTCTTGGGTTTTAACAACTTTAAATAGTTTTGTGTCATCTGCAAATTTGATAACAGGTCATTTATGAATATGCCAAAAAGCAGCGGACCCAGCACAGATCCCTGGGGTACACCACTATTCACCTTTCTCCATTGGGATAATTGGCCATTTAGCCCAACCCTCTGCTTTCTATCTTTTAACCAGTTCTTGATCCACAGTAGTACACTGCCTCCTATCCCATGACTCTTTAGTTTTGCCAAAAGTCTCTGATGAGGGACCTTGTCAAAGGCTTTCTGAAAGTCCAGATACACTATATCAACCGACTCACCTTTGTCCACCTGTTTATTCACAGAAAATGTCCACTTAATCGCACTGCCATATTTTTTCTTTCTGGGCGGGCGGCATGTGGCTATCTAATGCTCTGGTACTGCACACATATTCTGCTGACCTGAACTCAGATACCATTACCCCCTCCCTGGGTATTGCAACTCCCACAGAACCCACAGCATACCCAGGATGGGGCCCCCAGAGGGGTGCTGGGAGGCAGGTGGCTTGAGATCCATGCACTGACTGCCCCTGACCCACTCTGAGCCACCCACATCCCGCCTGCAGCATGGCCTGAACCAGTTATAATCTGCAATAAGGCCTGCAGCAGTCCCTCAATGCCTTGAGGGTCACCCCCTCAAACCCTCCCTACCCTCAAACCTGTGTTCTTGCCGTAAGCGCCTCGCCTACCCCCCTTTGGGCATGCAACGCGGCATCCCCCCGACCCCCATGCTTCCGTTGTCCCTTGTGGCCCAGACACCCACTTTCCCCCCACCCCCCGCTCCCCAAGATAGCAGAATAGAATGCTCATACTCACCCCTCGATACCACTATGCCAGATGTAGCCGCATAGCTCACACCTGTCTCCTCAATGGTTGCCCCTCCCCCATCTAGCTCTCCATCTAGCAAACTCAGTAGATCCTGCATGTCCTGCGCCGTGGTTCAGACCTAGTTCACTGGATTTCCTTTCGTTGTCCTTGTGTTTGTTCTCATTTCCCTTCACCGCCAACTGTGTTGGTCCCTTGTTCTTCTTCACTTTCTTTTGTGCTCTGCCACTTAGCCATGCCATGCACTCTCTGGTGTCTGCTATCTGGTATAACCTTTTGCCATGGCATTCCATGCCGCTGTATTGCTACCGCTCCTCGCTTGCCGACAGGCACCCACCAGAGTCCCCAACAGTTTATTCCAGTGCCTTTGGGATGGTGCTGTAAAGGCTGCGCTTTAACTCTCAGCCACCATTAAGGGTGACACACCCGATCTGTTGTAGGCTGGGAGGGCTGTGGCATCTGGTGCTCCCCCTCAAGTCTCCACCAGGTGGCGACTTTGCATCAGATCCCGGTTCACTGTTTCAGCCTGCAATCTCCTCTACCACGTGTCTCTCTGCCTGCCCCGACTTCGCTTCTTAGTGCCGGGCCCTGAAGGCAGAGAGATTGTGAAGAATTTTGAAGACTAGACAGAGATTTGAATTTAACTCTCAATTATGGGCAACCAATGTAGTTGTTTATATATAGTAACATAGTATATGACGGCAGATAAAAACCATTATGGTCCATCTAGTCTGCCCAGCAATGTGGCAAGAACAGGTGCACCTGCCGATTCATGTGATATGCTTCAATCTTGGTTTGTTATAAATAATATGCACTGCTGTGTTTAAGGCCAATTGTAATGGGTAAATGGTGGTTTTTGGAAGGCCTTGAAGAATGATATTATAATAATTGATATGGGGAAAAGTAATAGCCTGGAGAAGATTCCGAAAGTCGCTATAGTCCAAGAGGCTTCTAAGATGCAAAACAGATCTGAGTTTATGATATATAATTTTTGTGATGTTATTAAGGTGAGACAATAGAGAGAGGTGCAGGTCTATGATGATTCCCAGATACCGAACTTCGGGTTTAACCTGCAATTGATTTCCGCCAAGTATAATGGATTCAGGTAGGTTGAAATTGCCATTTCTGGTAATGCAAAGTACATCAGTCTTCTTGTGATTTATAGTGAGGTTATGCATGGCCAGACAGTCGGTGACTGCTGTGAAGCAATCCGCTATGGTTGTAATTGAGGGGTTAGGTATGTTAATTGGGGCATACAGCATGACATAATCTGCATAGATATGATACAAAATATTGTATGATTTTATAATTGCGCATACTGGTTGCAAAAAGATTTTGAATAAGAGGAAAGACAACGCTGACCACTGAGGAACCCCATGATGTAGAAAAAGGGCCAATCTCTCATTACCTATCCTTACTTGGAACTGCTGATTGAAAAGGTAGGATCTGAATCAGTTGAGTGTTGTGCCTGATAGGCTGATGAATTCTATACACTGAATGATCAAGCTGTGCAGTATGGCGTCAAAAGCAGCTTTGATATAGAGGAAGATGAGTATGAACCCCTTATTAATCTTATCAGTGCCTTTGATTAAATTGTCCATAAAAGTAGTCATTAAAGACTCTGTGCCATGTTGAGGTCTAAAACCACATTGTTGTGGGTTAAGGGGGCAATGGGCATCTACATGATTTTGAAGTTGAATCAGTACAATCTTTTCTATTATTTTAGCTAGAAATGGAATACCAGCAATTGGTCTGTATGATGTTGGTTGTTTAGGGTCATTTGCGGCGGATGGATGCCATTTTTAGTTCCATTGGCATCAAACAATCATAAAGAGCATAGGGGATAGCTCAGAATAGGCAGCTTGAATGGGCAGCTTAACTGGACATGTATCGAGCAGTGACGTAGTAGTGTTGATTTTCTGTAGTTGATAAGATGTGATGATGTTAAAGGTGTCCCAAATACATGTGGTATCTAGGAGATTATATGATGAGGGATAAAAGCCTAGATGAGAGAATTCATTAGCTGGGCGAGTAAGTGACTGAAAATGTTCAGCCATAAGTTGAGGTGATATTTGTAGTTTGTTCTTCTGAGATGAATGGTCTTTTGTTAGAGACTTAACTATATAAAAAGCTCTCATGGATGATTTAAGGATTTTTGAAGATTCTTGGTGTAGAATTCTTTTTTTGCCTTGTTTGTGGCTGTCGGGTACTGAAATAGCTTGGCAGTGTAGCTGTGAAGATTTGCAAGAGAATTTGAGTGTCACCATTTTCTCTCTAGAGCTCTGAGCTTGTGCTTGAGGTCTTTGAGGTATGGAGTGAACCAATTTGCCATGTGTTGTCTGTGTGAAGATGTGTATGTATTCATTTTGATGGCTATGTTGGCTATAGTTTTATTCCATTTATGTACCAGGGAGTCAATGTTTTCAATTGTGTTGTGGAAGTGTGGTAGTATTTTTGTAGGAAGTTTTTCTGTTCCAAGTTATGAAATTTGCGTGTTGCTAAATGCATAGTGTGTTCAGTGGGTGTATAAGGTTGTAGAGATAATCACCTACTAATGAAGGCATATATAAGAGTGCAAAGGGCCTTTGCATTTAGGAATGGCCGAAGTGATCTAATCAGGCATGACATGGCAAAAGACTTTTGGACCATGAAAAATTTTTTAGGACTGAAAAATAGTGAACCATTCAAAATGACTCCTAGTGATTTAACTAAACCCTTCAAGGGAACCCGGACCCCTGAGATTTCTGAGTAGCTCAAAAGGAGAAGAGATCTCCAAAAGATAGTACCAAGGCCACGACTGAAGAGGTGCAAAACAAATATATTTATTGAAAGACACAACTCAGATGAATTTCTCTCAACCTGCCTGCATCAGATGTCTAAAAAACATAAATAAAAAAATTTAAAACAAATAAAAACATCATATTTCAAAATCCAACAGAACCAAAAGAACATACAGAAAAACATAGTCATGTGCAAACTCCAAAGTAAAACGGAAAACATTTTTACAATCCTATACAAGGAATTGTATATTTATTTACATATACATACATACCGAAATCAATTTAAATAAATGTATATATTACACAATGACAATGAATCGCGGCCCCATTGAATTCATTGCATTAACACTCGATAAGGCTGGTTGCCTTAACGCAAAATAAGGGAGTCTATCTGCCAGTCACATTTGAGATGCTAGATGGGAGCAAAGGTAACAGCTGATGGACATGTGTTAGGCAGTGAGTATGAGGATAATGTAGGAGGCAGTTTGACTGTGTCAGTGAGGGGTGCCCATGTAGCTTGCTGTGATGTCAGTGGGTGGCATAGGATTGGGTAGAAGTGTGCCCTGGATGGTGCCTACATGGTCACAATGTGGGCATCAAAAGAATGATTGGCAGGAATGGTGATGTGTATATCAGCCTCAGGAGAAGTGCCAGTGATAGGTCATAATAAGTAAAATTTTACCGTATGGGTCATGGTATAGCAGCTGGCAGGAGACTACATGAGTGAAAATGGTGGATATATGCCGATGGATGGGATGAAGGATGGATGGGGATAGATGAGAGTGTTGTATGGCCTTGCCGCCCTAATGTATCCAATGTGACCTCACAAATGCAGCTAACCTCAATTGCAGTGTGTGTGAAAAATAGTTGCTATGCCACAGGGAAGGTCTATTACCATCTATTTGGGTGTCACAGCTGTCTCAGTTGCTCTAACCACCATACGATCTCCCTGGCACATATGCATATAACAACTGGCCAAGTAAGTAGGCTATGATCCATAGGCAGAACAGTCACACATATGAAGAAGCTGCATGCAAACACAATGTGCTATTATACAGATAAGGTGTACACTCATACTGTCTGGTGGAACAAGGTCACTCACATGATATTACACACCTGGCATCCATTCATGTCTCTGAACTGTGTCTCCCACATTGGCCATACGGAGAAGGTAAGGACCTGTGATGATCCCTGCAGGTGGCCATCCCAGGAGTGAGATTTGCCTGCATGTACTGCATATATGTGATGGAGTAAAAGATGTTCATTCACAGTTATCATAAACGTTTCCGGTCATATAGAACTCATGTGTCATGTATCTACAGCGTGAAGTTGTACGACCCTTTGCAATGTGCTGCAGCAGAGCCAATGAAGTCATGCGGCTAGATGGATATAATTGCAGTGTGCATGCTTGCAGACCCAATGTGCAATCCTAAAACATAAAAACGGACTAATGATAATGCATGCCCTCAAGTCAATGCTGACTCCTGGCAACCCACAGCAAGACCAAAAGTAGATTTTATTTTATTTTATTTATTTAATTGCTTTTCTATACCTCACTATTTATTATCAGCGCGGTTTACAGGAAACGTATTTGTGCAAAGAGGGCAGTTCAATGCACTTACAATAAACAGGGTAAATAAACATGGATAACAGGTAACAAATATTTACAATTAGGTATGCAGGCTTATACGCCTATCTCGTCGGTAAGTACAGTTTATATGGCAATGACATTCTGACAATTAAATAGAGGTGGGTTTGGAAAGTAGTGTTGTGGGCAGAGGGCTTGTGTGATGAGAGTTGGGCATGAGGGATTTCTAGGCCTTTGAGACAATGGAGGATGAAGTGATTGTTGCAAGGGCACAAGGGGGACTTGATCCCTTATCTGTTCTTTACTGAGCCAGTGCTCTAACCATTCAGCTATACTTCCATTTGTTGCTCTACAGCACTCTCTAGAATAAACCAGACTACAGGTTCCTTCCTGTAATGGCCTAAAGCTAGGATTTGAAACAACATTGCAGGCGCATTCTGAGACATCTAGAGTCTCCTTGGAGTGGTGCACATGCAGTAAATATTGCACTAGATACTCACTACTGCATCTGGCTAATCTACTGAAGAGGGCTTTAAACTAGATTCATTGGGGATGGCAATAAATGGAATGCTGGAGATAGGTCTGTAGGAGGTGAGTACTTTTAGGTCAAACGAAGGGCTCTTTAATGTTGGTCTGACTGATGCTTGTTTAAGGCTAGAGGACATGTATCCTTGTGAGAGAGATAATTGTGTGATTTTGAATAGAAGTGGGGTTAGAGCTTTCTTTGCGAGCTTTATCCATGATACTGGGCATGGATCCAGGGGGGATGTTGTCAAGCATTTCAATGGTGGGTGTGTGAAAGGAGTTCTATTTCTTGCTATTGATGTGTGGACTGTCATTTGTTGTGCTTGTTGGGTACTTGTAACATAGTATATGATGGCAGATAAAGACCAGTATGGTCCATCCAGTCTGCCTAGCAAGGTGGCAAGAGTAGGTGCACTTGCTACTCCATGCAGATTTTTTAAATTTATTTAACAGTTCTTTTATACTGCTTTATCATTTCAATCAAAGCAGTTTACATTGTAAATTAAACTTGGAAATGTGCATTAAACAGGGACATTGATAACTTGGATTTTTCTGAGGCAATGGAGGGTTAAGTGACTTGCCCAAGGCCACAAAGAGTGCTAGCAAGAATTGAACCTTGCTCTCATGGTTCCCAAGCCAGTGCCCTAACCACTAGGCTGCTCTTCCATACCCCATGCCTAGCTCACCTCTCCTCATGCCTTTGTTTAGAGGTGTACCCACTGCTCTGTGTAGGTCACCCCTATTTGTGCAGATATAAGAGATAGTTATGTTTATTTTGATTTTATCCTGTTGCTATAAAGGGATCCACTGTGTCTGTCCCAAAACATTTTGAATTCTGACACTGTGTGTGCCCCCTCTACTTCCATCAGGAGGGCATTCCAAGCATCCATCATCCTTTCAGTGAAAAATTATTTCCTGACATTGCCTTTCAGTTTACCCCCTTGCAGCTTCATATTATGCCCTCTAGTTTTACAGCTTCCCCGTCTTTGGAAGAGGTTTGTTTGTTCATTAATACTCTAAGGGGTATGTTTACTAAACTGCGGTAATGTCATTCGCGTTAGGTTCCGTGGTAAAGGTACAGACCTCCATATAAAGGCGTGGGCAGTGCATCGTTACAGCAAGCCGATTCAGCTAACGCATGTTACAAACTAACGCGCGCTACAAGGCGCCTCATAAGGCACTTTACAAGGCACCTTATAAGGCACCATACAAGGCACATTACAAGGCGCCTTGTAAGGTGCCGTAGAAGTAAGGTGCCTTATAAGGTGCCTTGTAAGGTGCCTTATAAGTAAGGTGCCTTATAAGGTGCCTTGTTAGGTGCCTTATAAGGTGCCTTGCTAGGTGCCCTATAAGGTGCCTTATAAGGTGCCTTGTAAGGTACCTCATAAGGCGCTTTGTAAGGTGCCCTATACAGTAGGTCTCCTTAGGCTAAGCGCCGTATTAGGCACCCCTGGACAGGGCACCTCGGAGGGCACCCTGGGTTACGGAACCATAGGTTACGGTGGCCTAACAAGGTTATGGTGCCCTAGGTTAGTGTGGCCTAAGGGCTGTAAGGTGCTGCAGGATGACATGCATGACCTGTGAGGAACAGAGACAGATGTAGCCCTAACACTAGACAGAACACTCAGGAAAGGCAATGAACAGGTGAGTGAAGGAGGGAGAGGTGGGAGCCGCTGGACATGCCATATCGGCAAGCATCCCATGTGGCTGCCAGTACTGATGACAAACATGGTGGGGGCAACTATACCACAGCACAGGGTGTTGGCAATGTAAAGTACTGGAAAGACAGTTGGTGGCAGACGATGGGAATACATGGTAATTCCTCTCTGTACACAGCCCAGCATCCTTCAGGCAGGGCTGGGGTTGAATTTTAACTGTAGGAAGTTTGCCATTTCTTGTGGGTTTAATTCATGCTCATCTTTCCTATATGTGGGATTTTTTATAAATGAGTGTGCAATTTCAAAGAGTTCCCTGGGTCAGTTGAGAGAGCTAAGTATGAGCTTGGTGTGATATTCTTTCTTGCATTTGTTTATCAGGCATTGTATTCTTGATGTTTGATTGTATAGTTTATTGATGTGTTGGATCCTTTGTGTGCCTCCATTTATGTTCAAGCTTTCTTAATATTCTTTTTAGTTCTTTGATTGAGTTGGAGTACCATGGTGCATAGCGTTTCCTGCTCATGAGGTTTTTGTTTTGTTGTGCTATTGCCACAGGGGCTAGAGTGGTATTCTAGTTGTTTTTGAGAGTTTCTAGGTCTGTTGTGTTGAGTTCCACACAATTACTTCTTTTAGGAAGAGTTGTTTATAATCTGTGCTGGTTTTTTTAGAGCAGGGTCTTCTTTGTTTAAGGGATTGCAGCATTAAAGCATGAAGGTTATCATGTAGTGGTCTGACCATAGGGCTGACCATGGGACTGGGGAGGTTTAAGAGGGGGATGTGAGGTTTTGGTTCAACATGTAGTTGGGGATGAAGAAAACATTCAAAGTTCCACCTTTCATGTGGGTTGGGTCTTTTATCAGCTGAATGTATTGCAGAGCTTCCATGGCCTCAAGGAATGAGTTAGCTTCTTTGCTGGATGTGGATGTTAGATTTAGTAGTAGTGGTTTATTTGATGTTGTGTGTGTGTATGCTGCTTCCAAGATGACTGATAATTCCTCAGCTCTTGTGTTTTGTGCTCTGTATATTAGACATATTTCTATGCTTGTTTGCAACTGTGGGTAAGTTTATACTGTCTGTGCTGTTAGAAGCAATGGTGTTGAATTTCAGGTGGTTCTTAGTTAGTATAAGTACACCTCCACCCCTTCTATTTGCTCTTGGGCAGTTGTGCAAGGTGTATGTCGATGTTATAAGTTTGTTTAGTAGCACATTGTGAGTGTCTGTTAGCCAAGATTCGGTCACACACATTCTATCAATTGTGTGCTTATTGATGTAGTCGGTTAGGGTTGGTATCTTGTTGCGGACTGATTGTGCATTGATCAGTGCACAATTCAGTGATTGGTTGGGGTGTGGGACTAACTACAGTAGTTAGTGAATTCTGGTAGGGTGAGTTTAATTTTTATAAGCTTACAAGGTCCCTTGTTTGTTGGCTTGTATGAGGTGGGCCAAGGTGCTGTGTGCTTTAATCCTTGAATTATTTATTTATATAGACAGATTTGTATGCCACCTTATCCTTCAATCAAGGTGGTCACGTCACGTCACATTACAATTGGAGGGTTACGTTAAACATTAGGGTACGTGTAAACATTTAGACAGTACAGTTACATAACAGCATTTAGACAGTGCATTTAAAGGTTACATTTAATATGAGGGTATTTAATAACGTGGTATGATAAACTTGTGTGTGTGGATAGGATGGTGTGTACTTAGCTGGCAGCATAAGTAGTATTTCAGTTTGGGTATGGGGTGTTGCCTGGATGCTCATATGTTTCTATAAATAGAAATGTTTTGAGGTCTTTGCGGAATTCTGTGAGGTCATCTAATGCTCTCAGGCTCGTTGGAAGGGAGTTCCATAGTGTGGATGCCAGTAGTGATGGTGCTCTTTTTGAATTTGTTTGTTTGGTTTTGTGATAGCCTGCAGGTGTACCGATCATGTTATCGTTATTGGTTCTTCTTGGTCTATTGCTGATATCCCTTGTTATAAAGTTTTGGAGTGCGTCCGCTGAGAGATGGTGGATGACTTTGAAGATGATCATGATTGTTTTGTATTTAGCTCTTGTCACCATTGGGAGCCAGTGCAGTTGCTGTAGGATGGGAGAGATGTGCTCGGTCCTTGGTGTGTCTGTAATGATGCGTGCTGTGGTGTTTTGTACCATCTGTAGTGGGTGGAGTGTCTGCTGAGGTAGGCCTTGATATAGTGAGTTTCCGTAATCAAGCAGTGGTGTAATGAGTGCTTGGCACACTGCACGGAAGTGGTCCTGACGGAGCATTGGTTTGATTTGTCTAATTGTTTTCAATTGTTGATAGGCCTTGTTTGCGGTTTTGGTGATGTGGGATTTCAGGTTTAGAGCTCTGTCTAGTGTGATGCCCAGATATTTAACTTCTTCTTTGACTACTATGCGTTTGTCTAGGATGCTGATAGTTTGTGGAGGTATGAAGGTGGGGATCCTGGTGAGGAACATTGCCTCAGTTTTATCGTAGTTGACCGTTAAGTTGTTGGCTATGAGCCAGTCATTCATGTCTTCGAGGCATTTGGTTATTGTTGTGGTGTCTAGTGCCAGCAGGTTGATCGGAGCGTACACCATAATATCGTCAGCATAGATGTGATAGTGAAGTTTGTGGTGTTTGATGATGTTGCAAATGGGTTGTATGTAGATGTTAAAGAGCATTGATGATAGGGCTGAACCTTGAGGTATTCCCTGAGTGACAGGGAATTGTAGTGATTTCTTTTGGTCGCATTTGACTTGTTGCATTCGCCCTTCCAAGTATGATGTAAACCACTTCAGGGTATTCTTGCATAGTCCTGTCTGTTGTAAGCATTGCAATAGCTTGATGTGGGACACAGTGTCGAAGGCCACTGAGATGTCCATGAACACTAGCAGGAAGCTGTTTTTTATGTCATCCATGCCTCTTAGGAGGTTGTCAAAGAGGGAGGTTAGTAGTGTTTCCACGCCGTGTTGGGGCTTAAATCCATGCTGATGTATGTCCAGTGGGGCATTTATATCAATATGGTCCTGAAGTTGACCTTGCACTGCCTTTTCCACGATTTTCGCAAGGAATGGAAGGCTGGAGATGGGACGGTATGATTTTGGTTTGGAGGGGCTCAGATTGCTACTTTTAAGTATTGGTCATATCATTGCATGCTTTAGGGTTGTGGCATATATCCTTGTTGCAGTGAATCATTGACAATTTTTTGAATGTGATGAGAGAGTTGGCTTTTTGTAGCTTTGAGCCACGTCACTGGGCATGGGTCTGACGGTGATGTTGTTGTGTTTAGTCCAGACATAATGTCTTCTACTTGCTGCTTTGTTGGTATGTTGAAGCTTTCCCGTGTTTGATTTGTTTTTTTATCGTGTGCTCGTTTGTTTGTGGTGTAGTGGAGCATGTTTGGTTAGTGGTTTTTGACTTCATGTAGTCTGCATATTTTTGTGGGTCAAGATGGTGGGTGCATTGTTGCGTGTCATCCTTGGTGAGATTTTGGGCAATGCTAAAGAGTTCTCTTGGTCTATTAGTAGCTTTCATGATTAGGTTGGTATGGTGTTGCTGTCTACGCTCATTTATTAGATTGTTATATTCTCGTTGTTTGTCTCTGTATTGGGTTAGGAGGTTGGGTGATTTGTTCCGTCTCCATTTTCTTTCCAGTCTTCTGAGTGTGCGTTTTGCAACTCTGATTTCATGTGTGTACCATGGGGCGTTGGATCTCTTGCGTGTTTGTGGTTCTTTGGTAGCTGGGGCAGATGCTGCATTGGATATTATTGTGTTCCATTCTTCTATGTTTAGGTCCAGGGTGTCGGTTTCCTGTTGAAGTTGTGGAGTGATTTCGTTTATGAATAAGTCTCTGTTAAATGTTTTGAACCGTCTATGTTATTCTTTCATCTTCTTTGCATTGGGCGGGGTATTTAGGGTCATGGTTAATTCAATCACATGGTGGTCTGACCAGGGGACAGGCGTGATTATTGGTTTTGTGGTCTTGTTCTGTTCCACTAATTGCATTGGCATGAAGACCATGTCCGGCATTGTACCATGCTGATGCGTTGGGGCATAAATTGTCTGGCAGTAATTTAATGACTCCATGGCTTTTAAGAATGGTTCGGTTTCTCTGGTGGGTGCAGATGTTAGGTTGTAGTCTCCTAGTGCAATGAGAGGTTTGTGTCATCTGTTATGTGCGCATATCGTTTCAATTACTGTGGATAGGTGTTCAGTTGTGGTTCCAGGTGGTCTGTATGTGAGGGAGATGCTTAGGTACTTGTTGGATATAGTGAGTGTGTTATGAATTATTGGGATTATTTGGGTTAGATCATGTTACTTGGGTGATGATTCAGAGTGTGTTAGAAGTAGTTGTAATATCAGAAGTAATTTGAGGAGGGTTGTTGAGAATAACATGATTTATGCTAAGATGGCTTCCGTTTGGCTATTGTGGAATAGTTACCCATGAAGATTTCACCATGGGATGCAGAGGACTATCAGAGCTTGTGTTTGTCTGTGCGTGATTTGAATCCGAGGTTGCTCAATTGATGGTGAAATATATGTTGTTTATTTTGCAGTTTGGGTGTAATGAGCACAGTTGCTGAGTGAAAGTGCTCATACCTTGGGATTATTGCTTCTCTAATGTTTCTGGTGTTCCTGCAGTTCACTCCAAGGGCCATGTCTAAGGGCCCTTTGGTATTGCTCTTAGGCCTGGATGTGCCTGAGGTGCTCTCCTTTAGAGTTGGGAGTTGTGTCATCTCTTGATGATGTCGTGGTTTGTAAACCGACCAGGTTACAAAGTGAATAAATTGCCATTTAAATATTCAAACCGAGTGCCTGAACCTGGTTCTTCAGCTTTAAAGAAGTTTGTGCTTTGTCTTAATAAGTCTAAAACCAGAATCTGCTTCCAAGCTGTTACAAGGCCTACCAGTTAATGCAATGATAATATATTCAAACGAGAATGTTGTGTTCTTCACTGTGTTAATTCTTGCTGTGATTAATGCTGGTCATGGTGCTTTCTTTTTTTCTTTGGAGATTCTAGAGATGTTCTGTTGGCTTGGAGAGATCCTTGTTTGCAGAAATAGTGGGGAGCAGGTTTTGAAGATGACCAGACCCATGCCCAGACTCACACCTACACCCCAAGGCCTCCAACACCACACACACACACATAACCAACATGCCATTACTCCCACCTCAGAACACATACACACACAGTCCCATAATATCTCTCCATAACACGCATCCCCAGGTGCACACACACACGCATAGACCCCAAGACACATATGAACACAAACACTCCCCAACACACATACCCACTCACATGTACACACATATAAGGGGCTGTTTGCTAAGCTGTGTTAATGGTTAACATGACAAATAGTGCATGCTATCTGGCCACGTTAACAGATAACGCATGCAAAATGCAGATAAGGCAATGCTTTTCAGTGCTATCAGCAGCAGAAAAGGTGTTATCTGCATTGGTGGGTGGGATTAGAGCATAAACTGGGTATGTCTGCGATATGCAATTACTTCGGGTCTCAACAGCATGCGGTAACTGTCGGATATGCAGATAGTGCAGGTGAAACTAATGCCATGTCAGTGGGTGGCATTAGCTGCATCAAGGCTGCTCTCTTTGCATTTTTGGTGTGGTATCTGCAGGGGAAATACTGGGTATGCTCCAACAGATACTGCACAGCTTTTTGCAGCTAACGCTGTGCTATTAGCACAAAAAAGGTATGTTAGCTACTATCGCAGCTTAGTAAATATACCCATAGACATACACATAGCCTCCAGCACACACACATACGCTTCTCCCACTCTTTGACATCCCACCCTCACATCCCCACAGATAAACATACGAACACTGCCCATCAAGATAAATATATATATCATACCATTGATTAACGCACACATATGCACCTCACGTGCATCATCAGTCACTGTCCACACTATGCACATTCACCCAGATACCCACTGACAGGTCCCCTCCTACCTGATGGGTACATACTTAACATGGTCGTTTCAATCGAGTCCCTCCCATGGACATGCTTGAGTCTGCGAGGGGAGGAAAGGGGAAACACGCCATTGTGTTTCATTGTCAATGTGTACTTTTCGACTTACTGTTTATATACTAAAGTGTATATGCTACTACCTTGACAAATCTCTAAAACTAAAGCTTTGTCATAGAGATGCTTCTCTAAAACACATATTGCTATTTACTGAATATTAATGAGAATGGTTTTTGCTGTGGAGATAAATGTAAACACCAGAGTCTCATTTGGGCTCTCGATTCTAAATCCCTCAACATCACAGTCTAAGGGACATGTTTACTAAGCTGAGCAGTTTGCATGAGCTATTTGTAACTAAGTCCCATTAAATAACATGGAAATTATTTACAAATAACCCGTGCTAAACTTTAGCCCAGCTTAGTAAACATGCACCTAAGAATCAGGCTTCCCTGAGCCATTTTCATGGTTCAGATGTCCAAATCTATATTATTTATTTGGATTCCTTTATCCAAATTGTTGCACCCTATTTCCCAAGAGCTAATAGATAAGCCTGTCAAAACCTATTATTCTTGAAGATATGTCAGGATTTATTTGTCTTTGTTTTCAGCTTGAAATACCTTGAGAATCATACCCAGCAGTAACATAAGACTTCCAAGTCTGTAATTGCATTACAGGGCCCTTGTGTTTCTGTAAGGGCCAATTTATTAGCCAAGAGAGATGCCAGGATTGATTCAGGACATCTGTACTTCAGATAAATTGGCTCCTTATGAAAAATCAAGCAGCACTGCCTGATCCCACTGCAGAAAATTTGCATTAATAGTTGGTTATTTCTTAGCAGTTTTTATATCACTGAGACAATCTCAAAAAAGCTGGTATTCTGAAGAAGGAGAAAGGTGCATTGTTCTAATCAGGGACATTCTGTTGAAAGAGTTCTCAGTATTGCAAAAGCTGGTTTTCTTCGTAATCCTTTATCAGAGACTTTTTTCTTAGTGTGGTGTTCTTACTCATTTGTTATTAAACCATTCCATGAGCAAAAGAGAATAATGATCTCTTTCTAATGTATCAGACAGATTCTCATCTTTACAGAATCTATAATACATTATGGAATCATGCTTTCTCACTGCAGCCAAATCGCTTGCTCCAATCCACCCAGAATAAAAGACGTAATCATAAGGACTGGCACTGAAATCAAATGCTAGCAACTCTGTATGCCTCTTCTCAGTGACTTCAGCACCAGCATGCAGAAAGGGTCTTATATGGAAATTCATCTCGTGTTAAACTTGGCGCAAATGGCAACATTAAACTGGGAGACCAAGCCAAACACATGCGCACAGATGTCAGTGCAAATTTGGCATGCTCCCCCAGAGAAACAGGGACACTACATCAAAATATTCTCAGGGAACCCAACAGAAAGCAAATCCCTGGTGTCCCAGCGGCCCCGATCTCCCCAACCATTCAGCTAAAAAAAAAAAGCTGGTGGCCCAGTGGCACCGATCCCCCCACCCACCCAATTAAAAATAAGCTTGGTGGCCTAGTGGCCCCAAGCCCCCCCCCCCACTCCCCTCCCGACACCTTCACAAAGGAGCAGGAGCACTGCCCATGCACTGCAGCTCCTACACCGCCATCTTGAAAAATGGTGGCGCCTGGCCCCCACACAGTGCATCCTGGGATATACCGGGCAGGGTCAGAATGCCATATAAGGCATCCTTATATGTCAGTCTGACCCCTCCGGGTGCCTGGATCATCTGAAAGAAAGCCCCCAGTGATGTCAAAATACTGTTGGATGAACGTGTAAAACATTTCAGCCACCACAAGACCAGGTGTAGAGATACAGTTGTAGTAAACATTACTGGCACCCTTACAGTTCAACCCCTTAATGTCCAATATTTTCTAAAAAAAAAAAAAGTGTCCAGTGAAATGGCTTTGGACTATATACACACACATATTTGACACATCAAATAATCAAATAAAACAAGACCAATGAAAAAAGGAAATAGCAGGAAATAGTATAAAAACTGGGACATTGCCAGAATAGGATTATTTGACAAAATAAAGTGAAAACCACAAATTCTAACTATACAAGCCTATCTCAAATAATACCTTGCTCAAAATGTTTTTGTCGGAGAGTCCATCCTGAGAGATTACTCCCTCCTGCAGTGGGTACCTCCTTTTTAATCAAATATTATTTTTTAAAAAAACAGAGACCAGCTTTTCAACGCAGGAAACACTCACCTGAATGTTCCCGCAAAAAAACCACTCAACCCGCTTTCTTCTGCCGCGGTTGTTGAGGTAAAGCTTGAGCCACAGGAACACAGTGACCACTGCTGCCACCTTGTGCACGTCACTATATATCCGTGGCAAGTGCATGAAATGGATCACATACTGGCTCCAAGTCCCAAACATACTTGTAAACGTCAATTCTCTCCACTGTTGTACTTAGCTGAGGGTCCTGTAGAGTTAACTGGGACTGTTCGCCATGTCCAAATCCCCTCTGACGATCGAGAACCGCAACACACGCTGTGTTTCAAACCTTGGTCCTTAAGGGCTCTTTCTTGAGAAAAGTTATTATAGTGGTGGATTCCTGGGGTTTTAACAATTTTTTGTAGTTAGGATAGGATTATTGGCACCCTTAGAAACAATTCAAATCAGTTTGAACAGAAGAACCACACTCCTATTGCAGTAAAATGAGACACAGCTGTGATCAATTGTCAGTACTCATATGACTTGAATCAACCAATGAATGAAGACTCTAATGTTTAAAATGGCCACATTCACTCCTTGTTCCATTTTCACAATGGTGAAGACAAGAGAGCTGCCTGAGACAAGTCAGAAAAGCCATTATTACCAAACATCAAACAAGACCATCTCCAAAGACCTTGGGATTCCTGTGTCTACAGTTTGCAATGTTATTAAGAAGTTTTCTGCTCATGAAACTGTCAAGAACCTCCCAAGATTTGGTGGGAAGATGAAAATCAATCCAAGAAGTTTTCGACGGTTAGTGTGAACTATTGGAAAAGCACCACATACAATATCCAAAGAGTTTAAGGCTGATCTGGAACAATCTGGAGAGGTGGTTTGAATTTGCACCATACGCCGCACACTAAAATAAGAAGGACTTCATGGGCAAAGGCCAAGGAGGACCCCACTGCTGAAAGATAGACATAAGAAGGTACATCTGATATTTGCACAAACCCACCTTGAGAAACCACAATCCTTCTGGGAAAATGTTCTGTGGACAGATGAAACCAAACTGCAGCTCTTTGGCAATAAAGACCAGTGATACATTTACAGGTGAAGAAATGAAGCTTATAAGGAAAAAACACCCTTCTTACAGTTAAATATGGTGGAGATTCCATAATGTTCTGGGGCTGTTTTGCTGCCTCAGGAACTGGAGGCCTGGAACGTATTTTTTTTTTTAAACTTTTATTTTCATTTTGCAACAAACAAAAGAAACAACACACCAAAAAAGACAAAACAAGCATACAATAAGGAAAAGTAAACCCATTACCCCCCACCCCGATGCTTCTTCTCTACCCGATTATATCAGCATGTGAGCGCTTCCAATTAACAGTGATTATACATCAAACGATCAAAAGAGTATCTACAATACAGCATGATCATGAGACAAAGATATATACAAAGTCAGACAATCAAATGAGAGCATTTAGCAAAATGTACATAGTCATTGAGCAGCTTCCATTGAGACCAATGAGAAGGAGTCTGAACGGAGAAAGCGAACAGACGAGGTATTTGTTCATATTTACTGTAAAGACAGGCATGATTCCACCAGTCATTGGGGCTCAAATGGGAGCTAAGTTTCCAGTATTACTTAATGAGGGAAATACTTAATTAGGGAAATAGCAATGCGAAGCATAAAGTTCGAAAGGAGATAAGCCATTTTTGGGAGAGAGGGGATCCCCGCAACTGGGCGAAGTCCCACTATCCTCCAAGAAAGGGGCTCCTGAGAGTGCGAGATAGACTAAATACGACCCCAGACCCGACGCCAGTAATACTGTAGTGCGGGATATTCATGCATAACATGAGGCAATGAACCAATGGCCGCAGGACGTGTCCAGCAACCATTGCCCTGAGTAGTGTTCCATTTGTCTAATCTGTGAGAAGTGTAAAAACACCGGTGGGCTAGAAAGGAGAGGGTCTGAATGAGTGAGGCGGATCGGGAACCCGTGTCCCTCTACTCCTGATAAGGCTCTATTGCTCCGAGATCAAAGTCACATGCAATTCTCTCTCCCATACTTTCTGCGCTATAGGGGTATCTCTAGGAATAGCATTACAGAAGGTTTAGTAAAATTGGATGCTACACCGGTGAATTACCGAGAGGTCGGAAAGTCGCCAATCAACCTTATATAGAGAATGCCGATGGCGGGAGTACTCTAGTGGATCAAAGGCGATGCTGAAGTTGCACTGACCAGAGTCGGGAGTCTAAGATTGCATTAGAGTAGTAAAGGCACCTAAAGTGTCTAAAAGCATTGGTGGATAGTGGGAGTCTGATGGGAGAGTCATACCAGGGAGAAAGGTAAGAGGAATCGGTTCGCGAAGGCCCGCTTCTGTATCTAGCCACACAGGTCTGCTCGGTACTGGCTCTTCCAACCAACGAGCACCTTGTTTGAGAAGAAAAGATTGAGGGAACACTTGAGTAAATCGCCACCAAGTATTAATGGAGCATTGGCAGAGGCCGAGGCCAACTGCACAATACTTGCATAGTAAGCAGGGTTGTCCACATTCGGGGCATAATGCAAATACACGTGAATTAACTATCTCCAACCTCAAGGTGTACACGGGCCCATCTACCCTTCTTGTCAGCGCTAATATCAGGTACAGTAGCATGCTAAGACTTCTTAACCAAAGTGGCTATCCCGTACCATTTGAAAACGGTGGGAGAATAGGCAGCTACCATGTGAGGCTTAGCATTGAGTTTCAGTGTTTCAGCAGAGTTTAAATGCGTTCCCTAAAGAAACACTAAATCAACATGCTCATGGCTGAGATAGCTAAGGATTTTCTTTCCGTTGAGTGGACCATTAATGCCTTTGACGGTGAATGAGAAGATTTTACATAAGGCCATACAGAAAAGTTAAAAATTCTGAGCATGATAGCACACATAATTTCACTGTGTCCCTCAAACTGACTGTATCTGGCTGTACACATGACATAGGAAAAATGAACTAATATAATACAATGAAGCGCCCCACATTAACAAAGAAAACCGCAGTACGGTAGAGGAGAAGCAAAACCCCAAAATTACTGGCGACCATGTGTCTGCGGGGAGAAACCCCAGAGAAGGCCAAATTTGAAAAAACACATAACCTGTAGGACTGTGCGTGCTCCGAATCCGACCGAGGCACACATCATGAAGGGATAGGAGACCAAAAAACAAAAGTCATATAGAGAAAGAAAGAAAGTCCAGGCTATTTCTGTGCTTGGCTATGACCGCCGCATCGGGCCCTTCAAAATGGCGGATAGATCCGGCAAATAAGAGTCCAAACTTTGGGATTAGCGCATCTGCTCTGCTTCTTTGGAGTCTAAAAATGTTGATAGTAGATCAGGATCTTCGAACGTCCTGGTCTGGTTATGGAGAGTCACTCGGAGCTTCGCTGGATACAACAGGCCAAAGCGAGCCTGTAGCTGTTGAAGTCGAGGGCGAAAAGCAAGGAGTTTCTTCCGACGGTCAACGGTAGGCTTTGCCAAATCAGGAAAGAAGGAGACCTTACGACCTTCAAATTCCAAATGATGATTCGCTCGGGCAGCATGTAAAATTTGTTCCACTTGTTGATATCGTAGCAAGCTAAAGATAATAGGCCGGGGGGTCGTGCGGTTGAGCGCCATGTGAGCAGGAACACGGTGTGCACGATCGATTTCCAGTTCTTTATGAAAGGTGATCTTCAGCAAGGAGGGAAGAGTTTTGAGCAAGAATTCTCTTATATCTCCTGCTTCCACCCCCTCCGGCACTCCGAGGAGCCTCACATTGTTGCGACGGGCTCGATTATTGCTATCTTCTAACTCCTTTTGAAGATTCTGTATCTGACGCTCAGCCTCGTCCAGTTTGCCCAAGCGCACCTCGTGCGAGTCGAGGACCCCCGCCATGTTGTCCTGCCGCAATGAAAGACTTTCAAGTCGGTCTTGGAGCACTCCAAAGTCTTCTCGCATGGCTCGAAGCGCTTCTCCATTGGACTGCACCAATGCCTTCACGCCGCGTATTTCTTCCAAAATCTCCAGGTGCATCTCGGGGTTTTCACGAAATGGAACCATCTTCTGTGGGGAGGACACCTCTGTTTTGGAGCGTTTTCCGTGAGAAGAAGAAGGAGACCCGAAGTCCAAGCGCGCTGGTTTATGGGCCGCCATTCCCCCCAAGGTGCCCCGGTCAGCTCGGAGCGAAATAGTAAATTTGTGTAGGTATTAAGTCAGGATTCTAAGTAGGCCTCTCGGGAGCTTCAACGCAAAGCGTCCTACCCGCTGGACATCAGGCTCCGCCCCCCCGGCCTGGAACGTATTAAAGGAATCATGAATTCAGAGGACTACCAAGGTATTTTGGAGCAAAATGTGCTACCTAGTATCCAAAAGCTAGGTCTGGGTTGAAGGTCATGGATCCTCCAGCAGGACAATGACCCAAAACATACATCCAAAAGTACAAAAGAATGGTTAAAAAGGAAAAATAAACTGTTTTAAAATGGCAAGCAATGAGTCCTGATCTCATTCCAATCGAGAATCTTTGGAAAGAGCTGGAATTTGCCATTGGTAAAAGGGATCCTGGAAACATTCACGAGCTGGACACTTCTCAGTTGAAGAGTTGGAGAAACTACCAGCAGACAGATGTACAAAACTTATATTTGGCTACAAGAAACATTTGGAGGCTTTCATTACTTCCAAGGTTTGTGCAACCAAATATTGGTGAAGGGTGTCATTAATCCTGTCCAGGTCATATTTTGATTTTTTTTTCCAGAAATTACTATGTCTAAATTGCACAGACATCTTTTTTTGTTTGCATACCTTTGAAGCTGCTATTAAAATATTATGATGACATACAGTTGGAACATTTCCAATAATTTCTCAAGATATTGTATACAATATACCTAAAAAGCAAGGGTGCCAATAATGTTGACCACAACTGTATGGGCTCTGACTGGTTACAAAATCCTCTACGTATTTCTCTGTATCGAACGCAGACAATATTAGCATGTCATTTTATTACAATGTGCTCATTTGCCTAAAATGTAAATACTCTTGGGCCGATGCAGAAAATTAGCACGCCCTTTAAGCACAGATAATGCCACATTTAGGTAGAATTACCACCACAGCCAAAATCAGAAAAGAGATGGACACGTGTGCAAACAGCAAAGAAAAGCTGGCACACAATTAACGCCTCAGATGATCCAGGCATGAGGGGAAGACCCCTGTTTCTCTGGGAGAGCATGCCGACTTCTGTGTGCCTGTTTGACTTGCTCTCCCAGTTTAATGCTGCCATTTGCGACAAGTTTAACGCCTGGCTAACACATGGCTAATTTGCATATGATCCCCTTTCTGCATACCGGTGCTGAAATCGCATGCTATTGATGCGCTGCAGAGGCAAACAGAGTTGATAGCGCGCGACTTCAGCACCGGCTTTCTGCATCAGCCTGTCTTGGTGTTAATTGTGTGCTAGTTTTTTTTTTATTGTTTACCTGCGCATCCGTTTTTTTTTTATTGTTTACCTGCGCATCCGTTTCTTTTCTGCACTTGGCTGTGACGGTAATTGTGCCTAAAAGCAACATTATCTATGCTTAAAGGCCATACTAGTTTTCTGCATCGGCCCATATATGCAAATGCTAGGTCTAAAAAATAAAGAGTCAATTCTATGAGGCGAATAGCGGGGCATGTTTCTGCATGTTTGGCAGGAGCAGTGATGTTAGGAAGCTGCACATGGGGAAAAAAGTTGTGGAAATTCCCCCACTTAGACAAGGGAGCAGCATCCAAAAACTGCTGCACCAGCACAAAGGCATACCGGTGCAGCACTACAGGTCCAGGCCCCTCCACCCCAGGACCCCAGCCCAGCTGCCCCTCACCAGACATGCCCCCCTCAGCATCAATTCATTCCATCCTCCCACACCCTGTGGCATCAATCTGATCACCCCTCCCACCACTGAGACATCACAGTAAGCCCTCTCCTTCTGATGGACCCCAACCGAAAGATAAAAAGTCAATGCCCTCCCCCTGAAATCTCCCCCCCCCCCCCCCCGCGACTGTCCAGGCCCCTTACTCCCCTCATGGCAATCCCCAGGCTTAGCAGAGCAGTGGTGGTCAGCAGGAGCAGAAATGGAGGCCACTAGTTCCTGCTCTCTGCAAGGTCCCTCTTCAAAATGGTATTGATGACCCCTGGCAGTACTGCAGAACTACTGTTAGGAATCATCAGCACCTTTTTGAAGACAGACTTTGTGCAGAGGGCCTCACTCCTGCTGCCGCTGACCATTAATGCCCCAGTAAATCCAGGGATAGCCATTTGGGAGTGGGGGAGTGCTTTCAAACGGAGATAAATGTTTTACCTTTTCATTGAGGGAGGCCTTCGGTGGGGGGGGGGGGGCTCGCTGTGATGCTTTGGGGTCTGAGAAAGGGATCAAGTTGATGCTGTGGGGGGGAGGGGCGTATCTGGTCAGGGACTACCAGGGTGGGGGTCCCTGACATCAACAGTTACATCTGCCCCTGTCAGCAGGCACTTATTTGTGCTTGGGGGCAGGTGCAAATGCTGACATCCATATTTTGTTTTCCAGACACAAATTCTCTTTCTAAAATCAGGAATCCACATCTGCGTGGTGGGGTCTTCCCACACCACTCCCACTCTTTGCCCTCATTCCTCCCCCTGGCTCTGTAGACTTGGTGAGCATTTCCAGCCTGCAGGTTCTGCATTGGCACTGAGAACTATATTTCAGTCTGCATCTCTCAATTCTGCATTTGTGCACATGGGAATGCTTTTAAAATAACCCCCTTCGTAAACAGGCCTCACAAGATCCTTTTCACATGCAGCACATATGGAAAACCTCATTTCTCTTGCTCTACTCATAGCACCAAGATTGCATTATTGTATTGCAGTACCAAGTAATAAATTGTTATGCTGTTGTGTTGTGCACTGGATCATTGTCATAATGTGCTAATGAGTTGCTCTGTTTCCTATCTGCTTCCAACAAAAGCATATGTTAAAGATTTATTTTACAGCATAACATTATACTGATGTTTTATCTCTGAAAGGGGGAATGCAAAGTGCATTGATACCCCAGGCTCAGAAACCCTTTTCATGAAGTAAAGAATATTGGCAAAAGAAAACATTTGACAGGAACATGAACTAGTGTCTTTCCAAATGTATTCAACACCATTTAAAGCCCCACACAAAAACTGCCCAATGATCAGAGCTATCTCCCATTCTGTTCCTTCAGGAGCAGACTGTAGCATGGTTAAATCCTTCATTGGTACCTTGTGATGGCCGCTGAATTAAAATTTAATGTGACTTCAGTTCTCACATGAATCACTTCTAGCAGGGGATTTCAACCCAGCACTCAGTGAGGATATCCACAATGAATATGCATGAGATAAATTTCCATCCAATGAAAACAGTACATATTTTGTTGTGGATATCCCAAAAACCTAATTGGCTGGGTGTGGCTTTTGGATTGGATTAAGAACCAGTGGCTTATGGTGCCCCTCCAGAAAGAATGCATTTGAGACCCACCTGCAACATTTTCTCAGCAACTTTCATTTCACTGTGACTGGATAATATAACACATGTAGAACAATATGACTTCTGTGATCAACTCCCAGCAGTTTGAGCACCAAAGTCAGTCAGTGATCATTCATCCTCATCTGCAAGGGCAAAAAGTCATAAAGCTGTACAGTAGTTATCAAGAAACAATTCAATTGTGTTTAGTAGTCTTTTCTCTGACTTATCAAGTGGTTCATGTTTAAGTTTAAGGGGTTGTTTTCAAAGTCCTATTCGCAATTTACACATGTACAATCAGAGTATACAAGTGCAAATCACGTCCACATCCTCGTGTAAATGGCCATTATCAAAAGGGTCCAATTTACACATGGATATCCTTAATATATGTAAGTTTCAAGGGGGCATGCCAGAGGCATGACCTGAGCAGGGTAGAAGTCTCATTATGTATTCTCTAATTCATATAGGGAATGCATGTACTATATAAGCCAAAATTCTCCATGTCTGGAATTGCATCTACTCCCTAGCACGTGTATGTCTTTAAAATGTGTGGGCCTGCTGACCATGTTAATCCCCTTATCTGAGATGCCACCGCTACATGCCACATTGCTAACCAGTTAGCATCAGTGCATTCCAGGGGCAGCACTGGAGATCGGATAGCAGTGATATTGAGCCGCTGCCTGGTTATTGCTAAGTGGCAAAAGTCAGGCACAGCAAAGGTTGGCCTAACGTTCGCCACTGAAGCTAACTGGGCAGCTGCTGAATATCGCCGCTGCCTGGTTTGCTTAATTGCTATCTGGGCTACCTGGATATTTAATGCCAGGACTCAAATATGGCCCCGGCACTGAATATCTGGGTCTAATGTTCAGAATGGTGGTCGCCGCAGCTGAATATCAGGTCCTGCAAAATTTTGGCCAGCCCAATACAGGAAGGCAGGGCCAATCCAAGCCATAACAGCACCCTGTGGTACTTGCACATCTGGCGCATCGCTCCATCTCCCCATCTTACGCACACCTCCATGTCCAGCCAGTTGCCTGCCCTTGCCCTGCTGCCATCACTTTTTGTGTTCCTTCATCAGCAGCGGCGCCGGCAGTGGTGGAGCAGACCTGACTTCAAATTAAAAAACAAACACGGGGGTCTTTCAACTCCGCGCTTACATGCAGATCTGATCTCAACCTCCTCTGACATAGGTTCGCGTCAGAGGAGGAAGGGAACAAACCAGCCATTCAAACGTGAGTCTTTGCAACTCTGCACTTGAATGAGTGATCTGGTCCCTCCCTCCTCTGATGCGACCTATGTCAGAGGAAGGAGGGAGGGACCAGACATGCGTTCAAGCATGGAGTCGGAAAGACCCGTTTGTTTTTCTTTTTAAATTTCAGGTCAAGTTTGCTCTCCTGCTGCTGGCGCTGCCGCCATCAAGAAAACACAAAAAGTGCTGGTGGTGGCAAGGCAATAGCAGGCAGTGTGGGGGGAGGAGCCGAGGCCGGCAGCACAAAATGCACCCCTAATCTTTTGCGTCCTGTGCAGCTGCACCGCTGGCACAGGGCTAAGTGTACGGCGCTGCAGGAAGGATTAAGAGTATTATCCTCCTTAAATCTCCCTAGTTTATTTCCCCCTCCAAAATGGAAATGAGATCAAGATAGAGTCCTCTGTAGCTAACTAACAGCAGCTACGCATCTAAGTCTGTGAAATGGCTCACATGGACCTATAAGTACCAACATTTACATGTGTGAATTGTGAAATGCCAGCACTTACATATATAAATTTCCAGGTTTCCTCCGCTGATTTTTCCGCATGTAATTTGTAAAATGGCGCCTGCCATTACTTGTGCCAATCCACATGTGTTCCTGTACTTCTATGTATTTTAGAAACAGCTCCACGTTTTTCAGAGCCATTTCTAAAATATTATCAGAATTGAATACATCCTGTCCTTGATGTTTCAATTCTGATCTCCACATGCCCAGTGAGATTTTAGAAGGGGGGTCCAGGAATAATCTGGGACATCCAGAGCAGAACGTCAAAAAATCTGGGGGTGTGGCAGCAGTGAAGGGAAGCACGTATAAATGCCTTCTGAAATCACTGTCTCCACCCTGAAAAATGAACATCCTAGTAACTGGATATGGAGATGGACCCCATGCAGATTGCAAGGCTGGGTACATGTGTAGGCCATTTCCTAAATGTGGACATCCTCAGATTGCATGGCCTCAGAACAGCGTACTTGGATGTTCTAGCAAGGGTATTTCAGAAGGAGGCCAACTATGCTATGAGAATTGCATATCCCAACTGGCCTTTTCAGATCCTCAATTGTGCGTCAGAGGGCCTGTAATAAGTTTGGAGTTTGTACTGATGTGTAAGTTTCTTTACCAAGAAATATTTATCATGGTGATGAAAGAGCAATATGATCTTCCACTTGGAAGAACTGCAGCCATGAAATGAGCACTTTTTTGCACCTTATTCATGGTCATAAGAACATAAGAACATAAGATATGTCAGACAGGGTCAGACCAAGGTCCATCAAGCCCAGTATCCTGTTTCCAACAGTGGCCAATCTAGGTCATACGTACCTAGCAGTTTCCCCAAAAGACACAGGTTCCGCAATGCTTGTACTGGGTCAAGCATTGATATCCTGGGTCCCTTCTTAATAATGGTTTATGGACCTTTCCTCCAGGAACTTGTCCAAACCTTTTTTAAACCCAGCTACACTAACAGCCTTTACTACATCCTCTGGTAACAAATTCCAGAGTTTGATTACACATTGAGTGAAAAAATATTTTCTTTTATTAGTCTTAAATAGTTTACCCTGTAGCTTCATTGCATGTCCCCTAGTCTTTCTATATTCTGATAAGGTAAACAATCGATCTACGTTTACCCGTTCCACTCCGTTCATTAATTTATAGACTTCTATCATATCTCCCCTCAGCCGTCTCTTTTCCAGGTTAAAGAGCCCTAACCTTTTTAGCCTTTCTTCATAGGAGTATCCTTCCATCCCCTTTACCATTTTGGTGGCTCTTCTCTGAACCTTTTCTAATAACGCTATATCCTTTTTAAGATACGGCGACAAGAATTGCACACAATATTCAAAGTGCGGTCTCACCATGGAACGATATAGAGGATTATAATATCTTTTGTTTTATTTTCCATTCCTTTCCTTATGATACCTAGCATTCTATTTGCTCTCTTGGCTGCCGCTGCACACTGGGCCGAGGGTTTTAACATGTTATCCACAATGACACCTAAATCTTTTTCCTGGGTGGTGGTTCCTAATGTGGAACCTTGCATTGTGTAACCATAGTTTGTGTTGTTCTTCCCTAGGTGCATAACTTTGCACTTGTCCACATTAAATTTCATCTGCCATTTTGATGCCCAGTCTCGCAATTTATCAAGATCCTCTTGCAATTTTCCACAATCCTCTTGGGTTTTAACAACTTTAAATAGTTTTGTGTCATCTGCAAATTTGATAACCTCACTCGTTATTCCACTTTCCAGGTCATTTATGAATATGTCAAAAAGCAGCGGTCCCAGCACAGATCCCTGGGGTACACCACTATTCACCTTTCTCCATTGGGAAAATTGGCCATTTAGTCCAACCCTCTGCTTTCTATCTTTTAACCAGTTCTTGATCCACAGTAGTACACTGCCTCCTATCCCATGATTCTTTAGTTTTGCCAAAAGTCTCTGATGAGGGACCTTGTCAAAGTCTTTCTGAAAGTCCAGATACACTATATCAACCGACTCACCTTTGTCCACCTGTTTATTCACACTTTAGGCCAAGACTATCTACATGCTGAGTAATTTTATTCTTTATGATGGTTTCTCCCGGTACTGACGTGAGGCTCACTGGTCTGTAGTTTCCCGGATCACCCCTGGAACCCTTTTTAAAAATTGGTGTTACATTGGCGATCCTCCAATCTTCAGGTATTAGAGATGATTTTAATGATAGTTCACAGATTACTAATAGCAGGTCTGCAATCTCATATTTCAGTTCTTTCAACACCCTTGGATGTATATCATCCGGTCCAGGTGATTTGCTACTCTTCAGTTTATCTAATAGTTTGTCATGATGCGGGCACTAATAAAGTTGGTTTTAAGAAAAGAAATCCTGTTTTAGAAGAACTAGATGTGCAGTTACCTCCAGGCACAGCTAGAGGGAGCAGGAACAGACATACTGGTCTTAATGAACCTAACCTCACTGATCACCTGCAGCTGAAAGGGAACCAGGAAGTCAGCAGCAACGGTTCACTTTATAAGCCAGAGCAGAATGCTTCTGGAGAGCAGTGGAAGAATAAGCAGTGGAAACAGCAGCAGGAGCTGAGGAAGGAGGAGAAAGAGGAAGAAGGAACTGGAGCTGGACTAGAAGGAGAAACAGCAGAGAAGCCTGGAGGCTGTCAAGGACATAAGCCTGATTGCTGTGGAAGAAGCCAAGCTGGAAGCTGGAGGAGAAACAGACCTCACAAGGTGGGAAGCCAGAAAGCCCAAACTGGACCTGTTGTGCAAGGGGAGTTTGGTGGAAGTTGCTCCAAGGTGAGAGGCTCTGTTACGCCTAGTTCCTATACTCTGCCTGTTTGTGACATAGAGAGAAGAAAGCTAAGAACCAGAGAGGGAGGTTCTGACAGAAGCTTATCTCTAGAGGATCATTGCCCAGTTTCACCTATTCAGAGGGAAAAGCAGTTTTATAAGCAACGGAAGTTTTTACTCAGTGAGCCAAGGTATGAGGCATTGAAGATTAACTGTAATGATTGTACTGCTAAAAGTTATGCTAAAATAAGTATTCCTCCTAAGGGAAACAAGAGTGCAGACTGGTTCACTAAACTACCGCCAGCCTTAAGAGTCCCTGGTTATGTGAAGCCAAACTCCCCAGCTGGAGATTACCATGCTGAAATAGACAGGGACAGTGGAAGCCCGTTGAATCAGTATAGGGGAGAGGATTTGATGGAAGTGGATTCTCCCAGCACTATTCCCTCACCTTTGCCTGAGGAAATGGAATGTGATTGGTGCACTGCCTATGCTCCAGAGTGTGTATGCTCCACAGAAGAATAAATGAAGTATAATTTGATGTTTATTATACTGAATATTACTTTGAAGAAAACCTGCTTTAAACTGTGAAGTAACAGTTAACTAGCCAGTGAATATTGGTACCTTTTGAAACAAAGGACTGTTTCTGTTATCTAAAATATCTCTTAGTTGAACCTTGCTTTAAACGGGGAATAAAAGCCTTTATTACCCTACACTTGGACTCTTTGTTCTTTAACAGCGCTACCTAGTGGCGTATAATCTTTGTGTCACCGGCAACCGGGTGACAAGTTGTAATACATCTTCCTGATGTATCGATATTTCCTTCAATTCTTCTGCACCTTTAAATACCACTTCAGTCATGGGTAACATCCCTACATCTTCCTCAGTAAAGACCGAAGCAAAGAATTCATTCAGTCTCTCCACTATCGCCTTGTCGCCTCTTAGTGCCCCTTAGTGTCAGAAGCAGGTACATGTGTAAGTTCTGTGTACTTTAGGGGTTTGTTTTGTCATATGCCTAACTGAGCAGTATTTGCATGTTTGGAATTTATCTTGTCTGCTCAAAAAGAGGACTTAAATTTTCATATTTGAACAGAAGCAGGTATAGACATGAATGTCTTACTAACCAGGGCAAGATGTGCTTGTGCCAGTCTGAAATCGCACTGTGATGTGCATCTCCGTTGCTCCACCAAGGCCATGCCTCCTCCCCACTCCATGCTACATAGCCATCCTCAAGTGATTTGCACACCTAAAAGCCCATTTTCAAATGTCCAAATCATGAATAGAGCTTCTAAAATGTCCCCTAGTGTCTAAAACGTGCCTTTTAATTCTGCAAAATTACAAAGTCTAAATAGTAATATTTTGTATGTGTTTTATCGAAATATCCTTCTGTAGCATAATTTTTCTTAAATCAAATCATATCCTAATTTATGCACTTTCATTTTAATCACAGGCATGCACATTCATAGACCATTTAAATCAATAATAAACAAAGGAACTGTGAATGCCTGAGCAGCATCTGCGAATAAGGGGTGGAATACACAGGTAGACTTTACAACCAAGTAACATTTGGTGAGGAAGTAATTAGACAAGAAATTTCATGTGAATTCTATTCCATAAGTAATGACTCTGCACAGTATATTAATGTAATTAAAGTTGAGATTAATTTGTAAACTTGGGAAGGGAAATAAATGAGGGAAGGAAACATATTAGGAAGACAATATTGTGGGGAGGATAAAAGATTGAAATTATGCAATAGAAGACAGAAAACTATAATAAGACGGGACCTGCCTTATGGGTCTAGTGACAGGCCTCAGGCTGCTGTCATATCTCTTTAGAAGGAAATTAAAATATTAAAGATTGTTCCTCCCATTATCTAGTCCTAAATGGATGAATATGCATATTCCTCACCCTTCTCTGCTCTCTCTCTTTGATGCTTTCCTTTGAGCACTGTTAATTTCCCTTTTAATCTCTTTCTCTTTATGACCTAAATCACTTATCCCTCTTTTTGTACTCTTAAAACATTTTTCTTGATGTTTCCCCTCTGCATTTCTACTTACTCCTTTTCCCTTGGAGGTATGTTTACTAAGAAGCTTTAAGGAAGCAAAGGTGCCATTAACGGGCGTTATTGGCACCCATGAGCAGTTAACGCTGCAGAAAGCGCCGATAACACTGGATTAACGTATGGAACCTGGACCCCTAGTGTTAAGGTAAAAAAAGGTAGAGTGTGGGGGTTAATGGGGTGGAGACTGGCGGGAATAGCGTGTGCTCCCTTAACGCCAGTTTGTGTTACTGTGCATTTAGAGCTCCCAGCACTGGGAACCCTAACACCATCTGAAAGCATGCAGTAAGTGCTATTTCTGAGGGGAGAGAGCCTCTTTCAATGTATGCAATGTGCTCCACCCACTGTAGTTCTCAAATTAGTGATAGTAGTACTCCATTGGCAGCAACAGCATGGTGTCATATTAAAAAAGGACACTATGCTGTTGGTGCCAAACTGTCAGAGGAGGTGCCGTGCGGGTGATGCAGTGGAGCTGACTGGTCCACTAGGGGAACAAGGCTGTTGCCTAGGATGAACATCTGTGATGTCTAGTAACACTCTACTGTGACTGTGGCAGCATATATACATACTGCCACAGTCCAAAAGGAGTTGTGCCACCCCCAGTGCCACCATGCTGCCATGTCAGCATGGTGTGTGGGTATGTCCCGGCACTGTGTGTTAGGTGCAACGCTGCAGTTGCCACTGTCAGTGGGATTATCAAAAATTAAACCTCTGTGAAATGAACTCAAACTATATCTATAACCTAAAGATCATTCACTGTCACATAAAATTCATCAACCTTTGTGTATAACAGGAAAAATTTCCTAACTTTAATTTTTTGTCGGATCGCCTGTCGCGAGGGTGTACAAACACTCTCAATTGACAGACCCTCCTTTTATTCAACTATATTTTGAAAAGGTCAGTACAACCTAAATACGCTCCAGGCTACAACAAGCCCAAAAGGACCAGCCCGTGCATAAACTAAATGCTAACTTGCATCAGCACTTCTTTAACAGAACTGTTCTGTAAACTGTAGAATAACGGAAGTAGTGGCATTTAGCTGAATAGTGAAGTGAACTGGCGTAATCCAGACAGTCGAACTCCGTCGCACCTAGAAAAGGATTCAATTTAATGAACCTCCATTGAAACCCCTAAGGGCTATTTCAGGCTCCAAACATATCTTGCAACGGTCTCCCAGAAAAACTCCACTTATAAACTTGCCAATATTCTTCCGTAACAGTCAAACCTTGGATGGGTTAGGTAGCGACACAAACCATTGTGACTGTCAGTGGGATGGCAAGCATGTCAGCAGCAGGTACAGCAGAGCACATGGTGATCCCTCTCTTCTGAGGTCTAAGGTAGCTGCATGTGTGCCCACATCCCCCAGTGGAGGGGGACGGGAGTGGTATGGTGTGACTAGCTGCATGTGTGCAACTTCAATAAGGCCACCTGCAGCACTTAAGCAACAGCTGTGCCACGATGGCAGGGAGGGAGGGAGGGAGGGATTGACAGGCATGCTGTCCACCATGATCCGTGGACTCTGGCACCCAACTAGTTTACTGAGTGGATGAGCTGACCCTGGGATCAGGGTGCCTCCCACTTGCACATATTGAGAAAAATATGCCCCTGAGGTGGGAATACTATGCAATATGATATCAGCACATGTCAGAGGAAAAATAGACATTGCCTCTGCATTTGATAACATCAATCACAACACCCTCATAGCCAGACTAACACAAATTGGAATAGGAGGAACAGTCCTACAATGGTTTATATCCTACATCTCGAACCGCAGATTATGCACACAACTAGGTAACGAGCCCCCGGTTACCTTCCCACAAGATCAAAGTATTCCCCAAGGCTCTGCCCTATCAGCCTTACTATTTAACCTTTACCTACAACCTATCACCAACATATTCAAAACATTCAACATAAAGTACTATATCTATGCGGACAACATCATGTTGTCCATCCCCATAGATACGAATAACCCCTCCTTTAAAAACCTATCCGACCACTGTTCCCTCTAAGCTGTGCGTGTGTGCGCGCGCACACACCTCGCCGAGCTAGCGCACATACCTTACAACAGAGCGCACAAAAATTACATTTCTAATTCTGATAGAAAACAACACAGACATCTTAAAATTTAAAAGTTGTTGTGTATTTATGGTTTTCACAAGTTCTACAATATTTTCTAGTGCAATCAATGTGGTATACATACTGTATTCTGACGTGTAGTCAAATTTTAAAGTATATAACTCCGAGTATCGTTATGTGGCGCACAAAAATTTAACCTTCCTTCAAAAGCTGCACAGCTGATATTTTATGTGCACACAGCCTACAGAAAATTAGAGGGAACATTGTATCCGACTGCATTAATGAAACCAAACTATGGCTCAATGCAAACAACCTCGATATTAATTTAAAAAAAATGGAAGGCATGTACATCACAAAAAACCCAAACCACACCCTCCCGCAAAACATCACCCTGAGTTCCATTACCCTCCCAATCAAAAATGAGGTCAAATACCTCAGAATAACCCTTGATCAAACACTCAGCATTGTCCCCCACCTGAAACAAACAGTGAAAACAGTGTTTTACAAGTTAAAAACAATTCAACACATACGGCCATTCCTAGAAGAAAACGACTACAGATCAGTAATCCAAGCGATTGTCACACCCCACTTTGACTACTGCAACAGCCTGTTGCACGGTCTACCCACCAAAAGCCTACACATCCTCCAAAGAGCACAGAACATCACTGCGAGGATCATCTGTAAAACCTCACTAACTGACAGAATCACCCCCATCTTACATGACCTCCACTGGCTCCCAATAACAAGTCGAATAAAGTTCAAAACACTCACCACTACTTTCAAACTACTGCACAATATAGCCCCATTCATTCTCTCTATACTCATCCAGATCCCCCCAAACACAAGGGAGGAGTGGTCTAGTGGTTAGGACAAGGTACTTCAGGCCAGAGGGCCGGGGGTTCAAGTCCCACCTGGGGACAGCAATCTCAGGCCGGAGGTGTTGCAGCAAAGCTGCTGAAAAAGCTCTTATTCTATCACTCACCCAAAGAAGGAAAACTCACAGACAGGCTGGTATGCAAACAGAAACTTTTAATGTGCACACAGGCCCAGACAGAGAACCAGAAATCTCCACAAAAATCTGAGCCCCGAGGGACGTCCTACAATGCCTTATATACAGTACAATTTTAAACTCATTCTATAATCTCATTCGCCTCAGGTATTTTCTGTCCACCAATCAGTAGCCCCTGGGGAAGGTACCTGGGTGACCTGTCCAAACCGGTATGCTCTGGTCTGCTGATTTCTGGGCAAGGGGATATTGTGCTCAGACCTGGAGTGGGGGGAAGGGTGCCTACTGAAATCTTATTGTCTTCTCTTAGCAGGCTGATCACTTATGTAAGAGCCTCATGGCTTGGGGGAAGGGTCAGGCTGATCACTTGTGTAAGAGCCTCATGGCTGCCTCATTCCCCCCTTTTTAAGTGAGACCTCAACCGCTAGAGGCGGTAGAAGGCTGTATTACTGGAGGCAAGCCGCAGAGGGGTGTATTGGGACAGGGCCAATATCTGGAGGCCGTTCTTTATCTCAGAGCCAGCTGCAGTGACTAACCCTCTTTCCTTGTACAGGGCCCCGTGGGCATGGAGAGTGGCAAAGGCATACCGGGAGTCTGTGTATATATTCACATGATGGTTAGTCCCAAGGGTTAAGGCACGGGTAAGGGCAATGAGTTCTGCCTTCTCTGCAGATTTTTCCAGGGGGTATAGGCTGAGCTTCGACTATCTCTTCCATCGTCACCACCGCGTACCCCGCACACCTGCGGCCCTCCAACACCAGACTGCTTCCATCTACGAAGTAGGTCTCATCCGGATTGCTTATCGTCGCATCTGTCAGATCAGGGCGACTGGAGAAGACTGTATCCATCACTTCCAGGCAGTCGTGATCAGGTGGTCCCGGGCCAACAGGCAGGAATGTAGCAGGGTTTAAGGCTTGGCTGGTAGTTGTCTGCACTCTGGGATTTCCCATAACATGCTCTGGTCTTTCAACATCCGGGAGCTGGTGAACTAGTGACTTCCTTTATGCTTTAGCAATGTTTGGGCTGAATGTGGGACGGTGACTAGAAGGCCTTGGCCCATGGACAGTTTATCAGACTCTTCCACCAACAAGGCTGTTGCTGCTATTTCTCTCAGGCAAGGTGGCCATCCCTTGGCCACTGGATCCAGCGGTTTAGACAGGTAGGCGACTGGTCACAGCCAAGACCCCAGTTGTTGGGTCAAGACCCCCAAAGCTGTTCCTGCTGCTTCATGTACGTATAGAGTGAAAGGTTTGGTAAAATCCGGAAGGCCTAGGGCTGGTGATGACAGTAATGCCCTTTTCAAATGTTCGAAGGCCTCCTGTTGGTCACGACTCCATTCAAGGGGGCTCTTCTCTGGGCCCTTTGTAGACTCATAGAGGGGCTTTGCAATCTTTGCGAAGTTGGGAATCCAGATACGACAGTACCCAGTGGCCCCGAGAAAGGTGCGTACTTGCTTGCGGGTTGTTGGCACTGGGATCCGGCACACTGCTTCCTTCCTCTCGCTCCCCATCCGTCGGCTTCCTTTTGACAGATGGAATCCCAGATACTTCACTTCCAACTGGCATAACTGAGCCTTTATTTTTGGTTCCAGGTTTTCGGACTGGCAGCAAAGGAGTGTTCCATGCCGATTGGCAAGGCCGCAGGATACCATGCTGTAGTAGCTGCACCAGATGATGATGAATTCCTTCCACAGCTGCCCACGACAGCGGGTATTGTCGCACATGTACCGGGGAGGCTCCCGGCTTCACTTCAACGCATACGGGAGGGATGTTAATGGCCATTCCGGGGGGGTTTCCGTCAGTCCATACTCCAGGGGGCACTGATTCCCACGTATCCAGGGCAGCCACATCAGATTTGGGCCTGTTCTCATATAACCGCCATTCTTCTTCTCGGGGAACGGACAGTACCAAAACTGTTGGGCCTAGCTCGTTGCCCCCCCCTTCTTAAGGCCCTCAAGGAGTGCAGTCCGGAAACGAGTGAGAGCCACTGTTCCAACAGGGTCATTTGGGTCCCAGCGGGGGTCTTTATTCGGGAAATCTGCCTCTGCCTGCTGCCGTGGATTTATAACTCCCTCATGGTGTCACCACTCACCCTCCCAGAGGTAATTAGCATAGGTAGGGCAAGTGGGTAGTTGTGTTTCTTGGGTGGTAAAACTTAAAATGGAGGTGTAGAAAGGCCTCCTGGGTAATGTAGTCCACCAACCATGAAAATGAGTACACGTTGTGCACGAGTGGTTTAAGGAAATTAGGATTTATTTCCCCTCCCGGGGTTAGATGTTGAAGACCAAGAATAAGGACTATTTACAACGAAATTATACTTCCAGTGATAACAAAAATATTGCTTACTTTCAGCTGTTATACAAAACCAAAACAATAAACAGTTCCTTCCAAAATGTTTCTTTTGGCTGTTTCTTTCTCCTTAGTAAAAACCAATATATTCAGCACAGAGACTGCACATTATCCGCCACCATAAAAGAACAGTCCATCATATATTCTGACTCAGGAGGTTGATATGGGTCCCAGTGCATACAGTCAGTTTCTTCCTGGAAACCTTTTAGAACAGGTTCTTCTCTTTGCCAGGCAAACTGTTCTCTTTCACTCACAGGGTTTCCTTCCCCCAACCTGCTTGGTGAGTCTAAATGCTTGCTCTCAGGTGCAAACAGCTCTCTGTAGTTAAAGGGTAATACGTTTCCCTCTTCAGCTTTATAACATGGAATTCTTCCTTTGCTTTTAACACTACTTCCTCTCAGGATTCTCCCTTGGCTACCACACAGAAAACAAAACTCCTCTCCCCCTTCTGATATATATTTATAATCAGGGAAATTGCCTTTACCTGGAGTCTGCCTTTTGTGAACCCAGCGTGGCTGTCTTTTCTGCTTTTCAGCATAAATGTCCTTGCTTCCTGAGCAATAGAAATCCTCTGTGCCTCCTACGTTTAAGCACTGCTCCCTGTGTCCTGGACCTGAATGTCCTACACAGCTCTTGTCCTTTGAAGAGTATCTCCAACTAGGATTGGGATTTCTTTTACCTTTCCCCACGCTTGCTGTGTCTCTCTCCGTGTCGGAGACTGAGCTTCCATCTGAGACTCTCCCCTTGTCTCTGCTCGTATCTTTTTCCGTGTCTGTGTCTGTCTCTCCCATATATTTTACTAGAGGGTTTTTATCTAGCTTCCTTCCCCCGTTGTATTGAGCCACACCTCCCCCCAGGTGTTCACAGTTCCCTGATGAGGTAGGAGCTAGCTCAGGGGATGGGCGTTCCCTAGCCCTCTGTGACGAGGTTTGTTTATGGTTTCCATGCCAACCCTCCATGCTTGACTCAGCACTGACAGCTTTGGTTTCATTTTCCACAGAAACCTCTGTTTCCATCGGTTCTGAACCTTGCACTTCACGACAATGGGCAGGATGTGTCTCCAGCCACTCGAGGGTGGCCTGTACAATGCGTGCCTGTTCTTCTGTATTGAATAAGGTGGAAAGGAATTGTTTAGTGTCTGACCAGGTAGGCTGGTGTGTTTGCATAATACTGGTCATAAGATCTGTCAGTTCTTGGGGCTTTTCAGTATAGGAGGCATAGTGGGTTTTCCAGTTCAACAGGTCCGTAGTGGAGAAAGGGACATAAATAAGGCTGGATGGTCCCACTGCCACCTGTCCAGTAGCATCAATATACGGGAGCTCCTGTACTTGTCGTAGTGGCAATTGGAGATCATGCGACCGCAGGCGGCAGGCTATCGGGGTGGACGATCCAAGCTCAGCCTCTGTGCTCTCAGGGGAGGAGATGGTGGCACTGGAGGTGGCACCAGAAGTGGGAGGGGAATCTGAAGATGAGGGGCCGGAATCCGTAGAATCTTCCCTAAATCTGGCATCACCCACCCCAAGAGAAGGTCTTCCTGTCCCTTCAGCTATGGGCGAATTCTGCAGTGGTGCGGATGGGACCTGGGGTTGAAGCAGAGGGAGGGGGCGTGGAGGAATATCTAGAGAGTCCCGCCCCTGGTAGATAGGGGCGGGCGTCCGTCCCTTTTGGCGACTGATGGCTGCCACCATTATTCTACACTGATCCTCGTGACAGCGCTGGAACCATCTTGGTCTGAGTTGGCATATGGCCAGCCATGAATCAATATATGGAAACTGATCAGGGTGCTCTTTTGCTACAATTTGATGGACCAAAGACACAGTGGCCAGGTCAGTGGACCCCTGGGGAGGCCACAGCTTAACTAAGGCTGGCCATTCCCTCTCACACAGAAAGGATAATCTGGAGGCGGAGAGGGGTACCCCGTAATCCTCTCTAAACCCAGATTTAAAATTGCGAAGCATGCACTGTAGGGGCGTTTTCACTTTTGACTTTCCCGACCCCATGCTCTAATTCTAGTTCAATAACTAAATGCAGTATACAATGTGGATAAGATTTTCTAATCTAATCTCAATTCTGGAAATGCAATGTACAATATGGACCTCCTGATCTAATCTCAATTCAGGAAAATGTAATTTACAATACAGATCTTCTAATCCAATCTCAATTCAGGAAAAAACAATATACAAAAGACGTCATCTAATCTAATCTCAATTGAGGAAAAATTCAATTTACAAAATACACAGAATGAGATTTGATTTGGATAATAGTATTATAAGAAAGTATAGCCAGCTATTTTAAAATGTCCACTAGATGGAGCTCCAGGATTACTTTAACCATAAGGATAGTATGAGAAAATACAGCTAGTGTCCACTAGATGGAGCTGCAGAATCACTTTGAGTGCTGTTCCTTTTAGTATCTCGGTGTAGCTTACACGTGGTCTTCACAAGATGGCTGCCTCCACGTGTGTTCCACACCGGCTTCAGCTCACTCGCTCCCCATGGCACTGCACACCTCCAGACACCGACTCAGCTGCTCCTGGACTCAAAAGAGGGGACAGGCATCGGGTCAAACAGCTCCGGATTCTAAAAGGAAGCAGGGGAACACAGATCGGGACTCCCTGGGAACAGTCCGGCACAAACAAAAAGGGGCCAGCAGAGACAAGCGGCGGCAGGCCCGAAACGGACGCTCCAGCACGCCGAGCCCTCACTCGCCAACAGGCAAACAACAAAAATCACAGGAGTAGAGCCAGCCGGGCCGCGGCGCGCAAACTACAAAAAAGAACAATTTAAAGGGGGAGAGCCAGCCGGCCCGCGGTGCGCAATCCACAAACAAAGAACAGATCCAAATCAAAGGGGAAGAGCCAGCCGGCGTCCACGGACAAACTGCGGACAGTACAAAAGTTTTAATAATTATCTTGGGGCAAAAATATTTTTTAATAGCTTTGGCAGCGCTGCACTCTAAATACCTTTTAAGGGGGCCCGAGGTGGCAAAATTAAAATTTATACTGCAGTTATTTACCGGTACTCGCAAGCGCCCCCCCCCTCCCTCCCTATTTCAACCAGATTTACCAGATACCAGATACAGACAGGACGAGCAATGGTTTCAGAGCCTCTAGGACCCTTACTCGGACCGCTCATTGCGGGTGATCGGGCCGCTACAGGTTCACAGAAATTACCAGGATTTACAGATACAGATACAGAACTAGCCAAAACAATAAAACAGTAAGGTAGCAGTACTCACCAGAACTCTGATCAGACAGAGAGTTTGGATGCCAGTCTATCCAGCCGGTTTTCAATCGGGGGTCAGCCACAGGGACCGACTGACCAGACAAATCAAGGTGTCCTTCCGGAGCACAAAGTGGCCCGGGGCGCCAAGGACCATTAATCACCTGGAGGGGCCGGTCCCTGACTGGTGGAAGCCCGATCCTGCAAAAAGCAGTAGTCTTCCTACCGTGGGTGTAATGAGAGGCTTATTTTTTTAAAATTAATTTAATTTTGTCCCATCTGGGTCGCCAAGAAATGTTGCAGCAAAGCTGCTGAAAAAGCTCTTATTCTATCACTCACCCACAGAAGGAAAACTCACAGACAGGCTGGTATGCAAACAGGAACTTTTAATGTGCACACAGGCCCAGACAGAGAACCAGCAATCTCCACAAAAATCTGAGCCCCGAGGGACGTCCTACAATGCCTTATATACAGTACAATTTTAAACTCATTCTATAATCTCATTCGCCTCAGGTATTTTCTGTCCACCATTCAGTAGCCCCTGGGGAAGGTACCTGGGTGACCTGTCCAAACCGGTATGCTCTGGTCTGCTGATTTCTGGGCAAGGGGATATTGTGCTCAGACCTGGAGTGGGGGGAAGGGTGCCTACTGAAATCTTATTGTCTTCTCTTAGCAGGCTGATCACTTATGTAAGAGCCTCATGGCTTGGGGGAAGGGTCAGGCTGATCACTTGTGTAAGAGCCTCATGGCTGCCTCAGCAATCTCAGGCCGGAGGGACTGGGATTTCTAGTCCTATAGGCACTCCTTGTGGTCTTGGGCAAACCACTTAACCCTCCATTGCCCATGTTCCCTGTAAGTATTAGCGTATGTGTCTCATATCCCCTCGTGTTAAATGTATCCCCCAATTGACCGCTTTGACCCAGTGAAAAGCGGGATATAAATACAGCTAAATAAACAAGAACCAGAAGATAAAATGCACTGCACTCCCTTGAGATCCCAAACACATTCAGGAAAACAAAGCAAGCCACAAGCTCCAAGGCATTCACTTTCAGCGCCCCCTCCCTCTGGAACTCCTTACCTCTATCAATCCGCTCAATCAAGGATCTCTGGCAGTTAAAAAAATCACTCAAAACATGCCTCTTCACTGCACACTACGGAATGCAAAACACTTCCAAGAACTCACAGGCACACTAACCGCATACCCCAACCCAAAGTACAGGCAACATTCACCTTTAAATAGCATGTATATAGTTCTAAATAATATGTTACGTTGTTAAGTGTTGCAAGTTTTTATGTAAATAGTTCTAAAAACAACTGCTCTATGTAAAATGTTAGTTATATGTAAACTGCCCCTGATCTCTGGAAGGAGCGGTATAGAAAAATGTGACAAATAAATAAATAAAATAAGCACCCTGCCCCCTCACCTGCCAAATGATGACTATAATACTGGTCAACAAACTTATACAAAAGTCATGTTACTGAAATAAAAATAGTCATTTCTTTTTATATGCTGAACATGAATATGACAGTGAAATTGCAAAGTTGGCTCTAGTTTTTTTTAATCTAGAAGAATTTATGTTTACATCACGAAATGCATGTCAATAGTAAATATAATAGGCCTTTGGTTAATACCTGTAAAAAAACCAAGTCATAGACTACTTCTTAGATTTTTTTCGCCTGTCTCTTGTACAGCTGTTCGGGAGCTTCTCTGGGGAGTGTCCAGCAGTAGTCAGCTAGCATTGTAGTGGACCATTTTCCCTGGTATCTTTGCTCCATCATTGCGATATCCTGGTGAAAACGTTCACCCTGTTCATCATTAACATACCACAGTTGTCAGGAAAGAAATCGAGATGGGAACCAAGGAAATGGATCTTTAGAGAGATATTGCAGCCATGTTTCTGATACTGCATCAGCATGTCTTCTACTAGTTCCTTGTAGTTTTCTGCCCTAACATTCCCGAGAAAGTTTGTTGACACTAGGTGAAAAGCATTCCATGCTTGTTTCGCATCACCCTGCGGCAAGTTGTTGAACCGGTCGTCTTTGAAGAGCTCTCGAATCTGAGGACCCACAAAAACTCCCTCTTTAATCTTTGCTTTGCTGAGTCGAGGGAACTTTTCATGCAGGTATCGGAAAGCTGGCGAAGTGAGGTCTATGGCTTTCACAAAGTTTTTCATCAAACCTAGTTTGATGTGAAGGGGTGGTAGCAGGATTTTGTGAGCCTCAACCAGAGCTGGGTGCTGGATATTCTTCTCTCCAACTGTTACATTTTGTCTGCGATTCCATTCCTTCTGCAAGTACTGCCAATCCCTTGCTCGGCTATCCCACTCACATAAGAAACACATGTATTTTATATATCCCTGCTGCAGTCCCATTAAAAGGGCAACTACCTTCAAGTCACCACAGAGGTAGCAGCTGTACTTATTATAGTTAATGGAAGTCAGTAGATGCTTTAAGTTATCGTATGTCTCTTTCATGTGGACTATCAAATCCAAAAACCAACCCCCAAACGGTGATCAAAATTTAGAAGTAGTAAAGAATGAGATCCCGTGTACCCCTCAAGAAATTTTAACTTTTTTTGTCGGACATAGATCGTGTAGGGCAGGCATAGCAAACCATACCCCAGTCACAATACATATCCCTTTTATTCAAACCAACAGGTCATTTAAAACATCTCAAAAAACCAATTTCAAAGTTTTTATGAAAACTGCACTTATCTGAAAATTATGCGCGATGTGCACGTTTCGGGGGGTAAACCCCTGTATCAAGCGCTCTCAGCTCCGCTTGCACAAACTCAAAGCCACCTTGTAACTGGCCTAAATGTAACTGCATCTTTACTACTTCTTTCATGTGGACGGCATGCGCTACTGGAATAGATGGAAGATGGTTTCCATTGTTCAAAAGCACAGCCGTCAGACTCAGTTTCGAAGAGTCTATAAATTAAACAGACTTCAGTCTTGTGGGTCATGAGTGATTTTTAAGGCATTCATGAGGCTTTCAATATCGGAATAGAATACCAGATTACTTTCCTTTCCGACTGCGTATAGTACACTGCTGACGTCAGATGGCTTCAGCAGCCGTCTGATAGTAGTATTGCATTGCATCAGAAAATGATGCAATCAACTCTGGATGATATGTGCATGCTGATATTATGCAATGTGATGCAATATTACATCATTCAAGGCTTATTTGGGATGTTGTTGATCTCCTACTGGATAAATTTACACGGTGAAATGTCAAAAATGAACTACATGCAATATCTTCAAAACGAGAGCCAATAATTTTTTTTAATGTTATATTCGTGTTCAGCTCACCAAGATACTGCAGATTAGGGCCTTTTAAAGTCAGTAATGATTTCAATGTTGACCTTGTTATGAACTGGTGACTGTTCCATAAGTAAGTACTTAGTGAGGTACAACCATCTGAGCCATATGTGAATCCAAAATAGCTATGGTGGTCTACAAAATATGAGAATATTCCATGACTGCCCCACAAGCACACACTAAGCAATTTGTATGCTGGTCATTCTGCTAGGACACTCATGGTCTGGAATGTGTGTGTTCATGTATAATGGCCTGGCCCTTTGATAGGACAGATCCCATATGTAAGACATGAAAGTCAGTTGAACCAGCAGCATAGCAAGGCAATGCAAATTTCAGACCTAACAAGATCTCCCTCTCCCACACCCACCGAACATACTCTGTCAGACAAGTATGGCACAGAATCTGCAGAGATCTAAGCAGACATAGGCATATCAAACTCATTCCCTCATGCATCCTGACAATGACCACATATATACCTATGAATTGATGCACTCACATAGCTGCTCTGTGGGTCTAAACACTTGGCTGGTGTGTGTATAAAAGAAGAGTCCATAGGTTCAAGACCAGCCTGTGGATCAGGAATGGTATGTACAAGTGTGTTAACTTTATCCTAGGTTTCCAGAACTGTATCATCATGCGCAACCTTCAACATTTTGTCCATCATCAGTCCACACACTGAGAAGTTGCACCACCCACAGCTGGATAGCAGAGCATGCTAATAGCACCAGCACGCTGAGTGGGTATTGACAGTGCCAGAGCATTGCAGAGCACGCTAATAGTGCATGCACGCTGAGCAGGTGTTGATAATGGTGGAACATCAAAGGAGGCCTAAGGGGGAGATAAGAATGCCAACCTGCACTACGTTTGGACAGTGGGGTCATGTGTGTATGTGTGTGTATGTATGTGTGTGTCCCCACAGTAGTGCGAGCTGCAGCAATGCACTGTGCATGCATGTGGTGCCCAGACTTTATGGCTGTGCATACAATATGCTGAAGGTCAGCTATACAGCAATGCCACATACTGTGTGAGAAACCATTTACAAGCAGAAGGTTATTTTTCAGTAAGTAGCTGCAACCTGTGGCTATGATGTTGTAATGGATTCCCAGTTACACCATTGTCAAGGCCCATACCGACACATTCCCCTACTCTTAACTCTCAACATGACACTGTTGTGCAGCTCACAAATTGCCTGCTGTTTTGACTGGAGTGAGCAGGGGGGACACATGTGTATGTGTTGCAACCCTTACCTCTGACTGACCCTCCAGGCTCAGGACACACCCATTTGCACAGGTGAGAAGACTGATTAGCCAACTGTCATAACAGTTGTAAAAGTGGCAACACTGTCAGACCACTTGGTGCAGTTGTAGCCTATAGGGAACTAGGCTCAAGTGGAGGGCTGGCCTCTGTGAATGTCCAATTCATTCATTTAGTTGGTGACACTGTAAAGATTCTATGATTTACCTGCATGCATGTTGCTCTTGTCCCATGCTACAGTCACAGAGTGCAATCCGTGGGATTCTTTGCTCCATGTAGTGTATGCACATATAGGCAGGTAAGGCAAATCTGCACACAGTAAATATCATCTCAACATTGTCTACTGATCATTGGCCAAAGCATTCAGCATTACATTATCTATTACCCTAAATGAGAGTCCAAATGCACCTGTGTGCCTGATTCTGACTGTGGGACACTGACCTCTGAATGGTATGTACACACCTCCAGCTGCCGAAATGTGGCACAGGATGTCATGTTGGTCTCTGCATTGCCTGCCACCATATGGGAGGAGGTGCCTCTAGGTGAATGTTGGGGTGGGGGGGGGAACAATATCATACATGTTTATAATATTCCCTTCGTAGGTGGCATTACTGGCCAAAGCCTATGTTCACATGGCCAGAGGATATGTGGGCCTACTCAGTGTCTGAATGTGTTACATTAGAGGGGCACTGAGTATGACATTCACAAGGATGTTGTTAGAGTAGAAAGAGGCAGGGAATGGTGGCATATGTGTCGCCAGCAACTCTTCCATCATCCAGCCCCATCTCCAACCTGCCATGCTTCCACGCACTCTTGGGGGGGGGGAGGGGGAATGTGTCTGCAGCATGGGAGAATGCATGTGCTGTACTGGCATGAAACAGGACATTATATGGGAGTACAAGCCAAAAGTTGCCAAAAGTTGTGTTGGGGGAGACCATAAGTTGAGTATGTGACAGATGTAGGCCACTGTGGGCCAGCAGGCACTCACAGCCTGTCTCTGGCCCACTTTCCACTGTGCCTCACATTGCATAAGCTGTTCCCAAGTCCAAAATAAAAGGGTACATAATGAGGAGTAGAGGATTCTTGGTATTGCCAAAAACAGAGCGGTTTGCACAGGATGTATATGAATCGGAGGTTAGGTCAATGGCTGAGCCATCTTAGAGTGGGTCTGCCACGGGCATGGTGTGGGTGAACACATCTGTTCGTGCTGAGAGGCCACTCTCACTCTGACTGAGCTGTGACCATGTCATGGCTATGTATCCACATGGCACTAGATAGAGGGGTTTTTTTAACTACTAGCAAACATATCACCTTCATATTTATGCAATCTCATTAAAATAACAAAAATGATAGACTTAGAAGCGGATGTATCCAAAATACATTATGTCTTCCATCGAAGTATACTAAAATGAATTGAAATACAAGTAATAGAGCCTTCTCACTTTGTGTCCCACATTATGGAATGCCCTTCCGGAAAAGTTAAGATCTTCCACTAATTTGACTATATTCAGAAAAAAACTCAAGACATATTTATTCATTGAACATTTTGGAAACCTAAATGTAACTGAAAAGTGCTACCCAACTTAGCCACCAATCATCTCTACATCTGAGCACTTACAACTACAGTACACTGTAATAAACCTATACACTAGGACCGTTGAGGAAACCGCTTTAACATTTTGTTGTAAATATATCATCATCATATTGTAACTAAGTTCATGTTCTGACCTGAAGCAATCATCTGTATTCATTATTGATTAATACTGGTGCACCATGTTATTCTGTAATAGATTCTAATGATATAATGTAATGTTTTTTGTTCAATGTGAACCGCTTTGATTATGTAAAAGGCGGTATAGAAAACTCTCAGATAAATAGATAGATAGAGTCAAGCTGCAGTTATGTGGGTGCTGTTTATTTTTTGGCAGTCCAATCACCAGACAGGCTGCTGGATGTCCATGCTGTTTGTACAAAGCCCATGTGTTCATGGTGATTATGTGCACATGCAGTATGTGGTGACTAGCAGACTGGGCACAGATGATATATGAGTGGCTGACACAGGCCAGTGTTGCCTAACATATGCAAGCTGCCTCTAGTTGATTAGAATTCCCAGAAAGTGAAACTAGAAGTTGTACTTGGGTTGTTCGTAACCTGCTGATAACTATGGTCTTAGCAGTTCCTCCTCCTTCCTGCTTAAACACCACTTACTACATTTGGATTCTTTGGAAACAGCTGCCCCAACTTTTAGAACTGACATGAGATGTCATAGGAGAATCCCTAGTCAACAGGAGCAGAACACTCCAGCATACTAAAATTGAACAAAGTACCATACCACTATCATTACACACTACAGATAATACCTGCAGTACAATAATTATTGACCTGCTCCACAACCTTGAGCGTCTAAGAGCTCCCCAAGTCTATAAACTGACTCATCTGCTGGGCATGGGGGCTGGTAGGCCTCAGCCATATCCTGCTTTGGTCAAGGTGAAGGGCCATGGCCCATGGCAGTGGAATGGCCCCCCAGGTGCATTTATTTATTTAACCAGTTTTCTATACTGCCTTATCCTTCAATCAACGTGGTGGGCAATGGAGAGTTAAGCGGCTTGCCCAAGGCCACTCTGGCCTGAGATTGCTGTCCCCAGGTGGGACTTGAACCCCCCCAGCCCTCCAGTCTGAAGTACCTTGTCCTAACCACTAGGCACTGCTACATGCACTGCTACATGACCCTCCCATGCAGGGGAGGTAAGGGTCGAATGGCACATTTTGATACTACACCATCATGTTTCCAGTAAGTGGTACACCTAATTTGCATGCCCCACCTCCCACTGTACTCTGTTGGCTCCAACCTTGACTGGCCAATACTGGCTGAGGCACACAGACCCCATGTCCTGACACTTGCACAGCACACGACATCAGCAGCCCTCTGACAACTATTCAGTGCAAATGTGAACAGCAGTCAAGACAGCTGTTGATGTTTCTGTGGTTGTTTGCCCACTGTACCGACAGAGTCACTCCTGCCCTGCAGGCCCTTGTTTTGTGATTGTCAGGCTGTTGTGGTCCAAGGCCATAGAGCTGCACCATTCAGCCCCTGCAAACAAGTGATCTAGGCAGGTGCTTAAGTGTTCTTCTAACATCACCTATTTGTCCTATTTTTTTCTTATGTTTGCCTTGCTTCTGCCCTTCAGAACTGCGCATTCGGAGCATACTAACAAGGCAGGCGCAACACCACCTGGTCATAGGCAGGTGGTAGTTGCACTCACACCAGCAGCATCATTGTGCCGCTGGCACGCTACTAGCTTGGCCGCCTCACTCTCACATCACGCTCCACTCACTTTCTGCCCATTATTATCAGCCTTAACCCTGCCTATTCGCATGCTGCTCTAATAGCAGAGGATTTTTAGAGTGGTTGTGTTTGGCACTGCACTCTCGGCTACCACATGGCCAAAATGCGCTTTAGCCCCACACTAAACATCATGCTCCCGGCAACCACACTTTAGTGAACATGTCCCTAAAACTTAATTCCAATTCAGAGTCCAGGATAAAGGATGCAATCAGTGTTACCCTATAAACTGTTTCTTCCTTTGACTCCAGAATTTCAGCTAAATTTAGACAAATCCTCTATTGCTTCTTTAACTGAAAATTGCTCACAGATAGAACCCAAAAGACAAAACACCCTATGGAGTGCTGGCAGGCCCTTAACTTTATGCCTGAACTTTTGTATTTTTAAAGGTTTTTGTGTTTGAGGGTGGTTTGAGGAATGTGTTTTATTTTTCAGTTTTATTTTTATCTATGGGTTTGACCACAATATGGGTTGAAAGGAAGAACATAGGTTAACAAGATTGTTGGGAGGGAATAGTGGCACACTTAATGTTTATTTTCTCTAGATTCTCCCTGGTACAGCACTAGCCAAACACCAGTCCTGGAGACAAATTTGAAATATTGGAGACTATGATGCTGTATAAATGGAAGAAATGTTGTTACACAGAAAGGAGTTGATTTAAAGTTCCTATGTTTCAAAAAAAGGGGAAGGCTTTTTTATGACTTAAGATGTGAGAGATGACCTGGTACAATATCATAGAGTTGTTCTCTGAGGTTTGTTTCATTCCAATAACTTTGATTGATTGAGACTGTGTATAACTTAGAAATGATGTGCGGAAGGGCAATTTATTATGTTTAGATGTTTTGAGCATTTCACATGGTGAGATCGGTTGAGGAAATGCAAGTTCTTATACTTCATAGTATCTTTCATTGCAGTTTACTATGGAGAACAGTAAGGCCCTTAACTAGAAAGGAGGAGTGGCCTAGTGGTTGGGGCAAGTTACCACAGGCAAGTTACCTCAGGTTGGGGCAAGTTACCTCAGGTTGGGGCAAGTTACCTCAGGCTGGAAGGTCGGGGTTCAAATTCCACTAGAGGACAACAACCTTGGGCCGGAAGGACTGGGGTTTCTAGTCCCACAGGTGATCCTTGTGGTCTTGGGCAAGCCACTTAACCCTCCATTGACCATGTTCCCTGTAAGTATTAGCATATGTGTCTCATATCCCCTCTTGTTAAATGTATCCCCCAATTGTGTTGTGACCACTTTGACTGAAGGATAAGGTGGTATACAAAACTGTCTAAATAAATAAATAAAATAAATGTTCCAGTTTCCCTTTTAAATCAGTCACAATAGCAGCACTTTCCTGCTGTACGTTGCTCTGATCCTGAAACTGCTAGGTTGCTTCACCCCGAAAATGGTACAACTATAAGAGGCATCTTGTCAGAGTTACCTCCATTCTGGCAATTAGATTCTATAGCTGCAGATTTGTCACATTTGTAGAAAGGGGACCGGCAGATCCAGAGGCTCTGATAGGGGTTTACGGAAATGATACAAGTTTCAGAATCACAGGCGTTGGAACCCCCCAGGACTGGTACCCCACCACTAAAATCTCCAAGATTATCTCTTTCTTCCCCAGGCACTGGCAAAGAAATCTTAATTCTTAACAGTGTCAATAATCCAAATTCTGCTTCCGATGTTCCTAGAATATGCTCTTGCATTTTAAGCCTCATTTTCGAGATAGCTACTAGGGGGTTACTTCCTCCGCTTCTATCAATACATTGCAATGCTTTAAAGAGGAAAGAACAGCTTCCATCAATGTCAACCCCTTTGAGGATGGTGCTACCTATGGACCTAGGCTCAATGGGCCCGATATTGAGTTATGCTGGCTATGCACCGCTATGATGCATAGCCATGTGCGCCAACCCTTAACCCCGGATATTCAATGCTGGAGTCATATGTGGTCATGGTATTGAATATCCGGGTTTGCCGCACAACCTCCCAGATGCAGTAGATAACTGGGCAGCACGATATTGCATTCTGCCCTGTTAGCTGCTGCAGCTAAAAGATAAGCGAGCTTTTGCCTTGCCAATCTTTTAGCTGCAGGTCACTAATTGGGCAGCATGCAATATCGCCGCTGCTCAGTTAACGACTGTTGCCACCTCCGCTCCTCGCTGGAACACCCATGACATGCTCTAATGCTAAGTGCATGTAAGAGAGAAGATCAAGGATATTTAGTGGCACTAACCGTGTTGGTGTTGTTGAATATTCCAGTTGGAATACAGCCCTGTAAACTATGTAAATGCCTTTCAAATATCGAGCCCAATAAGTTTAAAGAGACAAGTCCATCTACCCACTCAAAGCTGATAACTTCCAAGTGGATATTCCTTCCTTCTCCCAAGTAGCAACAAATGTATCAATAGCACCCTGCACAAAGACCAATGACCCATCTACTGGATAGATCCTTACTTAAGAACATAAGAGCATTAGAACTGCCATACTGGGTCAGATCAAAGGCCAATCAAGCCCAGTGTTCTGTTTCAGACAGTGACCAATCCAGGTCACAAGTACTTGACATATCCCAAAAGTAACCAGTTCTATGTTCCTTATCCCCAAGGAAAGACAGTGGTTTTCTCCCAGTCTACTTGAATAGATGACTATGGACTTTTCCTCCATGAATTTGTCCAAACCTTTTTTAAACTCAAATACACTACCTGCCTTTACCACATCTATTGGCAATGAGTTCCAAACACTAATTATAATGTTGAGAGAAAAAATATTTTCTGCTATCTGTTTTGAATATACTACTTAGTAGCTTCATGGCGTACCTCCTAGTCCTTGTATTTTTTGAAAGAGTAAACAATCAATTCGCCTCTGCCCGTCCCACTCCACTCAGGATTTTATAGACCTCTATCATCTTCAGTCATCTCCAGGCTGAAGAGCTCTAACTTCTTTAGCCTTTCCTCATAGGAGAGTCCTTCCATCCCCTTTATTATTTTGGTCACCCTTCTCTGTGCCTTCTATAATGCCACTATATCTTTTTTGAGATGGGAAGAACAGAATTGCACACAATACTCAAAGTATGGTTGCACCATCCAGCGATACAGAGGCATTATAACATCCTTTATTTTATGTTCTATTCCTTTCCTAACGATTCCTAGCATTCTATTTGCTTTTTTAGCTGCCACAGCTCAGTAAACAGAAGATTTTAATGTATTGTGTAAGATCAGGGCCGGCCCGTCCATTGAGCGAGAATGTTTTTTGCACAGGGCCCCGCGTTTCAGGGGGCCCCGCGCAAAAAACATTCTGATCCTAAAGTAAAACTTAAAAAAAAATAAAGCTGTCTTCTTCCGCTGCCGGGGCCGCAGCGGCAGAATCGAGTGTGCCGCAGGGCCCCCCCCTGCCCAGCAGAGCCTGCCCTCCCCCGTATCACCTCTCTCTTCGTAGCTGCAGTCAGACGCGCCGGCTTTCAGAGCGCAAGGGGAGAGTTTCTCCCTCGCTGCTCTGTTAAGCCCGCGGGGGCTGATGGGAAGTTCCCATCAGCCCCCGTGGGCTTAACAGAGCCGCGAAAGGGAAACTAGTCCTTTCGCGCTCTGAAAGCCGGCGCGTGTGACTGCAGCTACGAAGAGAGAGGTGATACGGGGGAGGGCAGGCTCTGCTGGGCAGGGGGGGCCCCACGGCACACTCGATTCTGTCGCGGTGCCCCGGCAGCGGGAGAAGACAGCTTTTTTTTTTAAACTTTTCTCTGGGCTGGGCTGGGTTGGGCTGGGCTGGGGGGGGGATTAGGAGTGGTAATGGGCTGGGGGGTTAGGAGTGGTGATGGGCTGGGGGGGTTAGGAGTGGTGCTGGGCTGTGGAGGGGCTATGGGGGGGTTAGGAGTGGTGATGGGCTATGGGGGAGCTATGTCTTTATATGGGCTGATGGGATTAGGACTGGAAGTGGGTTGATGGGGGGTTAGGACTGGTAATGGGCTATGGGGGGGCTTAAACTAAAATTGGGTGATTGGGGATTAGGACTGGAAATGGGCTGGTGGGATTAGAACTGGGAGTGGGCTGATGGGGAGGTTAGGACTGGTAATGGGGTATGGGGGGGCTTAAACTGAAAATTGGGTGATGGGGATTAGGACTGGGAGTGGGCTATGGGGGGCTAGGACTGGTAATGGGTTGGGGGGGTTGCTAGGACTGGAAATGGGCTGGGGGGATTAAGACTGGAGGTGGGCTGATGGGGTTAGGACTGGTAATGGGCTGTGGGCTGTTGGGGGGGGGCTAGGACTGGAAATGGGCTGATGGGGGGTTAACACTGGAGGTGGGCTGATGGGGTTAAGACTGGTAATGGGCTATGGGGGGTTAGGACTGATAATGGGCTATGGGGGGCTAGGACAGGAAAATGGGCTGATGGGGAGGGGTTAGGACTTGAGGTGGGCTGATGGGGTTAGGACTGGTAATGGGCTGTGGGCTGATGGGGGGGTTAGGACTGGCAATGGGCTATGGGGGGCTGACTGGAAGTGGGCTGATGGGGGGTTAGGACTGGAAATGGGCTGATGGGGGGGTTAGGACTGGAAGTGGGTTGATGGGGGGGCTAGGATTGGTATTGGGTTGGGGGGTTGCTAGGACTGGAAATGGGCTGATGGGGGGCTAGGACTGGAAATGGGCTGATGCAGGGTCTAGAAGGGAATGGATACTGGGTGAGGCTGGAACTAGAAGGGAGCTGATGTTGGGGGAGGATTAGAATGGGATGGGGCTGGGAGAGTAAAATGGAGAGGGGAAAAATATTTTGTGTGGGAGGGATAAAAAATCTACAATTGGCTGGGTATTGGGAGAGTAAGTGGAGATTGAGGATGGAGGGGTAAAACTTGAGTGGATGAAATAGGAATGAGGAAAGAGCAAAAGGAGAAAGATTAGTATGTTAAAGCAGATGTAGAGAGAGAGAATGGAAAAAAAACTAGAAGAGAGAAAAAAGGACAAATGGACAGCAGATGATGGAGAGTTAGCAGAAAACATGAAGAACCCAGAAGAAAGTGGCTGGAGCAATTGCAACTGAAAAAAAAATGCACAAAAGTTAGAAAGATATCTCTTTATTTTGAATTTATTACCTGGAATATGAAAGCTCTGGGAAATGTGCATCATTAACGTCTGCGCTTTGTTTGGTACAAGAGGAAATTAATTTATAGTTTTATTTCTACAGTGTTGTTGTACATTCCAAGTTTGGCTTTTGGGGTTCCCAGTTTAATTATTGCCTTCCTGTTTCTAAATTGTGATTCCTTGTTTGGTGATGGTCTATGTTCTGCATGTGTAACTGAGCTGAGGTATTCTGTTTATGTAATTCCTATTAGACATTGCCACTTGTTCTCTTTCCCCAGTAGGTCATGTATTGTTCTCTGAAATGTATTGGTTTAATATTTGCAGTGTTGCCTTTTGATAGGTAGGGTATGGTTCTTTGTGAGTCCTGGTAGTGCTGTTAGGATATGGCGGGTTTGCTATGGGTTCTAAATGGGCAGTGTTTGTAGTAGTTCCTAATGTGCCTGGCGGTTGGCACTGGATTATAGTAATGTAGAAATCTTTTAGTCTGTCTTTATCCATACACTCATTAAGAGACATGTTTACTAAAAGTTAGTGTATGTTAGCATTATGCAAATTTTTATGCAAATAAGGCCACTTATTCAAATGAGGCCCCACACCGAGTCTCCGCACATGGCCCCGCACCCCCCTTGGGCCGCCCCTGTGTATGATCACACCCAGATTTTTTTCTTGGGAGGTGACTCCTAATGTAGAATGTAGCATTGTGTACCTGTAGTTGGATTATTCTTCTTACATGTATAACATTGCACTAGTCCACATTAAATTTCTTCTGAGATTTGGATACCCAGCTTTCCAAGGTCCTCTTGCAGTTTCGCACAATCCACATGTGATTTAACAACTCTGAATAATTTGATGTCATCTGCAAATTTAATCACCTCACTTGATGTTCCCAATTCCAGATCATTGATAAATATGTTAAATGCACCAGACCCTCTATAGATTCATGGGGTATTCCACTATTCACCTTCCTCCATTGAGAAAATGGCCATTTATCTCTCTCCCAACCAGTTTACAACCCCAATAGGAGATGACCTCCTATGGCATGACATTTTAGCTGCTTCAGGAGTCTCTTATGTGAGACTTTGTCAAATGCTTTTTGAAAATCTAAATACACTATGAGCCCGATACTGAGAGGTGCAAGCCTGACCGTATTCCCCCTCCAACTCTCCCCACATGGCCAGAGCAGCAGTACAGAGAGAGTCGGAGGGGGACAGAAGAGGGCGGAGTGAGGGTGAAGCAGGGGCAGGCCGAGGTGGCAGGACATACAGGGTTGATTCAGGTCATAGCTCTGAACATCCTGCCGGGTCAGGGGGAATATGCTGCTTATTCCACAGTTTTGACCGGGGCTGAACCGCCCCCCCCCCCCCCCAGAGGCCGTGACTGGGAACAGATAGGTTTCTGCCATCTGATCCTGGCCCCCGCTGACCAGCTTTGGGTCATGTGGCAGGGAAAGAGAGTCGGCACCACGGGGGCAAGGGGGGCCTGCAGGGAGGACATCCCCATGGACATTCTGTGGCATGCCAGGCCATCTCAGGGTCCAATCCTGCACCTGCAACAATGTCTGATTCCTGCAGTGCAGAATTGGGTCCAAACATCCTGTCCTGCTCAGGGCCGTCCAGATGTGCCCCTTAGGGAATTGGGCTCCACATCAACTGGCTTACCCTTATCCACATATTTATACACATTCTCAAAAACATGGAGCAGACTGGTGGGGCAAGGCTTCCCTTGACTAAATCCATGTTGACTTTGTCTCATTAACCAGGTCTGTCCAAGTGTCATGCGTTGAGTGAAAAAAAAAATTCTCTTTTTAGTCCTAAATGGCCTACATTGTAGCTTCATTGAGTGTCTACTAATCTTTCTACTTTTTGAAGGAGTAAAAAACTGATCTACGTTTTCCCATCCACTCCATTCATTATTTTATAGACCGCTATTATATCTTTCCTTCAGTGTGGCACCAGGGTTTCTGCTGTTTTAGGCAGGCCCTCTGTGCTGCTGGCCCTCCAGAAGACTGCGCCTCCGTCCAGCCCACCATGCCACCCCTACCTTGTGCTGAAATGGCAGTGACTGCATCAGGTCTTAAAGTGCTCATGCGCATGTGCACTCACGGCCTGCCGCTCCTACCCCCCTCCAATGAAACTTTCTTGGAGGGCAAGCAAGAGTGACAGGCTGGAATTGCCTACACGTGCACAGACATTTTAAAGCCTCCCAGAGCACTGAAGCAGCAGTTTAGGTGCCTCTTTCCAGGGGGTTGGGATAGTGATACTGATCACCAGAGTCTTCAGCCCTAGGAAACCACCTAGAGTGCATAGTGGCCGGGCCGGCCCTGCTCCCCTCAGCCGTCTTTTTTCCAAGTTGAAGAGCCCTAACCTTTTAAGTCTTTTCTCACAGGGGTATCCGTCCATCTCCTTTACCATTTTTGTGGATCTTCTTTTTACCTTTTCTAATTCTGCTGTATGTTTTTTCAGATATGGAAACCAGAATTGCACACAATATTTAAGGTGTAGTCGTACGATAGAATGATACAGTGGCATTATAATATCCTTGGTTTTATGCTCCATTCCTTTCCTTATGATTCCTAGCATTCTATTTGCTTACTTGGTTGCCACTGCACACTGGGGAGAGAGCTTCAACGTACGATCCACGATGACGCCTAAATCCTTTTCTTGGGCAATAGTTCCTAATGTGGAACCTTGCATCATGTAACCATAATTTGGATTGTTCTTCCCTAAATGCATAAATTTTTTTAATGAATTCTACATTTGTCAGCATGAAATTCTATCTGCCATTTGCATGTCCAGTCTTTGAATTTATGAAGATCCTCTTACAATTTTTCACAATCCTCTTGTGTTTTAACAACTTTGAATAATTTTGTGTTGTCTGCAAATTTGATCACCTCACTCATTATTCCCATTCCCAGGTCATTTATGAATAGGTAAAAAAGTAGCGGGCCCAGTACAGATTCCTGTGGTACTCCACTATTCAACTTTCTCCATTGATAAAATTGGCCATTTAGCCCTACTCTCTGCTTTCTATCTTTTAACCAGCTCCTGATCCACAATAGTATACTGCCTCCTATCCCATGACTTTTTAATTTTGCCAAGTCTCTCTTGTCAACGGCTTTCTGAAAATGCAGATACACTATAGGAGCCAGCTCACCTTTATCAACCTGTTTATTCATACCTTTAAAAAAATATTACAGTTTAAGAAAAGACTTTTCTTAGCTAAATCCATGTTGGCTTTCTCCCATTAAACCATTTATTATCTATATGTTCGGTAATTTTATTCTTTCTAATTGTTTCTACCATATTGCCTGGTAATGATGTCAGGCTCACCGGTTTGTAGTTTCTTGGATCACCCTTGGAACCCTTTTTAAAAATTAGCATGACATTGGTCATTCTCCAACTTTCAGGTACTATAGATGATTTTAATGACAGTTCACAGAGTACTAATAGTAGGTCTGCCATCTAATATTCCAGTTCTTTCTGCACCCTGACATGTCTACCACCCTGTTCAGGTGATTTGCTACTTCTAATATATCAAATAGTAGTAATACATCGTCCTGGTTTATCAAGATTTATGTCAATTCTTCCGCTATATCACCTTTAAATACCATTTCAGGCATGGATTACTTCCCTAAATCTTCTTCAGTAAAGCCCAAAGCAAAGAATTTATTCAGTCTCTCTACTATGGTCACTTTTACCCCTGTATCATCTAATGGTCCAGCTGATTCTCTCAAAGATGTTTTGCTACGAATGTACTTGAAAAAGGTTTTATTATGCATTTTTGCTTCCATGGCAAGTTTCTTTTTAAATTCTCTCTTTGCCTGCCTTATTAATACCTTGCATCTAATTTGCCAGCACTTATGTTATTTCCTCTTTTTCACTGTTTTCCAAAATAAATTACAAAACAAACAAGCAAATTAATTAAAATAAAGTGACACGCAAAGTCAGCAGTGTAACAAAATGCAGAGATGTGTCTGCAGCCATTTCACAACACTGTTAAACTCGAGTCTTGACTCACAAAGTATTTTATGATGATTTGGTTCTCTTTAGTATAATATTGATATCTCCTCTGTCCATGCAATTTTCTTAACAAGATTAGGAATAACATTTTAATTTAAACTCTGAGTACTTGATGTGAATCCATTGGGAAAATAGTTATTTCCCTCATGGAAAGGAAATTCAACATGGAAAGAATTGAACTGACAAAAAAGACAAACTGATTTTGTTTTCTCTGGCATGTTTCCTCTCTATGTAAGAGATCTTTACCAGACCAACAAATTCATATTTCACTGTAACATTTTAATATGTGATCATCAGATGCTAAACACTGAAATTATATTACAATTTACTAGAATTCTGGGTATGTCATAACAAGAAAGGGAGTGAACCACAAGAAACACATGAGTAATTCCTTTAATATCTACATTTTACATTGCAAAGGATTAAGATTGTACCAGATAGTATAGAATATAGAAAGTGTAAAAGCATTATTAATTTAAAAAAAATCTACAATGTATTGCCAATATCTTTGATATCATTTTGAATGATGTGTCAATATGACAAAAAAGGAAAATCTTGCTTAAAGAAGAGACTTCCTGTGCCTAGAAATCAGCTATGAACATAAACTTTGCCAATATGTAGGAAACTATTCAAATACAATCTCATCCTCATGACGTGGGCACAGACATGGCCCTCATGGTGCCACCCAGGCCATGTGGCAATCCATTAATCACCCTCCTGTGTTCCAGGAGTGGAGTTGTCAAAACCCATGACCCCTACAATGGAGACCTCCTCCACAAACAGCAGCACCTGGAAGGTGAGTTTCTGCTGGCTCGCAGGTGACAGATAGTTGTTGCTGGCCCTCCTCTCCTTTGTAGCCTGCCGTACCATCCACGAGTTTTTCTTTATGTCCTCCACGTCCCTGTTGTGATGGTAGATGGCATTGACCTGTCTATCTATGTCACGCCATGCTGACATCTGTGTGCTGTCATCTTCTGCTGCAAGAGTGCTGTGTGCTGCTGCATAATGAGCCCCAGGGCCATAGAGATCTCTGAGGGTGTAAAGTTGGCTTTCTTGGTTCTCTTTTGCCCTTTATGCTCTGTCTCTGCCATCGTTCTTTACATACAGATGCTATGGATGGCTCGTGCTACCTATGTAGGCCCTCTTACACATAAGCGGATATGACGTGCAACCACACCACACCCCGTTCAAAGCATATCCACTACCTGCGAAGGTTTCTGTGCACCGTCAGTCCAAGAATCTGCCTGACAGCTATCCGCTGTAGGATTCATGGGCTGCACAGCATGTCACGGAGGCATATTTGTGCATGGAAACTCAGACAGCAACACACGAGTAGGCCAGACAGCATGGTAGCAGCCATGGGTGCCATAGGTATGGTGGCGCTGGCTCACCCCATTGTGCACGGGTATGCAACATGCACATTACCCATGCAAAGCGGGTGATGTGGGAGCACTGTATGTGTATACACCAGTGCATTTGCCCTGTGCCGGTATGGTAGGGTAACACTGCCCACATAGGGCAGTGCTGCTCATGTAGCTCCTCTGTGCCACACCCATGCAGGGACCCTACCCACATGGTAAACACCCCCCAATGCCCAGAACAACAGAGCCCCCTACCACAGACCCCAGCACCACACACGCATACAAACAGCCCTGCCTCCACAAATCTGACAACACACTGGGATTGCAAAAGATGGGAATGTTTATTTACAAGACTGCAACATAGCCAACAATGGCAACATATCTGCTTCATACAGTGACAGTAATCCCCACAGTTAAAGGGACAATAGACACCCATGCCCACGTCAAGGCACACCTGCCCATCATAGCCAGGAGAGGGACAATACCTGCCATGAGGAGCACCTATGGTGCAGGTGGGCCCTGCCTGTGGCCCATCCAGGCATCAGCGAGGGTATTCAGGTGCATGAAAAGTGCCTGGATTGCTGTTTGCATGTTCCCCCTGAGGAGTTGTATCTCTGTCACCAGAATGGCCAGGGTCCAGTCTGCATATTGCCTGCTCAGCAGTGGCACAGAGGTGCCTGGTATGGGTCCACCATGATATGCGCAGGGGGACTGGGATGGATGTGGGGGCCCACGGATGTGGAGTGCCGCCCATAGTTCTGGGGCTTATTGTGCTTGCTCCTGTCCATATCCACAGGATGCCCCATGGCCACCTGAGATGGGCATATCCAGGCATGGCTGTGGGAAGCAGGGTTCAGCCAGGGTGCACTGTTCCTCCCCTGGTTCCCATGCTGGGTGCCTGCTGGCCCCTAGTTGCATCACGCTGCCATACCTGCAGCGTTTAGCAGGTGGTGGCTGCATACCCTCCCCCTCCCTCTCGAACTCCCCTTCCTGCCCTTCACCTTCTGAGCCACCTTCCCCCTCAGACTCTCCTTCCTGCCCCTCCCCCTCTGAGCCAACCTCCCCCTCGGACTCCCCTTCTTGATCCTCGCCCTCCCCCTCCTCAGATTCCCCTCCTGCTGCTGTGCTGTGGACCGCTCACTGCCCAGCCCCTCAGTGGAGCTGTCCTCCATGGATGAGGCACTGGTCTGCTCCTCCTCAGCATCGCTACTGCTTATGCCAGACAGGGATGCAGGTTAAAACAGATGTGCCGCAGCAGGTCTGCTCCATGGGGTCTGTGTCTGTGGTGCACCAGAGCTGGATGGTTCCTCCCTCAAACTGGTTGTCAGGGAATAGGGAGGGGAGGTTAGATATCCGCACCTTCATGGTCATGGGTGTGGGACCGGCATATCTCCAGGGGACCCCACATGCATTGCGGAACCCACCCTGAGGCCATAGGTGTGTGCCATCCCGGATTGCACACTACATGCTTTTTCCGATGCCCACATCCATCCCACTCTATACCCCCCACCCATGGGCATCTGTGCCCTGCTGTGTCAACACTCCCCCAGGGCCATAGCCTCCCACAGGGAGCGGTGCAGGCGGGTGCACTGTGGGCATCTGTGCACGATCCTGTGGGTATGTGCACCTGTGCTGCCATTCTGTGCATTACCACACCCATGTGTGTGTGCTCCCACAGGGATTGGGTGCCGGCTGGTGCGCACACAGCATAGCGGCACTGGGGAATGGCAGGGTTGTCCAAGGCACATCACCATCATTGTATAGAGGTGATACCACATCACTAGGTCTGCCTGCACCTGTCCAGCTTAAGAACATAAGAAATGCCATACTGGGTCAGACCAAGGTCCATCAAGCTCAGTATCCTGTTTTCAACAGTGGCCAATCTAGGTCACAAGTACCTAACAGTTTCCCAAAAAATACACAGGTTCCACAATGCTTGTATTGAAGCAAGCAGTGGAATTCCCGGGTCCCCTTTTATAATGGTTTATGGACCTTTCCTCCAGGAACTTGTCCAAACCTTTTTTAAACCCAGCTACACTAACAGCTTTTACTACGTCCTCCGGTAACAAATTCCAGAGTTTGATTACACTTTGAGTGAAAAAAATTTTTCTCTTACTAGTTTTAAAAAGGATACACTGTAGCATGTCCCCTAATCTTTCTATATTTTGATGGTGTAAACAATTGATCTATGTTTACCCGTTCCACTCCATTCATTAATTTATAGACCTCTATCATATCTCCCCTCAGCAATCTCTTTTCCAGGTTGAAAAGCCCTAACCCTTTTAGCCTCTCTTCATAGGAGTATCTTTCCATCTCCTTTACCATTTTTGTGGCTCTTCTCTGTACCTTTTCTAATAGCGCTATATCCTTTTTAAGATACAGTAACCAGAATTGCACACAATATTCAAGATGCAGACGCACCATGGAATGATACAAAGGCATTATAATATCCTTTGTTTTATTCTCCATTCCTTTCCTTACGATTCCTAGCATTCTATTTGCTTTCTTGGCCGCTACTGCACACTGGGCGGAGGGTTTCAACATGTTATCCACGATGACGCCTAAATCTTTTTCCTGGGTGGTGGTTCCTAATGTGGAATTTTGCATCATGTAACTATAGTTTGGGTTGTTCTTTCCTAGGTGCATAACTTTGCATTTGTCCACATTAAATCTCATCTACCATTTGGATGCCCAGTCTTCCAGTTTATCAAGGTTCTCTTGCAATTTTTCACAATCCTCTTGGGTTTTAACAACGTTGAATAATTTTGTGTCAACTACAAATTTGATTACCTTACTCGTTATTCCCAATTCCAGATCATTTGTGAATATGTTAAAAAGCAGCAGGCTCAGCACAGATTTCTGGGTACTTCACTGTTCACTTTTCTCTATTGGGAAAACTGGCCATTTAGCCCTATCCTCTGCTTTCTATCTTTTATCCAGTTCCTGATCCACAATAGTATACTGCCTCCTATCCTATTACTTTTTAATTTCGCCAAGAGTCTCTCATGAGGGACCTTGTCAAAGGCTTTCTGAAAATCCAGATACACTATATCAACCAGCTCACCTTTGTCAACCTGTTTATTCACACCTTCAAAAAACATAACAGATTAGTAAGACAAGACCTTTCTGGGCTAAAGCCATGTTGACTCTTCCATTAAGCCATGACTATCTACATGTTCAGTAATTTTGTTCTTTATAATGGTTTGTACCATTTTCCCCGGTACTGACATCAGGCTCACCGGTCTGTAGTTTCCCGGATGACCTCTGGAACCCTTTTTAAAAATTGGTGTTACATTGGCCATCCTCCAATCTTCAGACATTACAGATGATTTTAATGATAGTTCACAAATTACTAATAGTAGGTCTGCAATCTCAATTTTCAGTTCTTTCAACACCCTTCGATGTATACGATCTGGTCCAAGTGATTTGCTACTCTTCAGTTTATCAAATAGTTGTAATACATCTTCCCTGTGTATCGATATTTCTTTCAATTCTTCTGTGACATCACCTTTAAATACCATTTCAGTCATGGGTAACATCCCTATATCTTCCTCAGTAAAGACCAAAGCAAAGAATTCATTCAGTCTCTCTGCTATGGCCTTGTCTGCTCTTAGTGTCCCTTTTACCCCTTTATCATCTAATGGTCCAACTGAATCTCTCACAGGTTTTTTGCTACGAATGTACTTGAAAAAGTCTTTATTATGTGTTTTTGCTTCCGCAGCAAGCTTATTCTCAAATTCTCTCTTTGCCTGCCTTATCAATGCTTTGCATCTAACTTGCCAGTGCTTATTTTGTTTCTAGTTTTCGTCATTTAGTTCCTTTTTCCATTTCCTAAAAGATGCTTTTTTGGCCTCTCTGACATCACCTTTAAACCAGCTGGCAGTTTTTTGGACTTCCTTCCTCTTTTCTTAAAGTGGGAAATACAGCTGGTCTGAGCTTCCAAGATAGTATTTTTAAACAACACCCATGCCTGATGAAAATCTTTAACCTTTGCAACTACTCCTTTTAGTTTTTTCTTAACTATTTTCCTCATTTTCTCATCGTCTCCCTTTTGAAAGTTAAAAGATAGTGGATTTCCTTGCCGTCCTTCCTCCATTTATTAAATCAAACACGATCATGCTATGATCACTGTTGCCAAGTGGCCCCAATGCCCTTATCTCTTGCACCAGATCTTGTGTTCCATTAAGAACTAAGTCCAAAATGGCTTCCCCTCTGGTCGGTTCATGAACCAGCTGCTCCAAGAAGCAGTCATTTATTTCATCTAGAAACTATCGCCCTAGCATGTCCTGCCGTGACACTGACCCGTTGATACCGGGGTAATTGAAATCACCCATTATTATTACTGTACTGTAACGTTTTGTTAGCTTCCCTGATTTCTTTCAGCATTTCATCATCTATTTGTTCATTCTGGCCAGGCGATTGATAGTACACCCCCACTGCCATTGCCTTCCCCTTCCCCTTTTTACATGGAATTTCAATCCATAGAGATTGTATAGTGAATTTTGTTTCCTGCTAAACTTTAATCCTTTGTGACTCAATTCCCTCTCTAACATAGAGTGCAGCCCCCCACCAATTTGATCTGCTCTATTATTACAATGTAGTTTGTACCCAGGTATCACATTGTCCCACTGGTTGTCCTCTTTCCACCATGTCTCTGAGATCCCAATCATATCTAACCTCTCATTTAGTGCTATATTTTCAAACTCTCCCATCTTATTTTTTAGACTTCTAGCATTTGCATACAGGCATTTTAGAGGCTGTATTTTATTCATATTAATCTGATTATCAGTTGGCAGGGGTAATTTGGAATCTTTAAGCTCTCTCTGCTCTGTACTAAAGGGCATTTGGGTTATTTTTGTCTTTATTGGAATCTCTGTCAATGTGCCCTAACTTCAGTCTTTTGCTAGTATCCTTAAATTATACATTGTTCCGAATCATGCACTCTTGGGTGACTGTTGGCTTTCTTATATTATCTAGTTTAAAAGCTGCTCTATCTCCTTTTTAAAGGTTAATGCCAACAGCCTGGTTCCATCCCGGTTAAGGTGAAGCACATCCCTTCGGAAGAGCCCCTCCTTTCCCCAGAATGTTGCCCAGTTTCTAACAAATCCAAATCCCTCTTCCTTGTACCAGTGTCCCATCCACGTATTGAGACTCCGGAGCTCTGCCTGCCTTTTGGGTTCTGCATGTGGAACGGGAAGCTTTTCGGAGAATGCTACCCTGGAAGTTCTGTACTTCAACTTCCTACCTAAAAGTCTAAATTTGGCTTCCAGAACCTCCCTACCACACTTTCCTACAGTATGTCATTGGTACCAATAAGTACCAAGACAGCAGACTTCTCCCCAGCACTATCTAAGACCTTGTCTAGGTGGCACGTGAGGTCCATTACCTTCGCACCAGGCAGGCATATTACCAGGTGATCCTCATGTCCACCAGCAACCCAGCTATCTACATGTCTAATGATCGAATCATCAGTTATAACAGCTGTCCTATCCCTTCCCTCGTGGGCCTGGCTGTCACCTCCTGGGTCTGACAGGGCCAAGTGAGTAACTCACTGACCTTCCTCTGCTGCCAAGCACTCCCAGATGCACTGGAGTTACGCTGGTCACCTCCTCCACAGCGTCTTGAAATGGCACTTTAGTGCCTCAAGGGTGCATTGCACGCCATAGTCACTGTAAGCGAGAGGGTGAGAGGACACACATGGGATCAGTTGTGTGTTTCCATGGCACCTATTGTGCATACCTGTATTGTTTGTCTGCCTGGGGGACCGCCCAGTCTGGGGACAGGGGCAGATCCTTGGGTAGCTGGTGTGGGGGGCATGTGATGGTACGCGCTACCAGATTGGACAGGGTTCATCCACTCCACTTCCATTGGCATTGGACACATGCCTTGTGCCACCACTAACAGTGCCAGTTGCCCCACTGCTGTACCTGTGTCACCCCTCTGGTTCTATTTGCAACCTTGGTAGTCCTCAACCCTACCTGGTCTCCCCATCTGTTGCCACACATCCCTGCCTTGGCACCATGGTATCTGGTTGGAGAACGTAGGCGGGCATAGCTATGGGGAGGGGGTGGCAGGCAGCGGTGGCTAGTACACATGCAGGGACACACTGACAGCACATATGAGGGTGCTGACACTGGCCCCCTATAAGCCATGGCCAGGGGTCACAGAGGCTGGGGGTACGGGTGCATATCCAGGGCATCCCCACAGCCCAGCAGGTTCCCTTAGGGCAGGCATCCCAACTCCCAGCTCCTCATGCACAGGACAGTGTCTTTGCAATGAAAGCCTTGTGGTGTGCAGCAGCCTCCCGCTGCTGTATCTGGACATTCCTTCTGCTGTGCGCAGCCAGGGATGGTAGCTATAGCATGCATGGCCACTCACCACACTGTCACCTGTTCTGCTATGATTGATGCAGCCACCGGAGTGTATCTTGGCCCAGCAGCCTCTTTTCCCGGGCCAGACAAACATATGGGCTGTTCAGGGTGCATCTGGGCTGTCATGTTGCTCAGCCACCTCCCCCCCCCCCCTTTTCCATTCATATGCAGTTCTCCTTACCTATGCAGTTGGAGCTGGATGGCTCTCCAAATCGCCATTGCAAGGTGTAGGTTGGGATGACGGCCCCTCCTAGGGTATAGGACCCCCTCGTACCTAAGTACGACATGGGCAAGGGCCTTGGACTCGTTGGAGGAGAAGTTTACAGTTTGTCTCACTGCCATTCCACAGTTGTCAACCCTCCAAGCCATAGAGAACTCCTGTACAGGCACCTTGCAAGGCCTGTGTGATGGTGTCATGCATGCACGGCTAGGACAGGTGGGGGACACATGGGTTCATGCCTACTACTTGCCATTCCATCTGCCTGCCCGCCGGTGGGGAGGCCTACATGAGTAAGGAGGCCTAACTTGTCTTATGAGCCAAACCCATTTTCCAGCTCCTACGTGTACACGGCCAGGCTGCGCTAGGCGCCTGCCACTATGCTTGCTTTATGCTATATTTTCGTGGCCTGCTCATATAGGTGTCACAAGACTCGCGATTCAGACACTTTTACTGAATGGGTATCTTTCTGCTGGTACGGCTGGCCTCAGTACCTTTTTGAAAATCTGGCCCAAAGTCCGCATAATTCTGCAGCTGTGAGAAGGGGATAAAGCTCTGCTTCTTCCTATGAAATTGGCAAGTTCTTATGGGAATCATTGCATGAGGCTAGAAACCGTGAAGTCAGGGAACTAATGGTTTTATGTAGTATGCTGCTATTTCCTCACCACTCTTCCAATCAGCTCCCCACCTCCAAGGCTGATTGAGCAGCAAGAGGAAGAGAGCAGAAGCTCTGAGTCTCAGACCCTCTATTCTCACATGCCCAGCCCCTCTTTTATGTTTCCCCAGTCTTCAGTCTCTCTTTTTACATACGCACACAAATATCCATCTCAATCAGTTAAAATACTTTTCTCCCTGCCCTCCTGCTACAATGCTGATTGGGTGGGAAAAGGATGGGGAAAGAAATAGCATGATGGGCTGCATCCTAGGGATGTGTGCAGGCACCCAGCATGTCCTCTACTGTTACTAAACAGAAAAATTCTTACTTTGCCTCCTCTTGAGGTAGCATTAAGTGACCTACACTAACTGCAAAATTACCAGAGCACGATAAGTACTGTGCACTAACCACAATACACAGTCCATTCCCACTCCTTATCCATAACCTGCCCAGAAGGACTGTACCAAGCTAGAAATGCGCCCTGTGTGACTAACTAATCTTGTGCCCTCTCCCCCCCCCCCCAACCATGTGCAGTAACTCACTCTTTTTGAGCTTCCTGGATGCCCAGTGATGTTATCAACACATGTTAAACAGTTAGCGAGGGATCTTGACCACTGTGGCTGCTTTTAAATTGCAGTAGCCATTACTGTGGGTTGATGCTTATTTATTATTTATTTAGCTAGGTTTATATAATGCTTTTCACCAGGTCAAAGCGGTTTCCAGAGAACAGAACATTTTACAGTGAACATATCTTGTACAAGTAACAGGGTAACAATTAACATTTGACATAATTCAACATTTTGTTAATGGAACATTTTAAATGATATAAACAACTATTTACAATTGTGAATCTGTTCTGGTTGGGTTATGTTGATGGAGGGGATTAGATGGAGGTACCAAAGTGTTCAATGAATAGATGAGTTTTCAGATGTCTGTGGAATGTAGGGAGACTGGTGATATTTCTTAGTGTGTAAGGGAGGGAGTTCCATAGAGAGGGAGTATAAAGCTCAAATGCTTTGCGTCATGTTTGTTGATTGTACTTATGTTTGGCTTGCGGTATGTTGAGGAGCTGAAGACTTTTCAGAGTAAAGCCAGCATTTATGATGTGGTTGGATCAAAGACCTCGGGATTTCTGACTGCTGATGTAGCTGCGCATGAAATGAGAATCAGAAGCTGCAAAGATATCTTACATATTGGGACATGCAACATATGAAGCATGAACCAAGGGAAGTTGGAGGTGGTTAAGATTGAAATGGAACGTGTACAACTTGATCTGTTGGGTGTCAGGCAACTGAAATGGACTGGCATTGGGCACTTTGCATCAGATGATCACATAGTCTACTATGCTGGAAATGAAAGACAAAGAAGGTGTTGCATTTATAATTAAGAAGAAACTTGCAATAACTGTAATGAAATACAATGCAGTCAGTGAACGCTTAATCTCTATTCATCTACGAGGAATGCCTATCAACACAACTATAATTCAAGTATATGCCCCAACAACAACTGCAGAAGAGGATGAAATTGATGAGTTCTATGAACAAGTACAAGCTGAAATTGACAAAACATACAAACAGGATATCCTGATAATCATGGGTGACTGGAATGCAAAAGTTGGCAACAATGAAGAAGGCAAATGGTTGGAAAATATAGACTTGGCAATAGAAATGAAGCTGGAGAAAGACTGAGAATTCTGCAAGACCAATGATCTATTCATCTCAAACACCTTCTTCCAGCAACAAAAGCGGTGACTGTACACATGGACTTTACACAATGGATTGTACAAAAATCAAATTGACTTCATTTCAGAAAGTCAATGATGGAAAACCTCTTTAAAATCAACAAAGACAAAACCTGGAGCTGACTGTGGTATAGATCACCAATTACTAGTATGCAAACTCAAGCTCAAGTTGAAAACGAGCAAGCCACACATGAAAGTAGCAAAATATGACCTTGAGAAAATACCACTGGAATTTAAAGACTGCCTGCAAAATCGATTTGTTGATTTAGATACAAATGACAGAGCTCCAGAATGACATCAAGAAGGTTGTGTTGAAAGAAAGCGAGAGGTTTCTACAAAAGGTGAAAAAACAAAAACGTCCAAAATGGATGATGAAAGAAACCCTGAAAAATGCCCAGAAATTCAGAGAAGCTAAAGCCAGAGGAGAAAGAGAGGCAATCACAGAACTCAACAGAGATTTCCAACGTGCCCAACGTGCAGCAAGACAGGACAAGGAAAAGTACTTCAATGATGCATGCAAGGAAATAGAAGCAGAAACTATTAGAGGAAGAACAAGATCGGCTTTGGTAAAGCTACAAGAGTTAAAGAAAAAAATCCAGTTTTGAATTGGAATTTTACATGATGCTCAAGGATCTATCTTGAATGATGCTGAGAAGATCAAGAAAAGGTGGAAAGAATATACAGAGTTTATATATGATAAAGATCAAGTGGACCAACAGCCGTTTCAACCTGTACCTTATGATCTGGTACCATTGGTGATGAAAGAAGTCGAAACAGCATTAAAAGTCTTATCAAAGAACAAAGCACCAGGCATTGATGGCATTCCCATAGAAGTATTACAGCAATCTGATGTAGCTGTTACCATACTTACAAGGCTCTGCCAGGAAATTTGGAAGACAACATCATGGCCAACTGACTGGAAAATATCTGTGTTTATACCAATACTAAAGAAAGGTGGTCCAACTGACTGTAGAAATTATCACACAATCACTCTGATCCCACATGCCAGCAAGATTCTTCTGAAGATTATTCAACAGAGACTACAACCATACCTGGAACAAGAACTACCTGAAGTGCAAGCAGGGTTCAGGAAAGGGTGTGGAACGAGAGACATCATCGCGGATGTGAGATGGATCCTTGAAAAAACTAAAGAATACCAAAAGGATATCTATTTGTGCTTTATTGACTGCAGCAAGGCTTTTGACTGTGCAAACTATGAGAAACTCTGGGTCACATTATGAAACATGGGTATACCAGAACACCTGATCGTTATTTTGCACAATCTGTACATTGATCAAGAAGCAACAGTTTGAACAGAACAAGGAGAAACAGAATGGTTTAAAATCAGCAAAGGTGTATGACAAGGCTGCATACTTTCTCCCTACCTGTTTAATTTATATGCAGAACAAATCATCAGAGAAGCAGGATTGTATGAAGACAACAGAGGTGTGAAGATTGGTGGAAGACTCATCAACAACCTTCGCTATACTGATGATACCACATTACTGGCTGAAAATGAAGATGATCTGAAATATTTGCTTCTCAAGATCAAGGAACATAGTCTTAAAATGGGCCTGCATCTTAATGTAAAGAAGACAAAGATCATGACAATGGGCAAAATCAATAAGTTTATCGTTGATGGAGAAAAAATTGAAATTGTGGGCAACTTTAACTTACTGTACTTGGATCAACTATTAATAAAGAAGCAACAAGCAGTCAAGAAATCTGACGACGCATTGCTCTTGGCAGAATGGCTATGAAGGACAAAGACAAGATTCTCAAGAACAGAGATGCCTCTCGCCATGCAAAGATTTGACTCATTCAAGCCATGGTATTTTCAATAACGTCATATCGATGCGAAAGTTGGACAGTGAAAAAGATAGACAGAAATAAAGTTGATGCCTTTGAATTATTCTGCTGGCAGTGAATACTGCATATACCATGGACTGCCCAAAGAACAAACTAGTCAGTACTAGAGGAGATCACACCTAAGCTTTCTTTAGAAGCTCAGATGACAAGACTTTGGCTTTCATACTTTGGACACATCATGCGAAGAGAGAGATCATTAGAGAAAGACATCATGCTTGCAAGGTAGAAGGTCAACACAAAAGAGGAAGGCCAGCAATTAGATGAATCGATACAATAACAGCATCTACAGGTGCCATTCTGTCAACAATGAGCCACCTGACTGAAGACCAAACACAATTTAGGATAACTATCCAGAGGGTCTCCATGGGTCAACACTGATTCGATGGCACTTAAAAACAACAACATGTTGAGTTTGTTGATTGTAGTCTGTCTTCGTGGCCTGGAAGTTTGTGGTTTCTGTAGTAAGGATTTGAGGCGCGTTTCCTGTTGGGAATAAATTGCTTTGTGTGTGAGGACGATGCATTTGTAATTTATTCTATTGATAAGGGGCAGCCTAATTGTTTTAGGATGCGGGTGATGTGATTACATTTATTTGCACCCTGTCTGGTACATGCAGTGGTGTGTAATGCAGTTTGTAGGGAGAGGAGTGTTAATTGGGGTAGACCTTGGTACATATTGTTACAGTAGTCTGCATGGGGGATCTGAAATCTGTTGGTTCGAGAGGGGAACGGAGTTGCTGCAGGGTCTTCATTTTGAAGCAGATCATCCTTGCTGTCATTGTTATTTGGGTTTTGAAGGATAGTTGTTGGTCGATAGTGATGCCGAGATATTTCAACTCAGTTTTTGCATTATCAGTATATTGTTTAATTGCATTAACTGCTTGGTGCACTTTAGTAAAAGGGCTCCAGAATATTTTAAGGTGCACTAACAAATTGAATGCACACTAATAAATGCACATTTCACTATTTCCTCATTCTATACTACCCATGGACAGTTGCAGGTGCCATGCGGTTCAAATAAATAGTTATAGCTGAACAGCAAAGAAGTAGGAAGAGGCCCAACATACAGCCATGTGGTGTAGTGGTAGGTGTGTGGTAGGAAGATAATTATATGAACCTGCTGGGGGGGGGGGCGGGGGGTTGTATGTATGAGAATAGAGATACTTGAGACTGATGAATGTTAAAAAGGAAGGCAAGGGTATATGAAAATAGTGGGCCAGGAATCAGATCTCCTGCAATTCTACAACTGTAGGAAGGGTCATAAAAGCCAATTCGTCCCACTGGATTGCCATGAGTCACAGGGAACTGAGGTATCTGCCATGGTATGAGTATTCTTCTGATGGCAAGGAGGACAGTGGAGATGAAATGCTACAGACCACATCCTCCTCTGATGCTGCAAGGCCAGAGTGTATTGCTGTTAAACATGCAGCACTTCAGTTGCCCCATGAAGTTTGAACATAACATCAGGCTCAGGCAGCAGAGAAGCATTCCCCTGCCACAATCCTTTTCCATGCAAGTGGGATAATGAAGGAATCAGAGGGGAAGGAAAAAATAGTAACTGAAGGGAATGTGAGAAAGAGAGGAGAAAGAGGAGAGGGAAAAAGAGATGGGAGGTACAACACAGTAAGCATGGCAAAGGGCTCCAAAAACGTCCGTGAATACCACTTGGTTGTGTTGGCCCTGCCTATATTCATATCTTAGTTTTTTAGCTTTAAGCCATGCAGTGCAAGTTAGGTGCACTAGAGTTCCTTCCTGCACCACATGGCAGCAGAGGAAGGGTGATGGCGGGGTGGGGGTGGCAACCCCAAAGGAGAAATGAGATGCTGGATCAAGATTAGGGAAGGAGAGATGAGATGCTTGGCAAGGGGTGCCAATTTATAGTTTGCAGAGGGTCCAGAAACCCTGGTTGGGGCTCCATCTACATCCCTCTGCCCCATTCCTGCCTAAGATTCTTTCTCCTTTTCCTTCCTCTCCATCCCCCAAATCTTTTTCATTTTCCTTATTCACTATTTCCCTTCTCCCTTCCTTAGAGGTACTAGATTTTTTGCAAGAAAGCAGGGGTGGCCAGCTCTGGTCCTGGTGCACCACAATCCAGTCTGGTTTTCATGATGTCCCTAATATTTGTATCCACTGTCTCTGATTGTATGCAAATATATCCATGAATATTTATTAGGGACATCATGAAAACCAGTCTTGATTGTGGTGCACCAGAACTGGAGTTGGCTATCCCGATTTAAGTATGGGGGGGGGGGGGGGAGGGGAAGGAAGGGACACCTTAGTTCCAGGTTTGAGCAGCAGGGCGTGGAGGAAAGAAGAGGAGTCATTACTTTGCCCCCCTTATCCATCCCATGACAGCAACAATATCTCTTCCAAGCAGACAAATCGGCAGAGAAATAGAAAGAGTGATTCATTTTTCCCATACTGTACAAAATATAAAGATAAGGGATGTAACTTCTAAAAACTTACATATTCAAATCACTAAATTGAAAATAAAAATGTGTTTCTACCCCCCTTTGTCTCCATTTCTGGAATTGGGGACAGGAGGCTGCAAAACAGGTGGAAGATGGGGGACACAGCTCTAATATTGGGGAAAATCCCCAAAGATTGGAGACATCTGGTAACCTTACCCTTCCTAGCACTGATCATTATTGTCGCTTTTCCTCAAAAACTGACCAAATAAGTTAAATGGACATGCCAGAAAATAACTTATTTTTGTAAAATTAAAAAATTGGCATGATATGCCAATATATGTAAATTTATAAAGATGTATCACATAATTAGCTCAGAATCTTGAAAACTGGGAGCAGGGGGCTGGGGGAGAAGTATGTGCTTTAGCTTAGATTGTGAGCCCTTTGGGGACGAGGGAATAAAAAGTGCCTGTTAGTGTATATATATAAACTGCTCGAATACATATAGTAAACGGCGGTATATCAAGTGCCTAAAACCACAAAACCATAAAAACCATTATGAAGTAAAAGGATAGAATTCAAGGAAAAAATGTGCCTAGTTGGGATGTTGCTGACTCAGAGAAAGAAAGAAAAAGCTGGGGATGGTGCTGCACGATGCCGTAGCTGCATGCACAGTGAGTTGTGCCAGGTCCTTGGCCCACCATCTGAGTCCCCACTTACTCTGCCCATACCAGTCAATCTTAAATTCTGTCTTCTTCTTTTCTCCCATCCAATTTTAAAGTCTCCACCTAAGTCCCAATCCCTGCTCTCCCCATCTCCCTTTCCCCAGTACCACCTCCTACATCACTTCTGCACACCCACCCAGCTACTTCCTTCTCCAATATTCATTAATTCTGCTGTCCCTCCTTCTTACCCCAGCATTCATTCTTATGCCCCACCCTCTCAACTGTTCCCACTGTATGACCTTTTTTCTTCCCTCCCACACAAAATATCTGTTTCCCTCTCCATCCTCAATTCCCAGCTTCTTTTTTTCTCCCTGTAGCCCCAGCCCCAGCCCCAGCCCCATCCCCATCCTCACCCCCTCCAGTCCTCCACAAGCATCAGCTCCCTTCTAGTTCCAGCCCCTTCCAGCATCACCTCCCTTCCATTCCCAGTCATTCATTCTCCCAGGCTCAGCCCATTTCCAGTCCTAGCCCCCCCCCCACCAGTATCAGTCCCCATCCAGCCCCAGTCCCTCCCTGCATTATCTCCCTTCCAGTCTCCCCATCCCCCAGCATCAGCCCATTCCAGTCCTAGCCCCCCCCCATATCAGTCCCCCTACAGTTCCAAGCCATCTCAGCATCATCTATCTTCCAATTCCAGGCTCCCCATCCCCCAGCAACATCCCATTTCCAGTACTAGCCCCCAAGTATCAGTCTTTCTGTAGTTCCAGTCCCTGCCACCATGAGCTCCCTTCCAGTCCCTTTCAGTCCCTCCATCTCCCAGCATCATCCCATTTTCAGTTCCAGCCCCCCAGTATCAGCCACCTCCAGTCCCAGCCCCTCCCAACATTATCTCCCTTTCAATAGCAGTCTCCTTATCCCCCAGCATTAGCCCATTTCCTGTTCTAGCTCTCAGTCCTCTTAGAGTGCCAGTGGCTCAGCCCCACCCCCCACCCACACACACACATGCATGGCCGCACACCAGCTTGCCTGACCAGCTTCAGAGGGAGCTGGTGAGACCCGAAGACTGGCACCCTGGTTCACTTCTGCACAGCCATGGGCATTAACAGCAGTGTTTTTCTTTACTCCCGCGGCTGTGACAAGTCGCAGATAGTGAAGCCACTGAGCTCCTGGAGCTTAAACAGGGGCACTTCCTGGCTCCTGCGCAAGCACATGCCTAGGGCTTGCCCTGCTTGGGGGGTGGAGGTATCTACCAACAGCGCCCCTTGGAGGATGGTGCCCCCCTGCCGCATTACCCCGCTTACTGGGTAGCACCAGCCCTGCATACATACCCCTGCCACATACCCCTTCACCTACCATACAACCCCTTCTTTCACAGCCCGCACACTTCTCTCACAAACATATCTCCTTTTCCATTACCCACATTTTAAGTTCCCCCTCATGGTCTACATATTCCCCACATACATATGTCCCAACACTTTCAGCCATGCACACAGAGCCTTCACATAACCTTCTCATACCTTCTTATAGAAACACCTTCTACGATCCAAACACTCTGCATCACCCAACCACTAATGCAAATGCTAAACAGGCCACACTCAAAGTCTGCAAATGTAGAAAAAGGAAAGATGCTATTGTGTTATACTGCAAGGCCGCAGTTCCCAACATCTTGCAATGGTTTTAGTGTTCTGACAATTCACTGATATGGTGATATGGACTGGAAAAATAATGAGGTACTGTTTAAAAAGTTATGCAAACTGGTTGAATTTTTTTTATGTTTGCCAGGTACCAATGCTCCATCTGAAAGGTGCTTTTCAATCATGAATAAAATGTGGTCTGCAGACAAAACCCAATTGCATGTAGAGACTCTCAAATGTATAATGATTGTGAAGTACAATTTTGAGATGAATTGCCCTGAATCTTTTATCTTAGTGGAAATGTTGCTATTTTGAAGAATATTCACTCTGTAGAGAAGTACAAGTAGGCCTGATTGGCACATTTTAAAATAAAGTTAAAATCCTAGCCTACTGATTACAATTTTGGGTTAAATTAAAATTATATTTATAAACATATTTTTTATTTTCCTTAACTTTGAACCCCCCGGCTTGATTGAGTGTCCCGTATTTGAACTTAGAAAAGATGGTCAAGTTACTAAATATTAAATTAATCTTTAAACCAAAAGGCTATAAACCCAAAATCATTTCAAGAAAACTGCATCTTTGCTTAAAACATTTGCGAAAGACATACTGTGAATCAGAGAATACATTTCTAATCTTGTAGTAATATGTAATCCAGAGCTAGCGAAATAGAGAAAGAAAAAAAACACAGCTACAGCCACTGCTACTGGATAATGAATCATTGAAGGAAATATTCTCTGCTCTTCTGTTTTCAACTTCCCAGCAACCACCACATCTGAAGCCAAAGCTGGTGAGAAGCAAGCTTCAAACAGAAATTAAAAAAGAAGAAAATGGCATCAAACTCTATGCTGCAAACTCTGCCGGTGCATAACACAGGGCCCTAGAGATACCCACAGGGGGATATTGCTCAACATAAAATGATCATATTCATGATCCTCTATTTAAGTAACTTGTGTTATTCATGACTGAAAAGGTGAAAGCAGACGACACATTGGAGAGACAGATCATAAATTAAATAAAAGAATAACCTTTCATAGGCACAAGATAACCTAAATATCTGGAGGTTTTCACAGGAAAAAGGAAAACAAATCTTAGAAAATACAAGGTCTGAGAAAAGTTGAAGGCTCATTCTCAGTTTCATACTTGGAGATCTCATCAGTATCATTTTCTGGCTTCTAGTGCTCTGCAACTTTATTGGTAATGGTGACCTGATTCTTTAAACACAGTGGATTGGTGTGTTTGCAAAATGCTGGCCACGGCGTTTAAATTAAATCCAGATATTCAACACTGGTGTTTGGATGTTGGCCAATGTTGAATGTCCAGAGAGTGCAAGCGCCGCTGCTACTACCTGAATCACGGTGATACTGTGATCAGGACCCAGATGTATGTGTAGATAACTTCAAGACAACTGGATTTGCCTATGCTCCTTCCACATACCATCCCAGCATTATCCCAGTTTGGTCTGCAAGTATCGTATGCAGCAGGACTATCCAAATAGTTCCCCTGAATATCGACAGATAACAGTCTCTAAGGGGGATGTTTACTAAAAACCGGAAATGTGCGCGCCGCAAAATAGCACACGGAAACGCGGCACTGAAACGCTAATAAACGCATTTAAACGCCCCGCACACGTGCGTGTCACCCCCGCAAAGGTGCGCGGCACACTAACGGGCCCCGTACAAGTGCGGGCCCGCAAATGTCCGATAGAGGCGTGGAACGGCTAAAGGAGGGCGGAGGAAGGCTCCGGAGGGGCGGAGGGACAGGGTCAATGGGTGGAGAGTGGGAGGGGAGAGGCTCCCCGCACAGTATCGGGCCAGAATTTGCATGTAAAAACTACCGCGAGGGAAACACTCGCGGTAGAAAGCATTTAAAGGGAAGAGAAACCATTTCCGTCAGCAATGTACAGGAAAACCGGGGAAACCAGCAAAACGTGAGCAGTGTGATACATGTGCACAGCACAAAAGTGCAAATAAAAATAGAAAATGACCACAACAGAACTATTAAAAATAGTAATTCAGCTGGGGAACAGTTATAGTGATGGGCAAATACAGAAAACACACCCAGAAAAGCTCCAGAAAAAAGAAATGAATTTTAGAAGGGTTTACGGAGCGGAGACTCTTCCAAAAAACATTTCCTTTTGTGGAGCTTTCCTGGGAGTGTGTGCTATGGTTGCCCATTAATATCACTGTTGCCCAGCGTGGTGATATTTTGTCCCCCATTTCCCGTGGTCATTTCTGGGGTTTATGTGCACGTTTGTCACCAGACAGGGTGCATATGCTCACAGTAAATTTGCGTAGAGCAGGGTTTGTGACTCCATCCTGCCAGGCTTACTACCTCCAGGGGCTGCATTGTCTATGTGGCTATAGTGTGGTGCAGCGGACAGAGTCAGTACCTTGAGGGTCAGAGGTTCAAAGCCCAGCTGGGGCACTTGCCAGCCCAGTCCCTATATTTTACCCACCACTAAACACAGATAGCGCAGACACCCCTGTATTGCAGGGGACATAAGCATGGGGAAAACACCCATATTTTACCCAACAACGCACACACACCACAACAATGGGCATTACCCACAGCCAAGTACCCCAAATGCAGTCCCGTACTACCACATTCCAATCAGGTCACCTGCTTTTTATGGGAGAAGCTCATGCCAGCATGTTGGCGGACGAGTACATGTGGTGCAGGGGGCAGTGGCTGCTAGCGACAGAAGACAGAGGCCTAGCCATGTGCAGGCTGGCACAGTCCACAGCAACAGACAGGCCCTGCCGGATCCACAGTCATGGACTATCCAGGGAATTCAGCCAAGCTGTGGCTACACGGTGGTGCAGTGCACCCAGACAGTGCATGCAAAAACAGAAGGTCACAGGTTCAAAGACCAGCTGGGGCTACCAGCAATCCTGCCCACATATTTTCCCCACAAATAAACAGTGACAGTAAGGACACACCTTTCGTGACAAGGACATATGCAATGGTAATACGTCTATCTTTTACCCCACTGAGCACAGACACCATGAACAGGGGCAGTACCTACAGCAGAATCCCCCAAATTCAGTCCTGGTGGGCCACACACCAGTCAGGTTCCATGCTGCCACTCATACAAATGCCTGTGCTGTATATCTATGCACCACCCCCACGGCATGTAGATGTAGCTCATGCATATTCATGAGGGACAGCAGGAAGACCCAAACAGTGTGATGCAAAACTGGGCTGGAGTGGGGAAGCACTGCCGTAAAGCAGAAGCCAACAGGGGCAGACACACCCACACCCACAGGCCCCATTGGCCAATGTCTCCTGTAGAGGCAGAACATTGGACCCTGCGTGCATCTCCCAATACCAGCACCTGCATACCTTAGCAATGTCACCCTACACCTGAGGTACACAGCTCTGAAACATTTGCTAAGAGTACAGGCTGATAGATATCCCTACGTTACGCACATACTGCTAGTTGACCCCATCCGAACAATCTGTTTGGTGTCTGCGGTGCGTGCTCCAGGCCTGGCCTCTGACGGTGTTCACCACCCTGGGGAGTGACCCCCAGCAGTACTGCGTACCATATCCATGCCTGTGCCGTGCCCAGGACTGGTGTGGTGGCCAAGGCTAATCACCCCCTCAATAGTAGCACAATGCTGGCATAGGTGTGGGAGTGTGTGTCTGTCTATACAGTGTGTGTTGGCTGCAAACACCTTCCCCAACCCACACTGCCAGCACTACTGCCAGTATTGGCCTGCCAATGTGCATAATGAGCAGCAAGGTACCATGGGTATAGGTCAGACATGGTGGGCTGGCCAGGATGCATCTGCACAGGGCATAGGGCACTGGCTGTGACATTGTAGTGCCAGGCCACCACCTACACAGACAGGGTGACCTATGTATGTGCTGCTGGGGGAGCACTCTCACCCTGAGTGTGCAGTGATGACAGCATGGCTAGGCACCCCCATAGTGCTGTATTGTGTTTCTCTCTTGTGATATATATGGGTTTCCTCACAGAACTCTCTGCTTGTGTGTGCTGCCACCCCAGTTTTGGGTGCATGCATTTCCATCAGGGCTAACCAGCAGACTGTTCACAGCTGGTATGTGTCTTGATGGAGTGCCTTGCAGGGTGCAGCGGCTGATGGCTTGCTGCAGGTGAATATCAGAAAGTTCTGAGGTGCATCTTTGGATATCCAGGCCTAAAGTCTGTCTGATATTGTGTTATGGATGTGTGTGTGGAGCTGCTTGGACTGCCCTGTAGGGTGTCTGTTCCCCAGCAGGACTTGGGTTTGATGGTCCACTCTACTGCCATTGGTGCAGGGGGGAGGGTAGGATGGGGATCTGTTGGTGGGGGGCCCTGTTTGCCACCCTCGTGTGTGTGTGTGTATATGTGTAGTACTTTGACCACCTAGGGGTCCATGGGGGGTTTCCTCTAACTGAGACAGACAGAGATATCCAACATGTTTCTGCAGCACCTTCCTATCTCACAGGTTAGTACTGTTTTGGAGCTCTCTCATGGCCTCATCCAGCCATGGCTGGTGGTGTGGACCTGGTCCTGGTCGCCACATCACACCCTCAGGGTGAGCACAGTACCCGCACAATGTGACGGTGTGTAGCTACTCTTTGCTGGTAGTCCACCCGCTCAGGACCCCCTACCAGGCCGAAGTGCTGTGTGGGTGCACATGGACAATTCCCCCTACCAGGCCGGGTAGCTGTTGGGGTGCATTCCCCATCTTGTGTGCATCTGTGGACAGCTGATTTGCATGTGCAGTGCATCATGGGTATGGGTGGCCTAACCCTATCCTGTCTACAACAGCAGACTGTCTGTGGGGTGACGTGCAGGCTCTCTGCAGCCAGCCAGGGGCTTGCTGTCAGCTATAGAGCTGTAGCCCAATGTTTATGTCACTCCCTGTACAGCCAGAGGTCATGGGTTCAAACCCACAGTGGGGCCCTTTGATAGGGCTGTCCACAGCTTTATTTTTATTTACTGTACATATGTCTATGCTGGCAAAACCACACACAGCTTACTATACCCATTAGGTGCCTCTGAGGGTGCTTTATAGGGTGCCCTATAGGCCACCTTATGGTTGCCATCCATATAGGGTGCACTATACATTATCCTGTGTCGCAACATACATGGTGCCCTATAGGGGACATTCTAGGGTGCCTTGGCGGACAGTGCACTGTAACATGTGCCTTACGGGCATCCGTATGTTAACACACTGTGAGAGCGGGTTTACTGGTGGTGGGAAATAAAATATAAATAGAAGGCCTCCTACAGCACTCCTCACCATGATACATACTGCCCCAGCCAGCCTTGTTCACTGGGCACTGTGAGGGGTTGAACCCCTGGCCCCTGCACCATTGGTCAGTGTCTTAACCATTGTGCTGTGGCTCTGTTCCTGTGTTTGTGCATCCGCGCGCAGCCTTGTAGCCATCAGCGCGCCATCTTGTGGCGCACTAAATTAACAGCGCGCCGCCTTATGCCGCACAACATGGAAATGCCCCTAAAATAATGCCTCAGCCAGCTGTCTTCAATGGGCACTGTGGGGAATTGAACCCATGATCCCTGCACGAGTGGGCAGTGTCTTAACCATTGTGCTATGGCTCCGTTCCTGTTATTTGCACATCAGCGCACCACTTATCCCTCCCACTATTGGACTGCCCCCTCACACATCAGCGCGCCGCCTTCTGCCCACCGGCTCGCCGCCTTCTGTTGCCCACATTTATCAGCGCACCGCCTTCTGCCGCCCAAACTTAACAATGCGCCGCCATCTGCCGCCCACACTAAACAGTGCGCCGCCTCATGCCATAATAAAAAAAACAGTGCGCCGCCTTCTGCCGCCCAAAATTAATATGCCTCCTAACCACTTTTGCCCATAAATGTTGGTGCCTTAGCTGGTCTTTTTTGTTGAGCGCAATGGGGGTTTAAACCCCTGGCCCCTGCACCATTGGTTGGTGTCTTCACCATTGTACTACGGCTCTGTTGCTTGGTTTTGCAGCAGCGCCCCACTTAGCCTTCCCACGCGCTAATGTGGGCCCCGCACATTAGCGCGACGCACACACGTACGGTCCGGTTTTTTGCTTTTTTCTGCCTGGCCCGCCCACTCCTTATATGGCACCAGCACACTAACGGGAACCCGCACAGCAAGGGTGTTTAGTAAACATACCCCTAAGTTAGAGATCCAGATAACAGTAGCTGCTAACCAGATATTTCCCTTGGAATATTGAGCCATAGATTTTTTTGTGAGTTGTGATACCAACATAAGTCAAAGACACATGACATGAGCTTTTCAGACCACCTGAAGTTTGTAAGAATGGTACTGTGTTTGAGCCCATGTGTAGCACTGTTGTTGTTAGGCATGTTTCACATAAAAGCCTGAGCACTTGTTGTGGATGGTCAGCAGGAATGGATTAACACTGTATTGGATCCTAAGCAAACATACATTTGTGAGTCCTTACAACAGACCCCCATTGACTTCTTTTATCAGGTCCTTCCCTCATACTCACCTTCACAGTTTTCCTGCCTCTTCTCCACCACAAATCTTTGTTTATGGCTTTCCCTCTGGGCTGCCACACTTCACATGGCCTGGTCGTTAAAGCAGAACCAAGACAGCTAGGTGAATCATTTTCAGCCTTCATTGCCTCTGGTACAAACCATAGATGCCAAGGATGGACTGCCTCAAAAACTGAGATTTACAGGCAATAATCCAGGATAAAAATGTAAATGTTTTAAGTATCAAAAAGGCTTCAGAAATGGAAGAAGCAAAAGAAGATGTTATTTATTTATTTGCAGGAATTTGATATACTACTAATGGTATCTGGGACATCATAGTTGTTTACAGCAACCTTTTACATTCCAAAGTTACAGAAACACATTAGACAAGGGACATTGAGAAATAAACATTAGGAAGGGAGCAATGTGATAACACAACAATTTTTACCAAGTAAAACTCTTAATTGCATATGGGCTGTAAAAGGGGGAAAGGAACCCTAGAAGAGGAGAAAAGAGTCTCCCACAGGAACACCTAAGTGAAAAGCCAAGTCTTCAGATTGGCTTTGAACTTTTTATACGAGGATTCCATTCAGAGCTCAACGGGCATCAAATTCCACAGATGGGGGGTTTGATAGCAAAAGGAGATTGAGCAGTAAGTTTCTAAGCACATTTTGAGGGGACATCTAGGAGATTAGTGTTAGCTTATTGAAAGCTGCTTGAGGGACAGTAAGGAATCAGTTGCCAGTGTAAATAGACAGTTCAGTGTAATGGACATAGTGTGTTAGTAGAAGGAGTTTGAACTGAATTCAGAAGAGAACAGGGAGAAGGGTTAATGTGATCAAAGCGCTTGGCATTATCTATAAACTTTATGGCTGTGTTTTAAATTCTCCGAAGATGCCTTACCTGAGCCTGGAAGATACCGGTGAAAAGTGAGGTGCAGTAATCCAGCAGATTTATGACTAATGAATGGAGAATCATCTTTAACTTTCTTTGTTGCCTCTGAAAGCATACAGATAGAGTAGATTCAGTATTAGGTCAAAAAAATATTTTTCACTCAAAGCGTAATCAAACTCTGGAATTTGTTTCCAGAGGATGTAGTGTAGCTGGATTTAAAAGAGGTTTGGATGAGTTCCTGGAGGAAAAGTCCATAAACCATTATTAAAAAGGACTGGGGAAATCCACTACCCCTGGGACAAGCCGCATGGAATCTGTCTACCTTTTGGGAACCTTGACAGGTACTTGTGACCTGGATTGGCCACTGTTGGAAACAGGATACTGAGCTTGATGGATCCTCTTATGCTCTTATGACTAAATAGTTAGCTGGTAAATTCTCCAGGCTGAAAACTTTCTTCCACTTAGCATGCTCACAGATACATTTGTAGCAGTGGACTTCTTCACTCCAGCCCCTATTTTCAAAAGGAAACTATGGGGTATGTTTACTAAACTGCGGTAATGTAGCAGAGGCTACGTTAATGCACGATAACGTTACCAGATGCAACGTTAGCGCGCGTTAACGTCTCCGGCAGCGTTAAGTCCCACAGAGGGTGGAGAGAGGGCGGAGCGAAGGGATCAATGGGCGGGGAGTGGTCAGGGAGAGGCTCCTGCTACACTAACGCGATGAACTGAAGGGCTGAACATTACCGCGAGTGAAAACCTGTCTGTAGATGCACATTTGCAGGAGAGAGAAACCATTTCAGTGTCAGCAATGTAAAGCATAGGCAGGGAGCCCAAAAAAAGTGATAGTAGTGCTACATGTGCAGCAACAGCATAGTGCCCAGGTATGAAAGAGCAGTATGGTGATGCTGCAAATGGGGCATAGGAGGCTGCAGGCAGGACATACACTGGGGCAGCTGGGGCACAGGGTGGGCTAGACAGATGCCTAGGTGGCACATAGGAATGCAAAATCTGGAAATCAGCAAGACAGCAACTGACCAAGGTCAAACGTGCCCACAAGTCTGTGTTCCACAGTGTCCCATCCAGGGGACATTACCCAGCAGGTACCCCAAAGGGCACATAACATTGGCAGGTGGTGCCGGGGAAAGCGTGGATGTCTATGTAGGCACCCATACCCCAGACGCCACACCTCAGGCAGCCGCCTACCTGCACACTGGACGTCCTGGGACTGCGCACCACCAGCACCATCAGTATATGGGCATGTCAGCATGGTGGGGGAGGGGTTCTGGTGATGGAGAGGGCAGTAGCATCTGCCCACAGCAGACCAAGGCCAAGCCCTGTTCAGGTGGGTGACATGCAGTGCAACAGAAAAGGTTTGTCTGATGAACAGTTTTAGTATCCCCAGGGACTGACTTGCCTCTGTGGCAACAGTATGGTGCAGTATACACAGCCAGTGTGGCCTGGGGCAGAAGGTCATAGGTTCAAATCCCAGCTATGGTTCCTGCAAACAATGTCCCTACACTTTACCGCACATACAACATAAACATGTGCACTCCCTAGAACATCAGCCAACAGGGGCACAAACACCCATACCCACAGGCTCCACTATCCAAGCCTCATGCAGAGTCAGGCTCCTGGGCCCAGCAGAGAGCAGCACTACTACTAGCACCTGCATACCTTAGCAATGCCTGCACTGTGCTCAGGACTAGTGTGGCAGGCAGGGCTGTCAACCACCCCTATCTTTGCACAATGCTGAAATAGGAGTGGGAGTGTGTGAATGTGTATCCATTGTTTTGTGGCTGCCTAATTCTCACTGTGCCCACAATGCTTACACTGTTTCCAGTGTTAGCCTGCCAATATGCATAATGAGGAGCAAGGTATTGTGGGTATGGTCCGGACTGGGCAGGATGCATCTGCACAGGGTGTGGGGTAATGACTGGGACATTGTAGTGCCCGACCACCACCTGCATGGACAGCGTGGCCACAGCATGTCATGCTGGGAGGGCACTCTCACCCTGACTGAGCAGTGACCATGGCATGGCTAGGTTCCCGCAGAGTGATGTACAGTGTTTCTTTTAAGTGATATCTGTGTGTTCCCTGTTCTGGGGCCTAATCACTGAGATAGCTGTTTGTGCTTACATCCCACTTATGGGTGCACATAGTTCCTCTGGAGACATGCACTATGGACTGACTAGTGGACTGTCTGCAATCAGGGTGTGTATGGCTGGAGTGCCTTGCAGCAGGTGCAGACTGAATGTGCCCTTTGCTAGTGAATGTTAGATTGTGGTGGGGGGTGTAGACTTACTGTGCCCTCTGCTGGTGAATGTCAGATCATGGTGGGGGGCAGATGAGCTTTTCCAGGCCTACTGCCCATCTCCCAGTGCCTGTGTGATAAGTACAGATCTGCATTAACTGCCCTGGACTGTGCACTTTTGCCAGCAGGATTGGAGTTGATGGTCCCACAGCCCTTCATAATGCCCCTCTACTACCTCCATTGCAAAGATGTAGAGTGTGGGTCTGTTGGGGGCAGATCCTGTCCACCACCTTGACCCAGACAGGGTGGGTTGGTAGGTGGTGCTACATAATCCTCATGTGGGTCCAGACACCCCCCTGCTCTTATAACAATTGACCATGGCAACTGCACTGGATATGCTTAACTTGGGTGGCTCCTGGCCCCCAAGGGCTAGATGTGACTGGGGAATACTGATGTACACAGGATTATCTTAGGTGTGGCTGCAAGGAACACCTGTCACACACTGGCAATGATAGGTCCCTGCAGCAAAGCCTATCTCAAGCAACCCGGGTACTGCAAACCTATTCTGGTGGACACAGCAGACAGTTTGTGCGGTGACCTGCAATCTTTCTGTAGCCAGCCATTACTCAGACAGAAGATATAGAGGTATAGCCCACTGGTTAATACAATGGCGTCCTAGGCAGAGGTCATGGGTTCAGTCCCTCTGTGGTCTCATTTTATTAGGCCTGTCCGAGGCAAGTCCTTTTAATTCCTGTGACAGTCATATCTCTGCAGATCTGTCCTGCCAGCAAATAAGACCCTCATCACAGTTGCAAGCCATCTTTCTGTCCGTCTATCTGCATCTGTCAGCTGTGTAGTGTCCTGTCTTCATGTGCTGGCTACTACCCCATGTCCTGTACTGGTACCCTTTTCTCCATTGTGGCTCTTCATGCTTGCTTCTCCTGTGTCTGTTCTGCATGGCACTAATACTCCTCTGTCCTCCTATCATTGCAAATATCTTGCCACCTCCACCTCCACTGGCGGACATGCATTCCCATCCTCTTCCACCCACTGTCATTGTAGCACTTTACATTGCCAACAGCCTGTGCATTGGTACAGCTGCCTCCAATATGTTTGTCCATTTTGCCGGCTGCCACATCGGCTGCATGCAGATTTGGCAGGTCCATCAGCTCCCACCTCTACTTCCTTCCATCACTTGTCCAATGCCTTTCCTTGGTGCTCTGTGCAGTGTTAGGGTTACATCAGTTTTTTGCCCTTACATATCATACTTGTCAACTTGGGCCACCTCTCTTCCCTTGGGCACCATATCTTTGGTCACCTTAACATCCTTAAGGCACCTTATATGGCACCTTAGGTTAAGGCACCTTATAAGGTGCATTACCCTGAGGTGTCTCATGAGGCGCCTTTTAGGGCGCTTTATAATGCGCCCTATAAGGCACCTTATAAAACGCCTTGTCAGCCTTGCAATGTGTTTTGTTTCTCAGCTTTAACGTGCAATGTCCCGTTAAAGTGTGCTAACTGGCCAAGGTGCCCTTTAACACGTGTTACACAGCCATTGCTACCCTAATGCCGGTACGCCCACTTTCTTATATGACATTACTCACGTTAACGCTGTACTTATCGCCGGTAATCTTACTGCGTTTTAGTAAACATACCCCTATATAACACTTTTCCCAACCGAGAACAGGGCCAGCCCATCCATTGTGCAAGAATGTTGTTTACACAGGGTCCCATGCTTCAGGGGGCCCTGCGTCAACTTCATTCCACACATGGTCAATTTGCAGGCCCCGGCTCACCTCTGAACAGCTGCTGGAGAGCAGCATGTTCCTTCACTGTGGCAGCTGTGTTCTCGTGAAGCTCGCTAGCACGCTGAGTACCAGGAAACAGGAAATGCCCTTTAACCTCTGGCGCCAGCGGGCTTCTTGAGAATACAGCTGCCGGAGTGACGGCTGTGCAGACGGCTGAGCATGCACTTGGGGCTTCCACGGCTCCCTCTGAAGATGGTAGGACAAGCATGAGGCTCTTTGTGGAGGGGGGTGCCAGGATAGGACTGGAAATGGGCTGATGGAGGGGCTAGGATTGGAAATGGACTGATTGGGGGCTAGGATAGGACTGGAAATGGCTGATGGGGGCTAGGACTGGAAATAAACTGATGGGGGGCTTGACTAGAAATAGGCTGATGGGGGGCTAGGATAGGACTGGAAATGGCTGTTGGGGGGACTAGGACTGGAAATAAACTGATGGGGGGCTTGGACTAGAAGTGGGCTGATGGGGGGCTAGGATAGGACTGGAAATGGCTGTTGGGGGGACTAGGACTGGAAATGGGCTGATGCAGGGGGTTGGAAGAATGGGAACAGATGCTGGATGTGGCTGGAACTAGAAGGGAGCTGATGTTGGGGGAGGACTAGAAGGGGATGGGGCTGGGGGAGTGAGGATGGAGAGGGGAAAGGATATTTTGTGTGGGAGGGAAGAAAAATCTACGATTGGTCAGTTATTGGGAGAGTTAGTGGTAATTGAGGATGGAAGAGTGATATTTGTGTGGATGAAAAAGGAGTAAAGAAAGAAAAGGAGGAAAGAGCAAATGAGGAAAAAAGTATGTTAAAGCAGATGAAGAGAGAGAATGGAAAAGATCTAGAAGGGAGGAAAATGGACAACAGACAATGGAGAGTTAGCAGAAGACACAAAGAAACTAGAAGAAAGTGACTGAAAAATAAAATGCACAAACAACAAAAGGTACAAAAATACTTTTTTATTTTGAATTTGAATTTTTTAACTGGAATATGTCAGCTCTGGGAAATGTGCATCGCTAACGTCTTTACGTTTAGTACAAGAGGAAATTAATTTATAGTTTTATTTCTCCAGTGTTGTTGTACATTCCAAGTTTGGCTTTTGGGGTTCCCTAATTTAATTAATGTCTTCCTATTTCTAAATTGTGTCCCTTGTTCTGTGTTTGGTGACTGTCTATGTTCTGCATGTATAACTGAGCTGAGGTATTCTGTTCATGTAGTTTCTATGTATTTGACAGTGTCACTTGTTTTCTTTCCCCAGTAGGAGATGTATTGGTATTTTCTGAGATGTATTGGTTTCATATTTGCAATGTTGCCTTTTGATAGGTGGGGTTTGGTGCTTTGTGAGTCCTGGTAGTGCTGTTAGGATACGGCGGGTTTGCTATGGGTTCTAAATGGGCAGTGTTTACAGTACTTCCTAATGTGCCTGGCAGTTGGCACTGGAGTATAGTAATGTAGAAATCTGGTAGTCTTTCTTTATCCAGACACTCATTAAGAGGCATATATACTAAAAGTTAGCACACATGAACATTATGCAAATATATATGCAAATGAGGCCCCACAATGAGTCTCCGCACATGGCCCTGCACCCCCTTTGGGCCGCCCCTGCCATAGAAATACACTCTTCAAACACATGAGCACTCTCTCATTTCTCACACATATGCACACATGCATACCCTTGCTCTTCTGATAAATGCATCCATGCATACATTTTAGACACACAACACACACATAACTACACACAGTATTCAAGATGTGGTCAACCATGGATCTGCACAAAGACACTATACCAATTTCTATTTTATTCTACATTCCTTTTGGAATAATTCTATTTGTTCTTCAGACCACTTCTGAATACTGATCTGATTATTTCAGTGCATTGTCTGTAATGACTCCAAGATTCTTCTATGGGGTGATCATTCCTATCATGGCACCCAGCATTATTTATCCAAAGCTAAGAGCATTTTTTTAAATACATATCAGTTAATATCTGTCCACATTAAGTTTTCCTCAGACACTTTGGGGGTTGTTTACTAAACTGCGGTAATGTGATTCGCGTTAGGATCTGCGGTAGAAGCAGAAATCCCATATAAGGACATGGGCGGTACATCGTTACCGATAACGCGCATTACAAGGCGCCATAAATTAACGAGCGCTACATGGCACGTTACCACGCGTTAATCTTAAGAAGGCGCGCAGGCAAGCAAGCACAGCAACAGAGCTGTAGCACCATGGTTACTGCACTGACTGATGGTACAGGGGTCATGGGTTTGATTCCCCAGTAGGCCTAATGTATAAGGCTGGCTGAGGCATCACCCTTTACATTTAAGCAGTGATCTTTGAGGCATTTGACCTGTATTTTAATTAGTGCTGAGTACCAACCAAAAGCACGAATCCACGTGCTTATAAACAACCCAGTCTGAGACGTGGACAGCAGTAGGAAGACGTTCTTTATTGAATAAAAAGCCTATGGCCCGACACAGGCCGTGTTTCATTGCCTTCTTCAGGGGCAGGCTACATAAAGTGATATAAACAATAAATAAATAAAAAACATATACAAGTATAAATGCCAACATGAGACCTAATAGATGAAAACAAATTAAAAACTCATTTAAATAAATAAATCATTAAGAGTGTGAAATGCATTCATAAAAATTAATAATAATAACAAACAAAAGATCAGCACAGCAAAAACCTAAACCAATCTAGTAAACCCATCTATAAAGAGAGAAACCATATATCAAGTAAAACTAAACAAACCATTACATATATATTGATAATCCTTACAGAATTTTGTATAAACATATATATGTTTTGACACTCAAAAGATGATCATAAAAAGATATCAAATAAATATCTAGTACACATAAATAAATAAATAATTAAAACAATAAAAATACATATATATCACACCATAAAAAACTCAAGGCATACCTTTATCAGTTGTCTGGACTTCCAAGACACTATTGGGTATGTTTACTAAACCGCGCAATTGTGCAGGGCGCACGTGAGCGTGCACTAAGGTACCTTAGCGTACGCTAATAGTGCGTTTTTGTGCCCCGCACACGTGCGCGCTGCACTAACGGGCCCGCACAAGTGCGTGGTGCGCTGAAGTGCGATAGAGGCGTGGAAAGGCATTCCGAGGGCGGAGGAAGGCTCCTGAGGGGCGGAGGGATGGGGTCAATGGGTGGAGAGTGGGAGGGGAGAGGCTCCCCGCACAGGAGCGGGGCTGAAATTCAAGCTAGACATCAAAAGGGTAGATAGAATGTGTCACATGCCTCCTCAATTCTCACCACCACCAAAAAGTTGTCTAATAGACAATATTTTGGTGGTGGTGAGAAGCAAAGAGGCATGTGACAAATTCTATCTAATCTTTTTGATGTCTTGGAGATCTGCACCTTGCCCACTCACAATCTTAAATGACAGAGGTGTAAGGCAGGGGTCTCCGAATCCAGCCCTAGAGGGCCACAAACCAGTCAGGTTGGCAGGATATCTCTAATGCATATATATCTCATGCATATTCATTAGGGCTATCCCAAACACCCGACTGGCCTAGGGGTTCAAGGAGGACTGTTTCAGAACCACTGCTTTAGACACACCTAGGATACATCTGTGTCATTCTGTATTTCTCAGTCATGTCTAGCCCTTATGGGCAATGATGCACCCAGAATAGTGCATATCCTGTGTTGGTGCCATGGTTACCTGCTGTAGGTGAAGGGGGGGGGGGTGTTTGGACCCATAGGCAGATAGTGTACCACCACACAACCCACCCTCTGGGGCTCAAGGTGGGAAAAAGGATCACCCACCAATAGATCCACATTCTACCTCCCTGCAATGGTAGCAGTAGAGGGGACCATCAACTCCAGTCCTGCTGGGGAACAGACAGAGCGGTACACATCCATACGCAATAGCAGACAGACAGTAGGCCTGGAAATGCTCAGCTGCCCCCCACCATTATCTGACATTCTCCAGCAGCAAGCCTCCAGCCGCTGCGCCCTGCAAGGTGTTCCAGCAAGACACATACTAGCTGCAGACAGTCTGCCAGCTAGTTCATAGTGCATGGTCCTGGAAGAGATGCATGTACCCAGAACAGGGATATCAGCATACAAACCAAGCAGATAAGTCAGTGATTGGGCCCCAAAAGAAAACCCATAAATATCACATAAGAGAAACACTATATAGCACTATGGGGGAACCTAGCTATGCCATGGTCACTGCTCAGTCAGGGTGAGAGTGACCTCCCAGCAGGACATGCAGTGGCCACCCTGTCCGTGCAGGTGGTGGCCAGGCACTACAATGTCCGAGCCATTGCCCTATGCCCTGTGCAGATGCATCCAGGCCAGGCCACCCTATCCAGGCTATTCTCACGGTACCATGCTCCTCATTATGCACATTGGCAGGCCAATACTGGCAACAGTGCTAGCAGTGTGGGCTGTGGAGGGCGTTGGCAGCCACCTCACACAGATAGACAGACACACACTTCCCACACCTATGCCAGCAGTGTGCAACTATAGAGGTGTTTGGCATCCCAGGCCACCACACCAGTCCTGGGCACAGTGCAGGCATGGCTATGGTACGCAATACTGTTGGGGTCACTCTGTCAGACTCAAGACCTGAGACACACTCCACAGACATCAGAAAGGTTGCTATGATGCAGCTATGATCAGCGAATTGAGCTTAACGTAGGAATTGCTATCTGCCAGTGATCATAGCAACCTTTTGATAGCTGTGTACCGTATTCCCAGGTTTAGGGTGGCATTGCTAAGGTATGCAAGTGCTAGTATTGGGAGATGCACGCAGGGCCCAACATCCTGCCTCTCCAGCAGGCATTGGATAATGGAGCCTGTGGGTGCGGGTGTGTCTGCCCCTGTTGGCTGCTGCTTTACGGCAGAGGTTCCCAACTCCAGTCCTGCGGTGCCAAACACTGTTCGGGTTTTCATGCTTTCCCTCATGAATATGCATGAGATACATCTGCATATCATGGGGGTGGCGCATAGAAATGCAGAACAGGCATCTTTATTAGAGGCAGCATGGAGCCGGAATGGTGTTTGGCCCTCCAGGACTGCATTTGGGAGACTCTGCTCTAGGTAATGCACATGTTTATGGTGTCTGTGCTCTGTAGGGTAAAATGTAGGTGTCTTGGGCATGTTTACGTCATCTGCAATAAAGGTGCTGTCTGTATTAGCACGTTGTAGTAGTGGGTAAAATATGGGGACTGGGTTGGCAGGAACCACAGCTGGGACTTGAACCTGTGACCATCTGCTTCTGAATATACTGGTTTTGTGCACTGCATCACCATGTTGTCACAGAGTCAGTACATTCCCTGGTGATACCATGACTGTTCGTCAGACAGGGCCTGTCTGTTGCAGTACACGGCACCCACCTACACAGGGCTAGGCCACGGTCTGCTCTGGGCAGCTGCCACTGCCCCCTCCACCACCAGTATCCCTCTGCCACCATGCTGACATGCCCTTCTGCTTTTGGTGCGCAGTCTCAGGCCATACAGTGTGCAGGTAGACGACTGCCTATGGTGCTGGTTCTGGGGTAGGGGTGCCTGCATAGACGTCTACGCTCCCCCCCAGCCCCGCCTGCCAATGTTCCATGCCCTTGGGGGTAGCTGTTGGGTACTATCCCCTGTGACACTGTGGGAAACACACTCGTGCCCATGTTGGGCCTTCAGCAGTTGCTGTCTGGCTGCTCTGCTGTTTCAGCATTCGTATGGGCCACCTAGGCATCACCCTAGTCTGCACTGTGGCCCAGCTGCACCACAGCATGTGCCGCCTGCGGCCCTCTGTATCCCCTTTTCCAGCATCTGTCCAGTTGCCGTTCTGACATGCCCGCTCTGATGTTGCGGGACATGTGCACGCCATAGGAACCCTGTCCGATGGAGGGGAAACCCTGAACAGCGCTATTTCACTGTGGGCTCATTCACCTTGTATGGGGACGGATCATAGACCCTTCCACGAGTAATATCTTTTTTGTGGAAGGGGGGTTGATGTTTCCCATTAATATCACTATTGGCCAGCTTGGTTTTGTTTTTTTTCCAGTTTGTTGGGGTCATTTTCAATATTTCTGTGCCCTTTTGTTCTGGGCACATGTATCACACTTATCACTTTTTGTAGGTTTCCCTGCCTATGCTGTACATTGCTGACATTGAAATGGTTTCTCTCCCCTGCAAATGTGCATCAAACAGCAGGTTTTCAATCGCGTTTGGATTCAGCTCTTCAGATCAGCGCATTAGTGTGAAGGGAGCCTCTCCCCGCCTACTCTCCGCCCACTGACCCCTTCTCTCCGCCCTCTCTCCACCTTCTGCGGTGTTTTACCGCGCCACAGAGGTTTACGATCGTTTATTTCGGTTAACGCGCGTTATGTAACGTTAACGATCGTTAACGTTACATAACGCGCGTTATGTAACGTTACTGCAGTTTAGTAAACATACCCCTTTGATTCCTAGTCATTCATTCTCACCAGGTATCTCTGCAACTCCCTACTATTCACCCACAATTCATCATCTTTGAATAATTTTGTCATTCCCTTTTCCACATTGTCCATAAATAAGTTAAAAGAACATTGGTCCCAGTACTTGCCACCCACCCAGCTTCACTGAGAAAAGTGACCATTTAGTTCTTCTCTCTGTTTCCTATCTGTTAGCTAGTTCCCCATCCATAATAGGGCATGCCTCTTTTCCCATGACTTTATAATTTTCTCAGGCATCTGTTATATGGAACCCCATGAACTGTGCTCTGAAAATTCAGATACACTATATCAAATGGCTCACATATTCACTAATACCTTCAAAAAAATCCAACAAATAGGTAAGACAAGACCTCCCTTTGCTAAACCCATGCTGACCGTGACACTTTCAACTATGTCTACACATATAGCAAGTCATTTGGTTTTCCAGAATAGCTTTTACCATTTTGTCTGGTGACAATGTCAGGATAGCCCATTTATGGTCTTCTGGATTATATTTATTTATTTATTTATTTTATTTAACGCTCTTATATACTGCACTTTTTATCATCAGCGCGGTTTACAGTAAACATAAAGTACTCACAGATAGCAACAGGCTGTCGTGAGTTTACATGTAACAGGAAGTCCAACAGGATACAGCATAGGGGAAAACTTTGTACATATAAATTATTTAACTATATACACCGGTATTCTTCTTGTTATACAGGGAATGAATATAGCATTTCAACATTGGATTGTAATGGGGTTTAGGATGAGTTGGGATCAGGTATTAAGAGAAGTATGAAAGGAAAAGGTGGTGTTTTATGGCTTTTCTAAATTGTTTGAGGTCTTTAATTTCTCTTATGGTGGGTAGAAGATCATTCCAACATTTGGGAGCGAAGTAAGCGAATGCTCTTGCTGTGGTTGAGTGTGTACATTTTGTAAAGTCAGTCGGGATGATTAGAGTATTAGCTGCAACTGATCTTCTAGATCTAGTGTTAGGGGTGTGTGTGATGAGTGTGGAGATTGCTAGGGGAGCTAAGTTATTAATGGCTTTGAATGTCATAAGTAGTGCTTTGTATGTGGTCCTGCAGGATATTGGGAGCCAGTGTAAATCCTTTAAGATGGGGGTTATGTGGTCGTTCCTTGATGTACCATTGAGGATGCGGGCAGCAGCGTTCATTGCTAATTGCAGCGTGTTTAGTGTGCTTTTTGGGAGGCTGTGTAGAACTATGTTTGCATAGTCAAAGTGTGAAATGACTATGGCTTGAAAGATGGTGCGGAAGTTGTCAGGGTTGAGCATGTTTTTGAGGTTTCGGAGGGTTCTGATCTTGAAGTAGACGTTTTTCACTGTGCGGTTTATGTGTTCTTTGAAGTCCAGTCGGTGATCAAGGGTTACGCCTAGGTATTTTACGGTGGATTTAATCGGAAGCTCTGCGTCTCGTACTTTTAGAGTAGTCGGGGGTGAAAATTCTTTATTCTTGGTGATGATTAGGGCTTCTGTTTTTTTGAAGTTTATTCTCATATTCTGAGTGAGAAGCCAGTCTGTGATTGCATCAAAACACTCTGTTAGTACTGTATAATCAGGCCGAGCAAGGTTGATTGGTGTGAAAATCAGGACGTCATCTGCATAGATTAGAGAGGATACTCCAAATGAACGTGTGATCTCACATATCGGCTGCATATAGATATTAAAGAGTAGCGCCGAGAGGGAGGATCCTTGAGGGACGCCTTGTTTCAACTGGAAAGGTTTTGAGGTGTTTGATTCCGTTCGAACATGTTGCCAGCGCTCTTCGAGATAAGATTTGCACCAGTCCTATGCTAATCCCTGGATGCCCTTGCATTGGAGTCGGGTTAGGAGTTTGTTATGGTCAACAGAATCAAACGCTGCAGAGATGTCAAGGAATATTAGTGCAAAGTCTTTTTTGATATTGTCGGTTCCACAGATGAGGGTGTTGATTAATGAGGTCAGCAATGATTCAACTCCATGGGCTTCTCTGAATCCATGTTGACTGGGGTCTAGAGGTGCTGTGGTGTCTATATGTTGTTGGATCTGAATCTGTGTCACCTTCTGTATTATCTTGGATAGCAGGGGGATGCTGGAGATTGGACGGTAAGATTCTTCTTTTGTTGGGTCTAGCTGGTTGTTTTTTAGAAGAGGTCTTATGGAGGTCTGCTTAAGAGCTGATGGGAAGATTCCTGTTGTGAATGATTGATTTATGATTTTGGATATGAATGGGCTGAGCTCATGTCTCAATGCTTTTATCCATTGTGCTGGGCATGGATCGTTGGATGCAGTGGTTGTATTTATTCTGGTAATGATATCTTCGACGTGCTTTATTGAGGGGGATGTGAACTTGATGAGTGGGCTCTCATGTAAGAAGGTTTGGGTAATAGTTGGGGGTGAGGTTGTTGAGGTTTTGATGGCTTTGGCTTGGATGTAATCGGCGTACTTTTGGGGGTGTATAGCATCTTGATGTGGTGGGGTTGGCTCGGTGGTTAGTACTCTTACTAAGTTAAAGAGTTCTCGTGGCTTGTTTAGAGAGCGGTTGAGGAGATCTGAGTGATAGGTTTTTCTTCTGTTCCATACAGCTTCCCGATGCGTTTCTAGCTGTGATAGGTATGTTGCTTGATCAATGTAGTTCCGGGATTTTTGCCATTTTCTCTCTAGCTTTCTTAGGAGTATGAGGGATTTCTTTAGCTCTGGGGAGAACCATGGTAGAGATGGTCTTTTATCCGAATGTTTATCGTGTGTTGAGTGGATTTTGGGTGTAGGTGGTATCGAATATTCGTTAAAGGTGTTATTCCAGTTGGCGACAAGATCACTGATGTTGTTGGAAGGTGGATGGGAAAGCTTCGGAAGAACAGTTTTTGTGATTTCTTCTTTGTCGAAGGGTATGAAACGTCTATGGTTTGTTGGAGACCGTTTCCTGGTGTGGTTGGTTGTCTCTATTGAGCTGGATTGTTGAATGATAGAAGGCAATGATCAGACCAGGGAACTGGGGTAATGGAGAGATCAAATTTGTGGTTGTTGCTTGCATAGGTGGATGGGGTGAAGATGAGGTCAAGGGTGTTCCCACTATGGTGGGTGGGGTTGTTTACAATTTGTTCATAGTTGAGGTTGGACATTGCGTCGAAGAAGGAACAGGATGAGGTGGGTTGGAGTGAAGCGAGATTGAAGTCGCCCAGTAGCCAGTTAGGTTTGTCTGGATGCTTAGGATTGCAGGCTAAGTCGATTATGGTTGAGAGTTCTTCAGGTGAATTATTTGGGGGTCTGTAGATCAGGTTGATCATGTTGTGGTTGTTGTAGATAGAGATTACATCTAGAAGTGGTGTACTGCTGGTTTGGATTGTTCTGTATTGGAGTTCAGTCTTTGCTATAATGAGTACCCCGCCTCCTCTTTGTTAGATCTATTACATGTGTAACTTGAGTATGCTGGGGGTGTGTGAGCTGATTTAGTATGACTGTATCAGCATCAGAGAGCCAAGATTCTGTGATCAGTAATATATCTAGGTTGAGGTTAGTTATGAGGTCAGTGATGGCTGGCCATTTTTTGCGGGTAGATCGTGCGTTGATAAGGGCACATCTGAGTTCTTTTTGGGTAACTAATCTGTTGCGTTTTGTGTCGATTGCATGTTCTAAAGCTATGGGGAGTAGATGAGATTGTCTCTTGTAGTGTGGGTTTTGTGGTGAATGGAAATGGTTGTGGTAATGTTTTCTATATCTATTGTGTAGTAGCGGGATATGGTTGTTATCATGGGTGAGTGCATTAGTAACATTGAGGGTGTTAAGGAGTAGGTAGAAGCTTAGGAGGGCTAGTAGTGAGCAGGTAATGTTTTTGCCTTGTAATTCCAAGGTGGAGAATGCAGTATTAGTTTGTGAAAACTTTGCTTAGAAAGTATTTAGGGTGGTAGGTAGCAGAGGATTGGATCACATTGTTTAAATCAGTGTTATTTGAGAACATAGGATTAATAAGACAATGGTTTTGGTATATACAATTTTTCAATGAGTCAGTGAACAGGTTGTTACTATGTTTTTACAGGAGTATAGGAGTGAATACTATGTTGCAATTAAGGCAGAGAGTTGGTATGTTGTTTTTAATTAGATACAATCACTGAGTGAGCTTCTAATTATAAACCTTAGCTAATTGGAGTCAGGAAATTATGCATACATCATACAATAGATCATACAGGAAATTATGCATACATACAATAGATCCAGGTGATTTGCTCTGGAGTTAGCTCTTGTTGAGGCCTTTTGTGCCTCGCCTAAGGGCCTCGCCAAAGGGCCCTCTGGTGAGGCCCTCAGGCGCGGGCCCACAAGGCGCGGGACCGCCTGACGGTGGCTGCTTTTCTGCTGCTTCTGGTGGCTCCTCCTCCCTCTCCCACAGCCCCAATTGGGCCGGAGATCACAGCGCGGGAAGGATGCAGGCACGCTGGGAGGGCTCAACCGCAATCGGGGAGCAGAAGCTGGTGGCAGTTGTTCTCTGTCCCGAAGGACGGCGGCTGCTTTTCTGCTGCTTCTGGTGGCTCCTCCTCCCTCTCCCACAGCCCCGATTGGGCCGGAGATCACAGCGCGGGAAGGATGCAGGCCCACTGGGAGGGCTCAACCGCGATCGGGGAGCAGAGGCTGGTGGCAGTTGTTTTATGGATGGATTACCATGAAGTACTTACGTTGGCCAAGCTCCAATCTTCAGGTCACATACAGTAGCTGAATTTAAAAATAAGTTACAGATTACCAGCAACAGGTCTGCAATTTTATCTTTGAGCCCTTTAGAACTCTGAGGTGTATACCATATGGTCCTGGTTATTTGTAACTCTACAGGTTTATCAATACAAAATTAACAATTTTTGGAATTTTCTACACTTTTTTCTCTTCAAAAATTACAAATCAGTTGATTTGACTAATTTATCAGTTCCTTAGAGATTCTTCCTAATTTTTGTTAATGTTTGATGGTAAAATTCAGCAATGCTTCCAATAAGGGCATGTTACTACTTTCTTGCCCCACTAGTATTGAGAAGGCAAAATAGGACAATTACATTTAATTTATTTTGATAGTGGGGTTGCATTTTAAGGAACTGATAGTTTAAGGAGACTTTAATATGCATGTTAAAATTAGCCTGAATGAGAGAGTATCAACTTTATGCTTATTCCTTGCAGTGGCTAGTTTGGTGGAATATGAACTATCCCATGAATAAAGATAGGTGGGGCACTTTTTATTTATTTATTTATTTAGACAGATTTGTATACCATCGTATCCTATTTTAGATTTACATTTTGTGACTGACTCCTTAGGAGTGGGCGTTTCAGTCAGAAAAAAAGCACATTAGCGCATGAGAAAGTTGCGCGGGAAGCATAAGTGGCGCGCTGATGTGAAAGCACAGGAACAGAGCTACAGTACAATGGTTAAGACACTAACCAATGGTGCAGGAATCATGGGTTCAATCCCCACTGCGCCCAATGAAGAAGGCTGGCTGAGGCATTACCTATTATGGGGAAGATTGCTTTAGGAGGTATTTTATCTATATTTTAATTATCTCTTTAGAAGCTCAGATGACAAGACTTCGACTTTCATACTTTGGTCACATCATGCGAAGAGAGAGATCATTAGAGAAAGACATTATGCTTGGCAAGATAGAAGGTCAACGCAAAAGAGGAAGGCCAGCAATGAGATGGATCGATACAATAACAGCAGCTACGGGTACCAGTCTGTCAACAATGAGCCGCCTGACTGAAGACCGAACACAATTTAGGATAGCTATCCAGAGGGTCGCCATGAGTCGACTCCGACTCGATGGCACTTAACAACAACAATTATCTCTACTAGCAAACTCACTCTCAAAGCATGTTAACATAAGGCGCCCCATAAGGCACATTTTAAAGTGCACTGTCCGCCAAGGCACCCTAGAATGTTGCTTATAGGGCGCTTTATAGGGTGCCCTATGAGTTACCGCAAGGTCACAGCACTGTTTTTGATGTCAGCACTGTGCAGTTTAAGGAATGAAAATCATAAGTAGGTGCGCTGATATACAAAGAGGAGCAGCAGCAGTGTAGCATAATGGTTAAGACACTGACCAATGATGCAGGAGTCATGGGTTCAATCCCCCACTGTACCTAATGAAGAAGGCTGGTTGAAGCATTACCTGTTATAGGTAATATTGTTGTAGGTGGCATTTTATTTTTATTTTAATTAGTGCTGCCAGCAAACACACCCTCAAAGTATTGTAACATAAGGTGCTGCATAAGGCGCCTCATAGGGTACCCCAGAGGGCACATATTAAAGTGCAGTGTCCGCCACGTCACCCTACAATGTTGCTGAAAGGGCGGCCTATAGGGCGCCATATAGGGTGCCCTATGAGGCACAGCAAGGTCATAGCACTGTGTTTGATGCCAGCACTGTGCATTTAAACGCATAGAAATCTGAAGTAGGTGCGCTGACATGCAAGGAGGAACAGCAGTGTAGCACAATGGTTAAGGCACTGACTGCTGATATAGGGGTCATGAGTTTGCTCCCCAGTGTGCCTAATATGTAAGGCTGGCTGAGGCATCAGCTTTGCAATGTACGTATTGTTTCCTGCAGCACTTCATTTGTATTTTATTAATTGCTTTCAGCAAACATGCCCTCACGTGCCGTAACTGAAGGTGCCGCATAAGGCACCCTATAAGGCACTCCATAGGGCACATTATAAAGTGCACTGTCCGCCATGGCACCCTAAAATGTCCCCTATAGGGCACCCTATAAGTCGCTCCACAGGATAACATATAGTGCACCTTATATGGACGGTAACCATAAGGTGCCCTATAAAGCGCCCTCTGAGGCACCTTATGGGTACAGTACGCAGAGAGTGTTTTTGCTGGCAGCAATAATGTACATTAAAAAAAGATAATGCTTTGAGCAGCCCTATCAAATAACCCCACTGTGGGTTTAGAACCAATGACCTCTGGCTCCACAGGCAGCAAAGTAACCAGTGGGCTACAACTCTATAGCTGCTAGCAAGCCCTTGGCTGGCTGTAGAGGGACTGTAAATCACCACACAGCCAGTCTGCTGTGGTCACCAGGATAGGGTTAGGCCATCCGTACCCATGATGCACTGCACATGCAAATCAGCTGTCCACAGATGAACACAAGATGGGATATGCACCCCCACAGCACCTTGGCCTGGTAGGGGGAACTGACCATGTCCACCCCCACAGCACCTTGGCCTGGTAGGGGGTACTGACCGTGTGTGTTACTGGCACAGAGTAGCTACACACCGTCATATTGTGTGGGTACTGTGCTCACCCTGAGTGTGCGGTGGGGCACCCAGCACCAGGTCCACAGCACCTTCCATGACAGAAATAGGCCATGCTGTAGGTCCCCAGCAGTGCTAATGTATGAGATAGGTAGTTTCTGCAGAAGCACCTTGGATATATATATCTATCTATCTGTCTGTCTGTCTCAGTCAGGTGTAGCCTCCATGGACCCCTCAGAAGATAATGTACCACCACCACCACCACCCTCCTTCTCCAGGGCTGACGGTGGTAAACAGGGTCTCCCATCAACAGATGCACATTCTACTTCCCTGCAATGGTGGCAGTAGAGGGGACCATCAACCCTGGTCCTGCTGGGGAACAGACACCCTACAGAGCAGTCAATGCAGCTCTGTACACACCCATAACACAATAGCAGACAGACATTAGGCCTGGATATGCTAAGCTGCACCCCCACCACTATCTGATATTCTCCTGCAGCAAGCCTTCAGCCGCTGCACCCTGCAAGGCGACCCATCAAGACACATACCAGCTGCAAACAGTCTGCTAGCTAGTCCATAGTGCTTGTTCCTGGTGGAAATGCATGCACCCAGAACTGGGATGTCAGCATACACAACAAGCAGATAAGTCAGAGACTGGGCTCCAAAAGGAAAACCATAAATATCACATGAAAGAAATACTATACAGCACTATGGGGGTGCCTAGCCATGCTGTGGTCACTGCACAGTCAGGGTGAGAGTGATCTCCCGCCAGGACATGCTGAGGCCACTAAAATGTCCCAGCCAGTACCCTATACCCTGTGCAGATGCATCCTGGCCAGGCCACCCTGTCCAGGCTATACCCATGGTACCTTGCTCCTCATTATGCACAATGGCAGGCCAATACTGGCAACAGTGCTGACAGTGTGGACTGTGGAGGGTGTTTGCAGCTACCACACACTGGATAGACAGACAGACACCCCCACACCTATGCCAGCATTGTGCTACTATAGAGGAGTTTAGCAGCCCTGGCCATCACACCAGTCCTGAGCACAGTACAGGCATGGATATGGTACGCAATACTGTTGGGGGTCACTCCCCAGGGTGGTAAACACTGTCAGAGACCAGACCTGAAGCACACACCACAGACATCAGAAAGGTTGTTATGATGGAGCTCAATCAGCAAACTGTGCTTAACGTAGGAATTGCTATCTGCCAGTAATCATAGCAAACGTTTGATAGCTGTGTACTGTATACCCAGGTGTAGGGTGGCATTGCTAAGGTATGCAAGTGCTAGTATTGGGAGATGCACGCAGGGCCCAATGTCCTGCACCTCCAGGAGGCATTGGCCAATGGGGCCTGTGTGTGTGTGTGTGGGTGTGTCTGCCCCTGTTGGCTGCTGCTTTACGGCAGAGGTTCCCAACTCCAGTCCTGGTGTGCAAAACACTGTTCGGGTTTTCATGCTGTCCCTCATGAATATGCATGAGATACATCTGCATACCATGGTGGTGGTGCATAGATATGCAGCACAGGCATCTTTATTAGAGGCAGCATGGAACCTGAATGGTGTTTGGCCCTCCAGGACTGCATTTGGGAGACTCTGCTCTAGGTAATGCGCCTGTTTATGGTGTCTGTGCTAGGTGGGGTAAAATATAGGCGTATTAACCATGCGTATGTTCTCTGCAATAAAGGTTTGTCCTTACTATCAGGGTTTAGTTGTGGGAAAAATATGTGGACTGGATTGGCAGTAGCCCCAACTGGGCTTTGAACCTGTGACCTTCTGTTCTTGCACACACTGTCTGTGTGCACTGCACCACCATGTTGCCACATATATACTGCATTCCCTGGGGAGTCCATGACTGCACATCCGACAGGGCCTGTTTGTTGCAGTGCACGGCACCCACCTGGACAGGGCTAGGCCATGGTCTGCTGTTGCCACCAGCTGCTGCCACCTCCACCACCAGTACCGCTCCATCCTTAGATTGGAGACAGCATAAACCCTGAAGGATTTGTGGCCCTCCAGGACTGCATTTGGGGGAATCTGCTCTAGGTAATGTGCATGTTTCTGGTGTCTGTGCTCTGTAGGGTAAAATAGAGGTGTTTGAGCCATGCTTATGTTCTCTGCAATAAAGGTTAGTCTTTACTATCACAATATAGTTGTGGGTAAAATATGGGGACTGGATTGGCAGGAGCCCCAGCTGGGGCTTGAACCTGTGACCTTCTGTCTCAAAACACACTGGTTGTGTGCACTGCACCACCATGTTGCCACAGAGGCAGTGCATTCCCTGATGATACCATGAAGGTTTGTCCGGCAGGGCCTGTCTGTTGCAGTGCATTGCACCCACCTACACAGGGCTAGGCCATGGTCTGCTCTGGGCAGCTGCCACTGCCCCCCTTCACCTCCAGTACTCCTGTGCCACCATGCTGACATGCCCTTCTGCTGGTGGTGCTGGTGGTACGCAGTCTCAGGCCATCCTGTGTGCGGGTAGGCGGCTGCCTATGGTGCGGGTTCTGGGGTAGGGGTGCCTGCATATCTGTCCCCAATCACTGCCTGCCAATTTCTGTGCCCTTGGGGGAACCTGCTGGGTACTGTCCCCTGTGACACTGTGCTAAACACTCTCGTGCCTATGTTGGGCCCTCATCAGTTGCTGTCTGGCTGCTGTTCAGTTTCAGCATTCCTAAGTGCCACCTAGGCATCTGCCTAGTCTGCACTGTGCCCCAGCTGCAACACTGCATGTGCCGCCTGCAGCCCTCTGAATCCCCTTTCCCAGCATCTGTCCAGTTGCCCATTCCGACCTGCCCGCTCTGCTTTTGTGGAACATGTGCATGCCATAGGTAACCTGTCCAATGGAGAGGGAAACCCTGATCAGTGTTATTTCACTCCGGGATCATTCACCTTGTATGGGGACGGAGCGTAGACCCTTCTAAAATTCATATTTATTTTTTGGGGCTTTGTTGGGAGTGATTTTTGATGTTTCCCATTACTCTCAGTATTTCCCAGCTTGCTTATAATTTTTTTATATTTTGTTGGGGTCATTTTTAATGTTTATTTGCCCTTTTGTTCCGTGCACATGTATCACACTGCTCACTGGTTTTAGGTTTCCCTGGTTTTGCTGTACATTGCTGACAGAAATGGTTTCTCTTCCCTTTAAATCGGCTCTACCGCGAGGTTTTCACTCGCGGTATTTTTTTGCTTGAATTTCAGCCCTGCTCGTGTGCGGGGAGCCTCTCCCCTCCCACTCTCCACCCATTGGCCCCGTCTCTTCGCCCCTGGGGAGCCTTCCTCCGCCCTCCAAGAGCCTTTCCACGCCTTTATAGCACATCAGCGCGCCGTGCACATGAGCGGGCGCATTTTAGTGCGGCGCGCACGTGTGCGGGGCACAAAAATGCATCATTAGCGTGCGCTAAGGTACCTTAGCGCACTCTATTATGTGCCGCGCACTTGAGCGCAGTTTAGTAAACATACCCCTTAATCTTGAAATAAGATTTTGAAGTCAAGGAGGAAAAACAAGTACCTTGGTGCTGCTGTACAAACACTTGCTCGCAGCACTATCATGCCACATTCCCAATATAAAATTCTTTTTCACAAGTACTTTAAGAGGGTAATTTTATAAGGATCACCTAGTTTGTGCATTCTAATGTACAGATCATGCCTATTTATAAAGCAGGTGCCTACTTTTCTTTATAACATAGAATCATAAGTTATAAGATTGCATGCTAAACCTAGGGGCAAGCACTTATGCCAGCCCTAGACTTGGTGTAAATGCGTACTTAGATTTGTAAAGAATGTTACAGTATTTTATGACTTACGTGTGTAAATTTGCACTCTGCCTATACTCTGCCCAGAAGTATGTGTATAAGTGCCCATCCTCGTACATAAGTCATTGAAAGCAGCTAACTTGCATGCATTGACAGCGTGTAACTTTTCACAGCTCATTATAAGGTCACCTCCTAAATGTCTAGGGGGCATGTTTACTAAACGGCGCACCTGTGCGGGGCGCACCTGAGCGCCCTAAAATGATGCATTTAAGTGCTCTTAAACGCCCCGTACACGTGCGGGTCACATTAACGGGCCCCGCACACGTACGCCGAAAACGCGCACGTTTGCGGGGCGCTCATGTGCGATAGAGGTGTGGAAAGGCGAAATGAGGGCGGAGGAAGGCCCCCGAGGGGCGGAGAGACGGGGTCAATGGGTGGAATGTGGGAGGGGAGAGACTCCCCGCACAGGAGCGTGCCCGAATTTACAAGGAAAAAATACCGCGAGTGAAACACTCGCGGTAGAGCGCATTTAAAGGGAAGAGAAACCATTTCCGTCAGCAATGTACAGCAAAATCGGGGAAACCTAAAAGACGTGAGCAGTGTGATACATGTGCACAGAACAAAATAGCAAACATGATATGAAAATGACCACAATAAATTCAAAGAAAATTATAATCCAGCTGAGCAACAGTGATATTAATGGGCAACCATACAAAACACTCCCAGGAAAGCTCCAAAAAAAAGAAATGATTTTTGGAAGGGTCTACGCTCCGTAGACTCATTCAAAAGCACTGCATTTTAATGGAGCTTTCCTGGGAGTGTTTTCTAGGTTGCCCATTGATATCACTGTTGCGCAGCTTGGTTATGGTTTCCCTCCCCTTTTTTGGAGGGCATTTGTGAGGTTTATTTGCACCTTTGTCCCCATACAAGGTCAACGAGCCCACAGTAAAATTGTGAAGAGCAGGGTGTCTGACTCGTGCGGCCAGGTATCACATCTCCAGAGACTGCACTGTTTCTGTGGCCACAGTGTGGTGCAGCGGACACAGCCAGTACCTGTAGGACCAGAGAACCACAGGTTCAAAACCCAGCTGGGGCACCTGCCAACCCAGTCCCCATCATGTTACCCACCACTAAACAGTGAGAATACAGACACTCTTTTATTGCAGAGAACATAAGCATGGTCCCAACACCTATATTTTACCTACACCGCACACAAACCATAACAATGGGCATTGCCTACAGCCAAGTCCCCCAAAGTCAGTCCTGGTGTGCTACAACTCACTCAGGTCATATGTTTTTCCCAGATAGGAACATGTCTGCATGTTTGCGGAAGGGTACAGGTGGCGGAGGGGGCAGTGGCTGCAAACCACAGCAGACAGTGGCCTAGGCCTGTGCAGGCTGGCACCGTCCACCACAACAGACAGGCTCTGTCGGATGTACAGTCATGTACTCCCCAGGGAACACAACATATCTGTGGCAAAACAGTGGTGCAGTGCACACAGACAGTGTGTGCAGGAACAGATGGTCACAGGTTCAAAGCCCAGCTGGGGCTACTGCCAATCCAGTCCACATATTTTTCCTACAACTAAACCGTGATAGTAAGGACAAAACTGTATAGCTAGGAACATATGCATGATTAATACACCTATATTTTACCACAGCACTCACAGACACCATAAACAGGCGCATTATCTGGAGCAGAGTCTCCCAAATGCAGTCCTGGAGGGCCCCACACCATTCAGGTTCCATGCTGCCTCTAACAAAGATGCCTGTGCTGCATAGCTATGCACCACCCCCATGGTATGCAGATGTAGCTCATGCATATGTATGAGGGATAGCATGAAAACCAGAACAGTGTGTGGAACACCAAGACTGGATTTGGGGAACTCTGTGAAATGGGTTTTCCAGATAAGGACATGTCTGCATGTTGGCTGAGGGGTACAGGTGGTGGAGGGGGCATTGGCTGAAAGACACAGCAGACAGTACAGTAGGCGTGTGCAGTCTGGCACCGTCCACCACAACAGACATGCTCTGTTGGATGTACAGTCATGGACTCCCCTGGGAATGCAGCATATATGTTGCAAAACGTTGGTGCAGTGGATACAGACAGTGTGTGCAATAACAGAAGGTCACAGGTTCAAATCCTGTATGTGGCTCCTGGCCAACTAGGTCACATAATTGTACCCCTCTAAAACAAGCCAGTAAAGAGTGGCTATTTGCTGATGAGAACCTAAGATCGTATCCCATATGTGTAGTTTTCCTTCAACAGTAGCCACCACATAAGCATGTGCATCACCTACAGCAGAGTCAACCAAATGCAGTCCTGGAGTGTCAATTGTTAGTTAAGTTTTATGCAGTCTCCAATATAAGGCCATGTGAGCATGTTGACGGCAGAGCAATTGGTGGCAGCTGTCGACAGCACACCATGGCATACTCCTTTTTAAGTGGGTGGTATGGAGTGCAACAGACAGGGTCAGTGTGACAAACACCCATGCATATCCCTGGGAATGCACTGACTCTGTTGCAAGACGGTGGTGCAAAGCACACAGCCATTGCCCTCAGGAGGTGAAGGTCACAAGTTCAAATCCTGTGTGTCGTCCCTGGCCAAAAAGCCCCCACGATGTGACATCGCACAATTTTAAGAAACATAAAATAATCTGTAGTGCAGGTAATGCAAAGATGGCCAATACATGTATTTTTTCTGAGAAAGTGTACATATATGAGAAACATGTGCATCACATAGAGCAGTTTCACTCAAATGCAGTCCTGAAGTGCCTCAAATCATGCACATCTTATGATGTGTCAAATAAAGATGGTGTTGTTCAATGTAATGTGTTGGTCCATGGTATGCAGATATATCTCATGCATATTCCGTAGGCACACTTGGGAAAAATGAACAGTGTCTGACTCAACAGGACTGTATTTGGGTACCTCTGCCGGACAGTACTGGCCATCAGGAGAATAAATGAATAGACCCACAGGCTCCATGATCCAAAGCCTATTGGATATACATGATATTGGGCCTTGCGTACATCTCACACAAGTAGTAAGTGTGCACCTTAGCGCTGTCACCATAAACCTGGTAATTCAATACACATATAGCAACATGTTGAACAGATTAGTAGCAGATATCAATTTCTAGGTAAAGCACAATATGGTGATTGAGTGTTATGACACCAATATGTTTGATGTTTGTGGAGTGTGTCTCACGTCTGGTGTTCGACAATGTGTCCCACATTGGGGTGTGACAGCAACAGTATTGCATACCATAGCTATGCCTGCACTGTGTCCAGGACTGCTGAGTTGGCCTAGACTGCAAAAGCTATCTATAGTAGCACAGTGATGGCCTAGCTGTGGGATTGTGTGTCTGTACATCCAGTGTGTGATGTCTGCAAGACCTTACTCAGCCCACAATGTTTGTACTGTGTCCAGTATTAGCTTGCCAATGTGCATAATGAGGAGCTAGGTATTGTGGGTATACCCCCGACAGGCTGGCCTGGGCTGGATGCATGAGCGCAGAACATAGGGCAATGTAGCAGACATCGTAGTGTGTGGTCATCAGCAGCATGGACAAGGTAGCCCCTGCATGTCCTCCTGGAAGGTCACTCTCACCCTGACTAAGCAGTTACCATGGCGTGGCTAGGGCAGCCATAGTGCCAACAGCATCTCTTGTAAGTGATATGTATGGGTTTCCTTTTGGTGCCGAATCACTTGCTAAACTGCTTGGTGATTGTGCAGACATCCCAGTTTTGGGTGCGCACATTTCCTCCAGTAGTATGCACTATGGGCTATCTAGCAGACCGAATGCATCTAGTATGTGTAAGGTTGCCACACCTTCAGGGGTGCATCGGCTGCAGTGTTCCACTATTTGCTGGAGGACAATGTCAGATAGTGGTGGTGTGCTGCTGATCATTTTTAGGCCTGCCATTTGTCTGCTGTCACCTTATGGATGTGCATAGAAATCCATGCACCACGTTTATGTTTGGTTTTAGGTTTATCTTCTCTCAGCTGGACCCAGTTTATCATTTCCCACCAGCAGCGCCATTGCAGTATTGTGGATGTGTTGTTGGGTGATTATGCGTTACAGTGATTAATGTATGGGTTGTTACTGAAGCCGTCTATCTGTCCAACCCACCTTCCACCCCCTCAATTACATAACATATGTGGGCATTGGCACCACACAGCATAAGACCAATGTGGGTGCTGCAAATTGCTGAAGGTGTAAACGTCACAGAGAAATATCAGATGGCCACAAGTGTATTTGGCAGTGCATCTACAACAACTACCCATCACACAGTGTCACTGATGTGGACCTACACCATAGCCTATCCCACCTAAGCTAGGTGCTGAGGACATGGTGCTGTGTGTCCACTCTCAATCTCAGGGTGAGCACGTGACCCACACAATGTAACAGTCAATAGCAACTCTGTGTCATCAACCTACACGTTCAGTAATTATATACAGGTTGAGGTGGGTATCTGGCTGCATAAATCATCTTGCTGTTATTTGTAGACGGATGATTTACATGTGCAGTGCATCATGGGTATGTGTGGTTAACCCCATCTTGGTAAAGAAAGCCAACAGGTCATGTGTTGGCCTGTAGTCCACCTGCAGGCAGCCAGGGGTGTATTAGCAGCTATGGCAGTGGTTCTGACCCAGTCCTCCCTGAAAGCCTAGGCAAGATGGGTGTTTATGATCGCACAAATTAAGATGCAAGATATATATAAGTAATCGCGATCTTTTGTCAAGCTGAGTGGTGTGTGGCCCTCCAGGACTGCTTGTCAACACTCCTGGACAACACCTCTGTCATCAACCATTGTAAGTGGCCAAGGTGCTGATGTTTAAGACATCAAAAAGGTCAGATAGAATGTGTAGCATGCATCTTTGCCTGTCACCACCAACAACATAGTTTTTCAGTATACAACTGCATGGTGGTGGTGAGAAATTACAAAGTATGTGACACAGTCTATCTATGCCTTCCATGTCTATGTCATCTGTGCTTTGCACACTCACACGCCTAAATGACAGAGGTGTAAGGCAGGTGTCCTCAGAGCCAGACCTATCGAGCCACAAAACACTCAGGTTGCAGGATAGCTCTGATGCATAGCGATCTCATGTGTAGTCATTAGGCCTATCCAGATTACCAGACAGACCAAGGGGTTCAAGGAGGACTGCTCCACAACCGCAGAGCTATGGAGAGGTGGGTCACCTGTGATCTCACAGTGTCTTGAGGCAAAAGTCATGCATCTGATCCCACAGTTGAGTAATGTGACATGTGTATCTGAGGCTTGTGTCATATATTACGTCATTTGCTACTGCCAACAACACCCTCAGTGCTGTAGCCTGAACCTTCATCAAACGCACCCTATACGGTGGCAGAACTGGAACATGAGAAGGTGCTGTGGCGGAGACTGCAACTCATAATGCACTCTCTGGAGTGGCTCATAGAGGATCAGATGTGCCATCCAAGATTATTGCAATGTCACAGTGTGTTTGCTGTCAGAAGAAAAACCATAACCCAAGGACACACAAACCACTGCTGATATTAGAGAGTAATGTCCCAGCAAGTCATATTGATTAGGCAGACTGTGTAAAGGGAAACAGTAGGTCTGTACCATAAGGAGAATTGGCAAATAATGTGGCACACGTCAGCCAGAATGTCTGTATGTCAGAACACCTACTTAAAATCAACGTGCTTGTCTGTCTCATGGCAAACTCCATCAGCTCAGTATGTGTGTTACGCAACCTAATGTGTATGTAGACTGTCCAGATAGAAACGGCCCCCAGCCCCTCCCCCCCCTTATGCCATCCCGAACATCATTGCTGGCCGCACATTGAGATGAACTACTGAACATGATATATTGGGACTCATAGCTCCACATCACCAGGATGACTGTTAGACCACTCTGTTGTGCTGTGTGGTCTCCTGTGGATAGGGAGTGTATGTGGTCTACCTTAAGCACACACAACCATATCACCATGGTGACTGATATGCCACTGTGATGGCCTCCATGACGCATGGGGATAGGGAGGCTGTATTAAACGGTGCAAGCACACACAAACATATTTCACGGTTGACGTATAGCGCACTTTGATGGGTCTCAATGACACCTTGTTGTGTTTGCATATGTAGTGTCACTCATTGCAATGTCAAAGCCATAGTACATCACGTCATACGAAAGCCTAAGAAACATTGTGGAAGTGTTGATTACTTCAAGTCCAAAATGTGTAGACACGATATGATCACAAACTATCTTATGTGTCTAAAATAGGTGTCACTCACCAGTGTATATGCTAATTGTGCTGCGAATGTGCATATGTCTATGCGCTGAAATGCGTATTTGCGGTGCGCATATGTACATAATACGTCACGCAGCAGCGCCAGTTGCGTGGCGTACATGGCTGTAAACCAGTTGAAAAATGGGCCAGCTGCGGTGCGCAGTCACACGTATGACGTTGTTAAACTATGGTCGTTGCGCAGATGGACATCATAGGTTGCTATACGTTGCGTTTCGGAACGCAGATGGACGTTTGACATCGCTAAACCGCGCCATTTGCGGGGCACAGTTGTACGTAAGACGTCACTAATCTGCGCCAGTTGCGGCGCGCATGCGCCAGTTGCGGCGCGCATGCGCGCGTGAATAACGCTGCGTGCAAGCACATGACAGTATCGGAAAATGGCGCCCACACAAAGGAAGCCCTCCTTTACTCCACGCGAGCTGCGCTCCCTGGCCCGGCTGATTGCCAACAGGCAAGAGAAGCTGTTCCCCGGGCCCAGCAGGCAAAGGGACAGCTCCAAGGTCCGCAGGGCATGGGAGCGGCTACAGAGAAGATTTAATCGCCTCGCTGAATACCCAAGGGAGGTAAGTGTATGGGGGCAACTCATTGGAATCAGATATGTAGCCTGTGTCCATTGCAGATGTCCATGCTGGTAATATAAGGTTTTGTGAGTCAGGAATATCCAGCAGATGACCAGAAATCACATAATGTCTGTGTATCATATGTGACTGCTTTGTCCTGTACCCTGGTGTTGCTGGTAATGGTCACAGAGGTTCTGATGCTATGGAATCTGCTGCTGTGGCCCTGCAACAACATGCATGAGGAATGTACGCCCATAAATCACCCTCAATCCATCAATACCACATCATATGGATATGGTGGGATGTGGATCTGGATCCAAACACCTTGTGTACAGCAATAGGCCATGTGACATGTAGCATTACTGGTATGTAAGTCCACCCGGTGATATGGGTTACTAAACAAACGTTGTTGAATAGGCCCCCCCCCCCCCAATCCCCAGGGGTCCTGAGAGCTCATCACAGTGGCCTATCCATCACCCTTGAGATATGGTTCTGTGTGTGTAGACAATTGAAGATATATCCATCCTATCCCCATAAGACTACTGAGACCATCACAGTGAGTCACCTGTCACCCTGGCTAGATGTTGTTGTGTGCTGAAACAGTTTGCATTAGCCACCCTATCCCCAGGAGAAGACAGAGCCCATCACAGTGGGTCGCCTGTCATCCAGGGGATATGGTTGTGTGTGCTGAAACAGTTTGCATGAGCCACCCTATCCCCAGGAGAAGACAGAGCCCATCACAGTGGGTCGCCTGTCATCCAGGGGATATGGTTGTGTGTGATGAACCAGTTTGAATGAGCCACCCTATCCCCAGGAGAACACAGAGCCCATCACAGTGGGTCGGCTGTCATCCAGGGGATATGGTTGTGTGTGCTGAAAGAGTTTGCATTAGCCACCCTATCCCCAGGAGAAGACAGAGCCCATCACAGTGGGTTACCTGTCACCCTGGCTAGATGTTGATGTGTGCTGAAAGAGTTTGCATTAGCCACCCTATCCCCAGGAGAAGACAGAGCCCATCACAGTGGGTTACCTGTCACCCTGGCTAGATGTTTATGTGTGCTGAAACAGTTTGCATTAGCCACCCTATCCGCAGGAGAAGACAGAGCCCATCACAGTGGGTTACCTGTCACCCTGGCTAGATGTTGATGTGTGCTGAAACAGTTTGCATTAGCCACCCTATCCCCAGGAGAAGACAGAGCCCATCACAGTGGGTTACCTGTCACCCTGGCTAGATGTTGATGTGTGCTGAAACAGTTTGCATTAGCCACCCTATCCCCAGGAGAAGACAGAGCCCATCACAGTGGGTCACCTGTCATCCAGGGGATATGGTTGTGTGTGCTGAAACAGTTTGCATTAGCCACCCTATCCCCAGGAGAAGACAGAGCCCATCACAGTGGGTCACCTGTCATCCAGGGGATATGGTTGTGTGTGCTGAAACAGTTTGCATGAGCCACCCTATCCCCAGGAGAAGACAGAGCCCATCACAGTGGGTCACCTGTCATCCTGGCTAGATGTTGCTGTGTGCTGAAACAGTTTGCATTAGCCACCCTATCCCCAGGAGAAGACAGAGCCCATCACAGTGGGTCACCTGTCAACCAGGGGATATGTTTGTGTGTGCTGAAACAGTTTGCATTAGCCACCCTATCCCCAGGAGAAGACAGAGCCCATCACAGTGGGTCACCTGTCATCCAGGGGATATGGTTGTGTGTGCTGAAACAGTTTGCATTAGCCACCCTATCCCCAGGAGAAGACAGAGCCCATCACAGTGGGTCACCTGTTATCCTGGCTAGATGTTGGTGTGTGCTGAAACACTTTGCATTAGCCACCCTATCCCCAGGAGAAGACAGAGCCCATCACAGTGGGTCGCCTGTCATCCAGGGGATATGGTTGTGTGTGCTGAAAGAGTTTGCATTAGCCACCCTATCCCCAGGAGAAGACAGAGCCCATCACAGTGGGTTACCTGTCACCCTGGCTAGATGTTGATGTGTGCTGAAACAGTTTGCATTAGCCACCCTATCCCCAGGAGAAGACAGAGCCCATCACAGTGGGTTACCTGTCACCCTGGCTAGATGTTGATGTGTGCTGAAACAGTTTGCATTAGCCACCCTATCCCCAGGAGAAGACAGAGCCCATCACAGTGGGTTACCTGTCACCCTGGCTAGATGTTGATGTGTGCTGAAACAGTTTGCATTAGCCACCCTATCCCCAGGAGAAGACAGAGCCCATCACAGTGGGTTACCTGTCACCCTGGCTAGATTTTGATGTGTGCTGAAACAGTTTGCATTAGCCACCCTATCCCCAGGAGAAGACAGAGCCCATCACAGTGGGTTACCTGTCACCCTGGCTAGATGTTGATGTGTGCTGAAACAGTTTGCATTAGCCACCCTATCCCCAGGAGAAGACAGAGCCCATCACAGTGGGTCGCCTGTCATCCAGGGGATATGGTTGTGTGTGCTGAAACAGTTTGCATGAGCCACCCTATCCCCAGGAGAAGACAGAGCCCATCAAAGTGGGTCACCTGTCATCCTGGCTAGATGTTGTTGTGTGCTGAAACACTTTGCATTAGCCACCCTATCCCCAGGAGAAGACAGAGCCCATCACAGTGGGTCACCTGTCACCCTGGCTAGATGTTGTTGTGTGCTGAAACAGTTTGCATTAGCCACCCTATCCCCAGGAGAAGACAGAGCCCATCACAGTGGGTCACCTGTCATCCAGGGGATATGGTTGTGTGTGCTGAAACAGTTTGCATGAGCCACCCTATCCCCAGGAGAAGACAGAGCCCATCACAGTGGGTCACCTGTCATCCAGGGGATATGGTTGTGTGTGCTGAAACAGTTTGCATGAGCCACCCTATCCCCAGGAGAAGACAGAGCCCATCACAGTGGGTCACCTGTCATCCTGGCTAGATGTTGTTGTGTGCTGAAACACTTTGCATTAGCCACCCTATCCCCAGGAGAAGACAGAGCCCATCACAGTGGGTCACCTGTCACCCTGGCTAGATGTTGATGTGTGCTGAAACAGTTTGCATTAGCCACCCTATCCCCAGGAGAAGACAGAGCCCATCACAGTGGGTCGCCTGTCATCCAGGGGATATGGTTGTGTGTGCTGAAACAGTTTGCATGAGCCACCCTATCCCCAGGAGAAGACAGAGCCCATCACAGTGGGTCACCTGTCATCCAGGGGATATGGTTGTGTGTGCTGAAACAGTTTGCATGAGCCACCCTATCCCCAGGAGAAGACAGAGCCCATCACAGTGGGTCACCTGTCATCCTGGCTAGATGTTGCTGTGTGCTGAAACACTTTGCATTAGCCACCCTATCCCCAGGAGAAGACAGAGCCCATCACAGTGGGTCACCTGTCATCCAGGGGATATGGTTGTGTGTGCTGAAACAGTTTGCATTAGCCTCCCCATCCCCACGAGGGCACCACTGTGTGTTACCACTCATCCTGGTGATCTTGGTCTGTTTACTGTAAAGGTGGTAAACATTCTCCCTATCCCCTGCGGTGCAGAGATCGCATCATCGTGAACATTTACTCAAACGTCATATATGGTCTGTGTGCCCCGACAATTTCATACATCCACCCTATCAGCAGCAGACCAGACAGCCCCTCACAGTGTGTTCCCATTCATCCTGGTGACATCAGTGTGTCATTTAAAAGGTCAGAACGTAATCCATATCCCAAGGGGTGTGTACAGCTCATCACAGTGGTGTATCAGTCACCCGTAAGATATGGTCTGTGTGACCAGACAATGTCATACATCCACCCTAACACCAGGGGAACAGAGAGGCCATCACACTGTGTTCCCATTCATCATGGTGATATTGCTGTGTGGAATGTAACAGGTCAAACCAGTCTCCGTATCCCCAGGGGTGTGGAGAGTTCATCACAGTGGGCTATCAGTCACCCTTACTATATGATCTGTGTGCCTAGGCAATTTCATACATCGACCCCATCATTAGCAGACTACATAGGCAATCACAGTGTGTTCCCAGTCATCCTGGAGATATTGTTGTGTGTAATGTAAAGTTGAAGAACATACTCCCTATCATCAGGGGTGCTGAGAGGTCATCACAGTGCTCTATTGGTCACCCTGTGGATATGGTTGTGTGTGGCAACACAATATAGTACATCCACCCTATCCCCAGGAGAATACAGAGCCCATCACAGTGGGTTCCCTGTTCACATCGTGGTATTGGGTAGTGTAATGTAAAAGGTCCAAAACGTCTCGTTATCCACAGGTGTGCTGTGAGGTCATCACAGTGGCGTAACAATCACCCTGGAGATATGGTTGTGTGTGTTCTCACAGCTTCCTTTGTTCTCCCTATCCCCTGGAGTGCACGGAGCCCATCACACTGGGTCATCTATCACCCTGGAGATATGGTTGTGTGTGCTTTAACAGTTTGCTGTGTTCCCCTATCCCGCGGGTCCAGGCAGCCCATCACACTGGGTCATCTGGCACCATGGAGATATGGTTGTGTGTGCTACAACAGTTTGCTTTACCCTCCCTATCCCCTGGAGTGCACGGAGCCCATCACACTGGGTCATCTATCACCCTGGATATGGTTGTGTGTGCTTTAACAGTGTGCTGTGTTCCCCCTATCCCGTGGGTCCAGGCAGCCCATCACACTGGGTCATCTGGCACCATGGAGATATGGTTGTGTGTGCTACAACAGTTTGCTTTACCCTCCCTATCCCCTGGAGTGCACGGAGCCCATCACACTGGGTCATCTATCACCCTGGAGATATGGTTGTGTGTGCTTTAACAGTGTGCTGTGTTCCCCCTATCCCGTGGGTCCAGGCAGCCCATCACACTGGGTCATCTGGCACCATGGAGATATGGTTGCGTGTGCTACAACAGTTTGCTTTACCCTCCCTATTCCCTGGAGTGCACGGAGCCCATCACACTGGGTCATCTATCACCCTGGAGATATGGTTGTGTGTGCTTTAACAGTGTGCTGTGTTCCCCCTATCCCGTGGGTCCAGGCAGCCCATCACACTGGGTCATCTGGCACCATGGAGATATGGTTGTGTGTGCTACAACAGTTTGCTTTACCCTCCCTATCCCCTGGAGTGCACGGAGCCCATCACACTGGGTCATCTATCACCCTGGAGATATGGTTGTGTGTGCTTTAACAGTGTGCTGTGTTCCCCCTATCCCGTGGGTCCAGGCAGCCCATCACACTGGGTCATCTGGCACCATGGAGATATGGTTGTGTGTGCTACAACAGTTTGCTTTACCCTCCCTATCCCCTGGAGTGCACGGAGCCCATCACACTGGGTCATCTATCACCCTGGAGATATGGTTGTGTGTGCTTTAACAGTGTGCTGTGTTCCCCCTATCCCGTGGGTCCAGGCAGCCCATCACACTGGGTCATCTGGCACCATGGAGATATGGTTGTGTGTGCTACAACAGTTTGCTTTACCCTCCCTATCCCCTGGAGTGCACGGAGCCCATCACACTGGGTCATCTATCACCCTGGAGATATGGTTGTGTGTGCTTTAACAGTTTGCTGTGTTCCCCTATCCCGTGGGTCCAGGCAGCCCATCACACTGGGTCATCTGGCACCATAGAGATATGGTTGTGTGTGACTAACAAGTTATATGCATTCCCAATATCCCCAGGATTCCAGTGACTATGGTAATGTGTCCTGTTAGTCACCCACTTGCTATGGTGTATGGAGCTGATGATGTGTGTTCGGATACACCACCCCCAGGGGGCCAAATACCGGCATGCAATGGTGGGTATGTTAGAAAGATATTGTGTTTGTTCATGGCACAGAGGTTGTACGTACCCCATAGTTTTGGAGGTCAATATATCATCACACATGTCTCCGATGTCTGCAGATGATATGGCAGGGGACGATGTTTATGTGTGTAACAGCACCCCATCCCCATGAAACATGTCAGAAGCTAACAAACACCTGCAACAGATCTATGTCCCCACACCATCATGCAAATGTTGTTTCAGCATTTATACACATAATAGAAAGCCAAACCTATGACACACATGGACATCAGTGATGTTCTTCCAATGATCAACTCAGCAGGTGTGGTTGACCAACACATACATAGAACTACACATGACCACTGTTGTTCACAGATGTTATGGTGATATTGCCCATGTCTATGGTGTTGTAAACACACATGTGGTCTGCACAGCAGGGCTACGGCCTACAAAGATAGCAATCTTCCATTGCTCATACAGGGTCAATCCCACCCCCCACCCACATTATGCACATGTGAGGACATATGTCTGTTGTCCATGGCGATCCCCAATGACATGTGATGAACTATGCTATACATGAGACACACACACAACAGTGTGGCTGTAGCAGCAAAACATTGCCCACACGGCTGTGTGTTGTTATGGGTGACCCAGCAGAAGGTTGATATGTCACTAATGCACCCAACCTTTCAATTACCATCAACAGGTTGAGGATCTCCGGAAGAAGGGCAGGGAGCTGCGCCACCACCATGCCGGCTACCTGCAGCGAATCCAGGGTGAGAGCTCCCCAAAGGTTGCATCTGAGTGTTCTCAAAGTGTCACATCAGTAACAGATGTTGCAGTTGCCAGAAAAACCTGTGTGGCCACTGCATATGTAGACGTGCTGTATGTGAGACCTAACAGAGTTCCTATGCTTGTCGACCTCCACAGATGGTGATGTCCCAGAGGATCTGCCCACAACCTCCGCACCCCTCCTGAGACGTCCCCCCACACCACATGCAGACGAGGTGGTGGTCCTCATCACATCGGAGGAGGGGGAAGAGGAGGAGGAAGATGAGGAGGAGGAGGAGGAGGATGAGGAGGAGGTGGTGGTGGAGGCGCAGACACTTTCACCTGCATCAGATGTCCCCCACCAGGGGCCAGATGGCCATCTGGAACGGCTGATTGGGGGGGTGCCAGGGGGGAGACAGGGTGTTGGGGATGTGGAGGGGGAGGGGGACGTTGTGGAGGGCTCAGGGGGGGAGAGGGTGCCAGAGGGGGTGTGGGAGAGTGATGTCGAAGACAGGGCATCACAGGGCACTGTGGGCTCCCCTCAGCCACAAAGGTTGCCTCAACCATGCAGGGCCCCACCCAGGGTCTACGCAGATGCCACCACACAAACACCTGGCACAATGTGTGTGTGGTGGCAGATGCGTGGAAAACCTGTCTGGGGCCATGCATGCGATGGAGCAACGGCTCCACCAGCTGAGCCACTCACAGCAGTGGCTGGCGGGAGTTATTGAGAGGGTGGTAGCCGAGGTGGTCCGGCTACCATGTCGCCAACCACCCTCTCAATGGCGTCACTGGCGTCAGTAATGGTGCTAGTGACGTCCACATATGTGCCCTGTGTTGCCCTGTCTTCCATCACTGGGCATGTGGAGGGTGGGTGGGGGGCATGTCGGGTTGCGGGATTGTGGATGGGACATTGTTCAGGGCGTGTGGGGGAAAGGGGTGGGGAGGGTGAGTTTAGGGGGGCGGGTCATGGTATTATCCCCCTTCTTACAAATGTACATAGTTACCCTGTTTGGATTTGTTGTTATTAAACATATGTTCAACACACCATGTAATGCTTGTGTGCCTCATGCAGCCTAGGACTATGGATGTCAGCATGTGATTTTTGTGTAGACATATATGTTTTCGAGGGGTAAACATGCTAGCGATAACTCCACTGTCTCCACAGTACATTTGGGGGTGACCATGTGTGTAGGTGTCTGATAAGAGGTTCTTGTGTCAGATGTTACACTGTAGCACCTGTCCCAGAGTCACACAACTCACACGTTAGCGAATACATGAACCACATATGTCAACATATGTCAACAAATGAATGATATTTGTTGTGAAGCTCTGCCACTGTCACATGCAGCAACATGGTGGGGTGTAGGGAATGTGGTCATTAAACTAGGCACGGCAAGGGTTACACATATGCCACAAAATAGTCGTGTATGAGGGGTTGGACACCTTGATGCATAGGGCAACGACACAGGCAATGTCGAACATAGTTCCCCTGTTTGGACATGGATGTGTGTGCACACTGTGCCAGTACAGCTCACAGACTGTGCTGACACGATATGCACAGGACACCTTGCATATGTACTGTCACACCTCATCTGCCCCAGCCTTGACTGCTGGTATGTTTTGGCTCATGAGGGTGGTAGTTGTGCCGTGCTTGTATCTATACAAAGCACACATAAGACTTTCTCTTCTGTTAGGGTTTTATTCCCCGTCCCTTTGAGGTTTTCATCTTTTACAACAGAAAGTAATAGCCTAACTTGGCTTATAACATAAAGTAACTGGATAACACAAATAGCTTTCTTCAGCATATAACGTCAAACACAACAAAAGAACAAACAGCCTACTTTGTCTGTTTGGCTAGGGAGAGAGAGAGAGAGAGTTTGTAGCCTTTGCTACCTGCACATAGAATTAAGGTTACACAAACCTTTACCTTAAGGGGTACTCAGGTTCTTTTATAGTAAGAGAACATTCCATTAATTCAGTATCTTCTAATGTACCAGAATCGTCATATTCCATCAACTCTGGTCCGGAGGAATCTGTATTGCCCACGTCTAATGTGGAATAAAAGTATGGCAGATTTGCCTCATTACTTAGGATGTTCCTCTTCCTCTGAATAGCACTGCTTCCCTGGGGAAGGTCACCAAACTCTGTATGCTGTTTTCTAGAACCCTGCCCCCGCTGGTGCTTCAGTGGATAGCTTAGGTCTCTGCTTAGCTTGCTAGCTGAGTAATTGGGATACGCTCCCTGCTGGGTCTGCCTCAGCTCTCCCGATTCAGCTGTACCCGATTGCAAACTGTGTAACGGCGTTTCTCTTGGAGATAAGAGTTCACTGTAATAAGGGATTTCCTCTGCTTCTCTCGGTAGGTGAAACCCCCTTCTTTTAATACATTTATAAACAGGAGAAAACGTGCTATCAGCCTCTGAATGTCTAGGCTTTGTAAGGGTATTTGTCTGCCTCCAAGACTGTTCTCTTTTAGAAGGCAGATATCCCTTATATCCCTTCTTTTCCCCTGAATCTGCTGTTGTAGTTTTCTTATATTTCACTTGCCTTCTCTCAGAGCCACACAGGTCTCTGGCCTCTTTCCATATTTCCTCTCTCCAGGATTGCCTACTCGGCTCCTCTCTCCAGGATTGCCTGTGAGAACGCCTCTCTCTCCAAGGCTGTTTCTCTCTCCAAGCTTGCCTCTCTCTCCAAGCTTGCTTCCCACTCGAAGGTAGCCTCTATCTCAAGTATTGACTGTCACTACCAGATAGACTCTCACTCCAAGGTAATCTCTCACTCCAAGGTAGTCTCTCTCTCCAAGGTTGCCTCTCACTACAAGCTTGCCTCTCCCTACCAGGCAGCCTCCCACTGAATGTTTGGTAGTCCGTTTTATCCATGTATGTTCTGACTCCACCTTTCTTCAGCTGCGCTTCATTAGGTGAAGCAGAGTCCCGTGCCTTACTCCCGGGGTGTGTCTCTCCAGGCTCTGGGCACGTGTGCTTTCGTTGTCCCTGGCAACTGTCAAGCATTCCTTCATTCATCCTGTCACTTTTTCCTTGATCATTCATACTGCTCAGCATTCTTTCAGGCTGCCTTAGGTCCACCCTGTGACAGTACGCATCATAAACATAGTAGCCGCCTGTGGCTAGGTAGCTGCAGCACGGGACCGGTTTGCAACTAATGTAGTCCGGGCCTCCAACCCCGCCATGTCATAGATACACACGGGAACACATGGTCAGTCACTGGACACACACAGTGTATGTAGTTAATGCCAGCTGTTTATTGTCACAGCATTTACGTCATATTAATGTACTTTTACAAACATCTCAATGATAATTGTGTGATATTCATCCCAGCCGTGTATGTGACACACCATGAACATAGGAGTGTCATCTCTGAGCCTTTCAAAAAAAACACATACAACATCCCCAAAACAAGGTGAAACATAGACATAAATGCTGAAATGATCATTGCACCAGAGACAGGCTTTGACAAACATATTACAAACGGATGACAACATCATAGTTTAAGATCTACGTGGTCAGCCACGCCTGCCACGTTGGCCCCTCCTCCCTCGTGGGTCAATGGCCACCTCATGAACCGGTGGTGGTGGTGGTGGGGGTGGGGGTGCAGGTGCAGCTCGCCGTAGCACATCAAGTATGCCCTCAAGGGCTTCACATATCCGTGTGAGTGGCATGGCTCGTATCTCCGCACGTGACTGACGCAGCTCCTCACACACCTCCCTTGTGTTCTGCTGCACTGCCATGTGTATCCTGTCCAGAACGCGTATGATGCCTGTGCATGGGATACAGGGTGGTCAATGACATACCTCTCCACTAATACACCGTAGTACACAAACATGTCATGCACATCCAACACTATTGAATATGTGATAGGGCAGAGTCCAATTTTAACATGGATAGAGTTAACATACATATTTAACACAGTGTTAGAGGTATTCAAAGCCTAAATGACAATTTACAGGACCTGGATGTGTGAGGCCAAAACCACAATCTACAGGATCTGCATACACACCGAAATACTACAGACGTCACAACAGAATTGTGCAATGATAACTATCACCTGTCCATTGTGTAGGGGAGGTGCAGCATGCAGCACACACAAATAACTGTGATGAGCAGCATTAGGGAGGGGCAGGGGACGGTATGGAACACGCCAGCAACAGGGATACCACAGCTGGAGGGTTTATCACAATTGCTCATGGCTACAGGGGATAGTTTTGCAAATGTGTGGGATGCAATGTGAGGACAGGGATGTGACAGCTGACATTCACACGTGCAGTGCTGCTGCACATATGTGAGACCTGCGGGTTTTAAAACACCTTATGTAACACAGAGGGCGTTTGTGGAGATTATACATTAGGCAATGTGATACACATGGAGGGTGTGGACAAAGCTGCCAGAGTCCCAGAGGGCCACACCATAGGTGGACCATAGCAAGGGAACATTGACAGTGCATGATGGGACATACACAGCTAGTGGTACGAACTGTTTGCAGGACAGTGAAAGCCTGAGTTGACACGGTCTGCTTAGGATGTCAGTAGGCATGATAGGTGGTGGCTGTTGTTTGTCAACTCTTTTACATCTCAACATAGGCATTTTTCAGACATATGTGTTGATGTGTGAGAGTTCCAAACAGTGTTAAGCCATACATTGCTCACCTATCTATTTGCACAGGGAGCGCCATTTCAGGTGTCACCATGCATCGGACACATTTGTCCCCAAATCCCGCAGGTGATTTGCCTACCCACCTCACCCCGCTGAGGTGGCCCCAATGACAGAATGGTTTTCCCTGCACCTCTCCCAATGTTCTGTTATTACCTCAGCAATGACTGAGATGACTTGTAGATGGAGACTGTCTCCCTTCCGTTTCTGTTTAGGACACATAAGCGTATTTAATGATTTGCCTAGGCTCTCTTAGACACACGGGTGCGATGGATAGGATATCTATGCAAACCTTGTCCTAGAATAGACACAATGCAAACTATGTTTGTGTCTGCAAACCTTATGGCCCTCCAGAGGGACCTAGCAGAGTGAGGGCGTGTTCCCCCCCCCCCCCCCATCTGCTACTGGTGCAACAACATGGCAATTACACAGTGAAAATTGTCAATTCATCACACAGCCAATGGGACTGTGTAGGTGAGGGCGTGACATGCGTAGGGGTTTGGCATGCGTTGGTTCCCAACACAATATGTGTTCCTAGTGAGGGTGTACAGCGTAAGATGGCATTTGTGTTGTGCTAGGACCCGTAATGGTCTATGGGGAGTCTGGAGCACGCATGAGTTGTGGAATGCAGGCCCATGTCTGCTGTACGGATATTGGAGTCTCAGAGATAGGCCTGCACATGAGATGTTTGGGGATGTAGTGTCTTACATTGTCTGGTGTGTCTTCTGGGGTTCCAATACCGATGCCTGTGTTGTGTGCACTATTTGTAGCATCATGGATGTTGTTATGCTTACATCACCGTGTGTGATGTTGATGTTGGTTTGACATGTGATGGGGTGTTGTTGTATGACAGGACTATGTATGGTGTGATGGGGACATTTGCTGAACTATTGGCTGATGAGGTGTTTCCAAACTGTTAATGGATGACTGAGGTTCCCCAGGAAATTGCCTGTTGCAAGGACTGCAATGCATTGGATGCTGGTTGAGTCAGGAACTGCAAGGCAGGTGATGCTGGCGAATGAACAGAATGTGATGGTGCCCTGACACTTTGCGCCAGAGACTTATATATGTGGTGGGGGGGGGGGGGCCGCCGCGATACATCTACCATACACCTGTTCCTGTGAGGTTATGAGTGGTTTGAGTAGGCCATGATAAGCACGTGAGCAACTGTGAGGGACGTGCGGGACAAACAACTGTGAGATGCTGGGTATGTTCAGGCAGCAGGTAAATGTTCTGATGGACACAACAATATTTTGGAGCCGGTCTGCCAACTAGACATGTGACGATTGTCACAGGGTGGACCTAAGGCAGCCTGAAAGAATGCTGAGCAGTATGAATGATCAAGGAAAAAGTGACAGGATGAATGAAGGAATGCTTGACAGTTGCCAGGGACAACGAAAGCACACGTGCCCAGAGCCTGGAGAGACACACCCCGGGAGTAAGGCACGGGACTCTGCTTCACCTAATGAAGCGCAGCTGAAGAAAGGTGGAGTCAGAAAATACATGGATAAAACGGACTACCAAACATTCAGTGGGAGGCTGCCTGGTAGGGAGAGGCAAGCTTGTAGTGAGAGGCAACCTTGGAGAGAGAGACTACCTTGGAGTGAGAGATTACCTTGGAGTGAGAGGCTATCTTGGAGTGACAGGCAATCTTGGAGAGAGAGGCTACCTTCGAGTGGGAAGCAAGCTTGGAGAGAGAGGCAAGCTTGGAGAGAGAAACAGCCTTGGAGAGAGAGGCGTTCTCACAGGCAATCCTGGAGAGAGGAGCCTAGTAGGCAATCCTGGAGAGAAGAATTGTGGAAAGAGGCCAGAGACCTGTGTGGCTCTGAGAGAAGGCAAGTGAAATATAAGAAAACTACATCAGCAGATTCAGGGGAACAGAAGGGCTATACGCGATATCTGCCCTCTACAAGAGAAGAGTCTTGGATGCAGAAAAATACCCTTACAAAGGCTAGACATACAGAGGCTGATAGCACTTCTTCTCCTGTTTATAAAGGTATTAAAAGAAGGGAGTTTCACCTACCGAGAGAAGCAGAGGAAATCCCTTATTACAGTGAACTCTTAGCTCCAAGAGAAACGCCGTTACACAGTTTGCAATCGGGTACAGCTGAATCGGGAGAGCTGAGGCAGACCCAGCAGGGAGCGTATCCCAATTACTCAGCTAGCAAGCTAAGCAGTGACCTACGCTATCCACTGAAGCACCAGCGGGGGCAGGGTTCTAGAAAACAGCATGCAGAGTTTTGGTGACCTTCCCCAGGGAAGCAGCGCTATTCAGAGGAAGAGGAACTTCCTAACTAATGAGGCACATCTGCCATACTTTTATTCCACATTAGAAGTGGGCAATGCAGATTCCTCCGGACCAGAGTTGATGGAATATGAAGATTCTGGTACATTAGAAGATACAGAATTAATGGAATGTTCTCTTACTATAAAAGAACCTGAGTACTCCGTAAGGTAAAGGTTTGTGTAACCTTAATTCTATGTGCAGGTAGCAAAGGCTACAAACTCCCTCTCTCTCTCCCTAGCCAAACAGACAAAGTAGGCTGTTTGTTCCTTTCTTTTGTTTGACGTTATATGCTGAAGAAAGCTATTTGTGTTATCCAGTTACTTTATGTTATAAGCCAAGTTAGGCTATTACTTTCTGTTGTAAAAGACGAAAACCTCAAAGGGACGGGAATAAAACCCTAAAAGAGGAAACAGTCTTATGTGTGCTTTGTATAGATACAAGCACGGCACAACTACCACCCTCATGAGCCAAACCATACCAGCAGTCACGGCTGGGGCGGGTGAGGTGTGACACGATGCTGAGTGAGCACACCTCATGCACAGTCCTGCTGGATGTGACTGGGGCATTTGCAACTTGGAAATGGCAGCTAAATATGTCAGACTACACGTGTTTATTATATTTTAATAGACATATGGAGGTTTAACATAACTACAGACATTATGTTGTTCAGTGTTTTTTGCAAGCGACAAAGTATGTGTCGCTGTAGTGATTGATAATAGATGTCATTATTGCGACCTCAGATCTCATTCACATGTTACCCTCTACACTGTTGGCTCTCATTCCATGGTTACCTTGTTTGTCTCGGGTTATAATGTTTCTCCTAATGTAAGTGTGGTTTGGTAGCTGGTGTATGATGTTGTATGGTTGTCTTTTGAAATGCAAATGAGTGCATTTTAGTCTCTCACTCAGAACTGACATTGGCAATTGCTACCATTCCCCAGTACGTTCTGTAATGTCCTCTGTGATATTGTCAGTGTTGTGGTTTTGCAAGGTTGTGTATGGTGATATCTGTATGCAGGTATTGGGGTCAGGATACAGTGTGTATGATATTGCCTCTACATGTGCAGGCGTTGTAGAGGTTCCACCTGTGTATTGTCATGTGCAATACATTAGTCCTCCTTTGTAACCATGTGCTCATTAATATGCATGTGTCATACTCATCATTGTATGGTTACATACAACACCCATGTCACGTTAGCCACCTATGATAATGTGGACCATCACAGACTAATGACACATAGACCCTCAATCAGACTGGGATGTATTTGTTCACAGCGGATGCGATTTGGTGATGGTTTGGTGGGGTCGCTGACAGGGAAACATGTTTATGGCTTGACTGTGTGCAATTCAGTATAATGTTTATTTTTTGAACCTCCCTGGGAAAATAGCACTATGTGTTCACCCAAAACAAACAGATATAATAGGTGTATGCTTAATACACCTCTGGGACACCTTGTATATGGGTGACTCTTACGCATTTGATGAGATTCGCTGCATATGCTATTTGCCCCTTACCTGGGAAGCCAGAGTGTGGGTAATGTTGGCTTTGTGTGGTACCAAGCACTGCGAAGGTTACATTGACTTGATATGGTCTTGTGTTTTGGGTGACTTTGGGTTTTTGGTCATACTGTTGTTTACAAGACATATGTGAGTGTCTGCAAAGAGGCATACTGGGTGGGTTGTCTTCCAATGTCTGCATCTCGTAATTAACTGCTGACCTGCTGCAACGTACACACCATTGCTCCGAGGGCTGCATCTGTGTGTCTCACCTGACCGTAGGCTGTTGTGATTTTACAACATGCTTACCCCTCATTTTACTATAGGCCAGAACATTTCTTGCACACATGGCCCAATATAAATGACCATTACATGTAACACTGTGTACCAGTAACGTAGGCAACAGTCCTAGCACACAAACAACAACTACAGATTAGTGCTGCTTGTGTTGTGGTTGTGACAGTCAAAAAAAAAAAAAAGAAATTTTACCCACCGTTTCAGGCATGCGCGATGTGTTGATGCACCATAGGCTCCCCTCATCTCTGCCTCATCATCTCTGGGACAGATTTGTTAGCGTGTGTCTACGGACACGCCTGGGTTTTTGCGTCTGGCTCGATTTGCTGCAGCCCCACAGGCGGTGATCTTATGGTGTGGATTGGTTGATCCAGGGACTCCGCACTCCTGCAGCTTATGGCCTGCCCGCTGAGACTGGGCAGGTTCTGCCTCGAACAAGACTCAGTGGGATTGGGATTGGGATGTCGCTACCTGCTGGCCTCCTCCTCTCAAACACATCCTCGGTCCATCTCTCACACTGCTCCTCCACCTTCCTTCCTACCTCAGCCACCATTTCACTGTAGCTCACCTGTATTGTGAACAATCAGAGAGAGACATCAGCTATGTTTAAGCCAAAACACATATGTGTACATGTGTGGGCTACAGACACCACAGAATCATGATGTGTTGGGTTGGCGGGCCAATTGTGCTGCATACGAGCTACCCAATACACCATCCCATACGGTCGTGTTTCGGCAGCACGCATGTAGTTGTTCCTGCGGCTACATGTGTATGGCTTTGGCTTAGCAATGATTGCAGTGCTTTGCCATTGTTTCTGGTCATGTTTCACCATTCCACATGTTTCTAGGCTCATCCCCTCCATTCGGCATCTATGGCCAGATATAGCAGTGGACACATGACTGTGGGCATGCCGACAGCCCCACGCGCCTTCGCACACACATCTTCATTTTGCCATCGCACTGTATGTCTGGCCGCTTGGATTAGTGAATATGGCATCATATGTGTTCAGACATGTTACTGTGCTCATTGTCGGATACATGTGATTGACATGGGACCCTTATTGTGCAAGCGGACGACAGGTGGCGTTGCTCCTCTGGCCCCACTGAGAGGTGGGGCTTGCAGCATGTTGCCAGCTGTGTTGATACCAATGACAGCACAAACATTACATGCTTCAATGGCCGCCTCAGCACTCATACAGGGGATGGCAATCACAGGATGCCGGTGTTGGTGGTGTCATCGCGGTGAACCGGTGTGTGTGTGTGGGTTTCATAGTTAAAGATGTGTAGGGGATGGTTTGTGAATGAAAAAAAAATGAACAAAGTGTTTATGTTGACCAGGGACCTGTCAAACAAACAAGGTTGGAGAAGGCTTTTGGCACACAAACATGTGCCCACGCAGGATATCGGAAAGGGAAAAATGAGGTTTGGATTTGTCCGCACATCTGTATAGTTTCTGATTCAGATGGATCAGAATCGTCTGAGGAATGGCTAATAGTTCACCTGAACCTGTAGGTGACACTTAGGGGCATGTTTACTAAACACCGTTGCTGATTGACGGTTCCCGTTAGTGGGCGGATCAGGTGCCAGATAAGGAGTGGGCGGGGGAGGTAGGATCCAGCCAGAAACAAGGAAAAAACGGACCGTAACCTGTGCGCATAACGCTCTACATGTGCGTGTTCCACATTATCGCGTGGGAAGCCCTAAGCGGGGCGCTGCCCAGCCCATAGAATGAAATACAGCCGTAAAGCCCAATGTTGAAGACAAAAATCAATGTTGCATAAAGGCCATGGATTCAATCCCCCAGTGTTCGCCACCAAAGAAGGCAGGGTGAGGGCATGAATAGTTATGGTAAAATATCATGTTTTGGAGTTAATAGCCAACATTAGGGCGGCTGTCGGTGTTGCGCTGTTACGTTTTTGCGGCAGTAATTAATAGGTTGCCTTATGAATTTCGCTGTAAAATCTGTGGTGCATTAGGCGGCCGCGCTGTACGGCGCTTGCGTTACTTGCGGCGTTAGGCTGTGCGCGGGACATCTTTTGCGGAATTGTGAGGCAGTAGGTGTGTTCTGTGTGCGGTTGTTGACGTCATGAAGGTCCCTTTGTGCATATCCAAACACAGGACCCGAGACGTAGCACAATGGGGAAGACACCAACCAATGGTGGCCGTTGGGCCCACGTGTTCAATACCCCATTTTGTGCAATACAGAAAGGGCTGGCCATGGCATAACTAAGTACTGCTGTACAAGAAAAAGTTGCTGGAGGCACACTAATTTTGTGCCGTCACCAGGCATCGCGCGGGGTAAGTTTTTTTGCGGCAGTAACTATATATTGATCCACATTCTGCGTCTCGCCTGTAGATGTTGGGGTCGTGAGTTTATGCGCTGGAAATGTGGGCGGCAGTCTGGTGGCGTCGCGCCGTTACGCTTTGTGCGGGTCTGGCAGCAGTAGGACGTCAGCGCTGTTAGTTGTGATCAAGGCAGTAAGGCTGGTGCGCAAATGTCCATGAAGCACAGGAACGTATCCGTAGACCAATGGCGAAGACATTAACCAATGGTGCAGGGGCTATTGGCGGCAATCACCCAGTGGGTGTGCAAGCCAACAATTCTGGCTGTGAACCATAGCCTAGTAATCTTTTAAAAAAATATATTTTAGGAGGGCCATACCACCGTAGGGCGGCTGTCGTTGTTACGGTTGTTGCGCCAGTAATTAAAATATGTTGCGTTATGAATTCTCGCTGTAAATACTGTGGTGCATTAGGCGGCGCTCTGTACGTCGCTTGGCGTTTCGTGCGTCGTTATGACTGTGCGCGGGACATCTTTTGCGTAATGTGAAGGCAGTATTTGGTGCTGTGTGAGTTGTTGACGGCATGAAGCGTTGTGAAAATATCTTAAACACAGGACTCGAGACTTAGCACAATGGGGAAGACACCAACCAATGGTGCAGGGCCCACTGGTTCAATACCCCATTTTGTGCAATACAGAAAGGCTGGCCCGAGTCATAACTAGTACTGCTGGACAAGAAAGTTTATGGAGGCACACTAATTTTGGGTCGTCGCGCGGGTACGTTTTTGCGGCAGTAACTACTATTGATCCGCATTATTATGCGTCTCGCTGGCAGATGTGGTGGTCGTGAGTTTAGGCGCTGGAAATGTGGGCGGCATCGTGGCGTCACGCTGTTACGCTTGTGCGGGTCTGGCAGCAGTAGGGCGTTGCGGCTGTTAGGTGTTGAACGGCATAAGCCCTGTGCGCAAATGTCCATACACCAGGAACTGAGCCGTAGCACAATGGCGAATACATTAACCAATGGTGCAGGGGCTATGGTTGCAATCACCCAGTGTGTTTGCAAGCCAACATATCTGGCTGAACCCTTCCTAGTAATGTTTTAAAAAATGATAATATAGTGAGGGAGGCATAACCACATTAAGGGCGGCTGTCGTTTGTCAACGGTGTTGCCGCCAGTATTAAATGATGTGGCTTTATGAATTTTCGCTGTAAAATCTGTGGTGCATTAGGCGTCGCGCTGCCCAGTCGCTTGCGTTCTGCGTGTTGTCTTTTAGGCCTGTGCGCGGGACAGGTCTTTTGCGTATTGTGGAGCCGTAGGTTGGTTTCGCGTGTGTGAGTTGTTTGACGGCATGGAATGCGTTGGGAAAATATCTTAACACAGAACGTCGAGACGTAGCACAATGGTGAAGACACCAAACCAATGGTGCAGGGCCCACGGGTTCCTACCCCATTTTGTGGCAATACAGAAAGGCTGGCCGAGGCATAACTAGTACTGCTGGCCAAGTAAATTTGAGGGAGGGTGCACACTACTTTGGGGTCGTGCTGGGGGCGCGGGTACTTTTTTGCGGCAAGTAACTATACCTGTGACCCAGGCTAGATGTTGTGTATGCTGATACAGTTCGCATGAGCCAGATGTGGTGGTCGTGAGTTGATGCTGTGGGAAATGTGGGCGGCGACAGGCGTCGCGCTGTTACTCTTGTGCGGGTCCTGGCAGCATGATGCGTCGCGCTGTCTGTGTAATTGTGAACGGCATAAGGCTGTGCGCACATAGTCCCATACACACGAACTGAGCCATAGCAACAATGGCGAAGACATTAACCAATAGTGTAGGGAGCATGTCCCCCATCACCTCACAGTGTTGTAGTCCACAACGAGGCATATGTTTAGGGGTGAGAGAACCCATGTTCCAGCATAAGGCGTTGCGTTGATGGGCATGAGGCGGTGAAAAATATCCTTTTGGAGGCACTGTAAAAATAGTAGCCTGCAGAAGTGGCGCATTTGATGGGTTGCACAGGAACAGACCGCACAGCACAATGATTCTGACACTGACCAAATGGTGTCTTGATCAGGGGTTGTATACACGGCTGTTGCCAGACCAATAGAAAAAGTCTGGGTGATAGCAACTCACCTGTCCCCCTAGGTAATATTGCCACGATGAGGGGCAATGAAGTTATTGCCCCACAATAATGTGATACGAGGCAAAAAGGCGCTTGTTCATTATATCAGAGCCTAAATTTGCCCATAGCCACAGCAGTCTAAGGGATTAGGCACACTGCCCGAATGGTGCTGGTCATCATGGGTCCAATGCCCCCTGCTTGTTGTTCACATGAAACATAATGGCTTGTTGAGCCATCACCTGCCATTGAAACATGAGCCCAATGTAACCCTCCATTGGTAAATTTACTACGGATAGCAAATGAACTATTGCATTACTTGTAAATAGCAGGTAATGCATAAGGGTGCCCATCAAGGTACTCTCAGAGGGTCAAATTTTGTAATCGTACACTCTCCACAAAACGAAACACACAAGGAGGTTAATAGGGGGTGCCGTTTTGTGTGCCGTAGGAAGGCAAGGGGCATTGCCCAAACACAGTCAGTGCGATTACCATTGTGTATTGTAATGTCAATGGAAATCCAATTAATGTAGTGGCAGACATGCAAGATGGAACAGCAGTGTAAGCAATAATTGTTCAGTGGCACCTGACGGAACGTTGGAAGGGTTCATTGTTTCAATTTGACGCAGTGAACTGAAGCCTGGTTTACCTACATCTTGGGCGTAAAGCATGCCAATTGTACAGCGATCTGTGTTTGCCGAGCCTAAACCCAAGCCCCCACCCCTTGTCAACAGGAGTAATTGTCACCCTTGTTAAGGGTGTCGCAACGGAATGGCACAATTTCATAAACACCAACCCCTTTTCACGTGATGGCGAGTTTTCACATATAACCCAAACACTGCCCAGGAGCTGAAAGGAAACGTCAAAGCAGAACCGACAAGAACCACAGACATCACATGTGCTGCAGTACCATAATGACATCCCGGACATGTTGCATCTACATAAATACACACACACAAATTTGGGTCCTAGCCTGGAGCTATGTTACAGAGTGATGTGCAAATTTAACATCCCATCATTATCGGTGTGCCGACCGACAACGGTTGAAGATGTGTCGCATCAGGATGCCGCCTGACATCGCACAACAGGTGGGTTAAATCTCAATGATGATATTGGACCAAGCGGTTATAGGCAGAGCACACACACCGGCCAACCATGGAGAGATTTGAATGCAGGTAAGGTGTAGGAGTGCATGATGGCTTGGTAGTCAGCCTGCACATCCTGGCAGGATGACCACAAGAGCTGGGAGTCATAAGTATTTCAGAACCATGGGTCACACTCCAGATGATGGTTAACAATTGTGCTTACATTCACAAAACCTGCCAACATCTGGCTGGGCGCCAAAGAAAATGGAAAACGACATCTGCACGACAAGCAGACACAAGCCAACATAACAGAGCATTAATCACAAACGAGGACCCAACCTCCCACAAAAACACAAAAAGCAACCAAATTCGCACCGAACAACAACTTCCACGTAATAGCAAAGGCCCTGCATGTTCACAAGCAGGCAAGCCACCCGCACAGCACCGCTTGCTGATTTTGTAAAGGACAGGCAAACCCCCACAGGAATCAAGCGGAAAATAAATGCACCTGGTGATCTGCTGTGATCAAGAGTTCACCATCCACCATATTGTTAGATGGTAACCAGCGAACACATGCCACAACACACCAAGGATATGTTTATGCTTGGATACAGCATAGCAAAAGGAACATAGACACCTCACCCCAATTGGTAATACCCCACACATACCCCGACTTTGACACACTGACTAAATGCCAAGCCCAACCCACCCACCCACCAAACAAACACAGAAACACCAAAACACAACCCAACAGTAATGAAACGCACATTGAACTAACTACCAGACTACCAGACCAGACGCTTCCAAAGGCTTTCAATGTACCTCTGAAAATTAACTAATGCCTGTAATTGGAACCGTGCAATCTAGCGTCCTAACTGTAGCCTCCTCTTTTTGACGCAAAACCCTATTCCAAGCCAGCCCCCGGAAAATAAGACAGGCCAATATATCTTTCTAGACTATAGCTTTGTGAAAAAACGCATTACCAGAAATCCCCCAAACCCCCACACATAATCAACCCTAGAAACGAATCAGACACTGTTCACACTCTGTCAAGGTCCATAGCATGTCCTATGTGCCCTGTGGTCACCCTTAATGTAGCCTCCCTGGGGATGGCCCTGCCCTACCTTTAAACCCCACCCCTTGTCATGTAATGCAGATATTACCCGCAGAAATGTTCCATCAACATACACCTACAGAAATGAATAAAAACAAAAAACACCCAGAGGAAAGGTAATAACCAACAAGGGCAGTGCGTTACTGTGTGGTTGAGCTGCCCAGCAATTTCGGACATGATAGGAGCCAATTCAACATGAGAAAAGGGTGCAGCACACACCTGCTCAACCTCAATATAACACACCACCCCCAGGTGTAGTGCTGTGCAACCAACATTTAAGACATGAGAACACGCCAACCAGCGCCTAATATGCTGCTTGCCCTTGTCAACAAAGAGTGATTTACACCTTGCTGTATAACACTGACGTCACAGGACAAGCGGTGTGTTGTAGATTCCGTACGGTGATGAAGCAGCTGTTCAAATAATGTTTCCGCTTTCCAGACTTTGACCACCATTAAAAAATAAACTGATTGTTGTCGAGGGCAAACCATGCCTAATGCACTGTGTGAACAAACATGCCCCCCACCCTCCACACACAACACACACTCAGGGCTATCATAATGTGTGTGCTGAAACAGTCCCCACTGAGAGGCAATCCAACCATTACATTCCAAAGGGAGGGCCCTGTCCTCCCCCCATGGTGAATGTGCCAGTCTGCACTCATTGATGTGCCACAATTGGCAGACACCAATACCCAGCTTGTCATCCCAAACATCTAAGGGTGATGCACAGGGCCGCCCCCCCCGCCGTCCCATGGGAATTTATTACCATCAAATCGTCCCAGTAGCACCTCAAACGTGATAAAGGTGGTCTCATGAGTGGAGCGTTATCCGCAGTCTATTGTTCACATAAATGGGTCTTCGCACAGCAAGGCAACCACGCACCATCATCACAACCAGCACAACCATGTCGCCCTGGGGCAAATCACAGTGGCATGGTACCATGTGCAAGCAAAGCCACATGGTATTGTCACCCATGGTCCAACATTTTAGCGATTCCTGTCCCATGGTGTCTGGAATGCGAATTTTTATACCACATTTGTTAATGGCCCATGTCTGTTCACATACGATAAAGTACAGAAAGAGACACATTCCACTGTCTCCATGATAAATCCCACATGTGAAGCAACTAGTTATTTATTTTCACCAACAACGTCTCATACATTCACCCACCATGACACAGTTGGTCTAAAGGCAGAATTTGCCACGGTGTGTCCCACCCTGGGCAACATGATGGGAACACACGTCGCGGAAAATTGTCAAAATGCATTCTGGCCAATGCCATTTGCGCCCCCACCTACCCGGTGCACACTCAAGAAGCAATATAATTTTTAACATAACTGGCACGGACGGACATAACATCGTTCATCAGGCGTTTGCAGTGAATATGCACTCGTGTAGCATGGGCCACCACACCACAGCACAGATGCTGTGCAAATAAGCCCACCCAAAACATGTGTCACACTACCATATGCGTGCATCTCGTACGACAATTTTCCAGGCTTGTGTGAGAATGAGGACACCAAAACACATATACCTGTCCACCCCAAACATAGCGCCTCAATGCATCTTCCACCAAATGACGTCGATTTGGTCACTTTCAGAAAAATTAAATTATTAACATCTGCTGTGCCCCAATTATGTTGTAACTGTTCAACACATCTGCAAATTTCGCGAAATGGTCATAACTCAAAAAAGGAGGGGTGGGGAGGAGGAAAAATAACTGGCCCACCTCACATGGCATGATCAAACCATCAAATCATCAATTGTGCTCAAACATGCTACACCCCCCACACAAATATCCCATTATCTACCACAACGGGTGACTAATGGAACTATAATCTAAATCCAACCTTGGTCCATCAGTGGACAAAGACATGACACCACAATGAGTGACACCTCATACGGAAACCGACAAAACAGTCAAGAACTTGTGTACAAACACCTTAAGCACCATAGCAGGGGGGAGTGCCCCCTTTGTACTTTATTGTTCAGTTCCGTCTGACCATTGGTTACAAGCTCAGGGATCGCGGTGGCCACATATAATCAGGTTTACATTTAATAGCATGAGGTTTTGTCTCACGACAAACGGGTCAGGCCACAATAACAACCAGGACCCCACAATACACTGTTTTTTTCTTCCCCAATGAGTGCAGTGTGGTAATATTGCTTATGGGCTCCGGTTTGTAACATCGAGGACCCTTTCCTGTGTTTCATACTTGCAATTGGCAAGTCATCGGCTGTGGCCATACACAAACGGGCCAAAAGAGTTGGTCATGGTGCAACATGCAAACATAACATACAATAATTAGCATGTGGACATAATGCAACAGAATGGCACATCAATCGCACACTGCAACACAAACACCGGGGGGGGGGGGGGGGGGGGGGTCAATAGCCTCCACATTTGGTTTGTGTGCCGCACTCACCACAAACACCCTGAGTCACTCTGATGCACAGCCCCACGCCGGACCACCTACATGGTACCTGTGATGCCACACTTATGGTAATGTAAAACCACATTGCCGCCTTCCTTTGTCTTCATACCACAAATCAATCAAGTATGTTGGTCCTAAATCAGGACCGTTTGGGGTCCGTTATAGAAAAACATGTTTAGCACCTGTCCAGGTGTGTGTTTGTGGCAGGTGGACATAGGACAATTTGCAATGCCTGAAAACCTGTTCCCCCCCCAAAACCCCCCCTGCCAACAATCATGGCTTTATGCTACAGCCTTTAAAATAAACAGATCAGGGTATCCTGAGTGCCTCACGTCACCAAACACCATGGGGCCACAGCTCTGGCAAGTAACAACAACATGTGAGGAATGTCCCAAAGACTGACACAGGATTGGATGTCAGTCCCTCTGATGCGCCAAGACTGTAAGCCAACAAAGCAAAAAGGCTGGTCCTCCTGACATCCAAAACACTATCTACTGTACACAACTTCCCAGGCCAAACCCCCCTCCCCATGGGCGGTGCATAGTAAAGTGTACACATGCCAAATGGGCACCAGTCCCGATGGGAGGTTCATCAGTCATCTCGTGGCCCTGCCCAATTTTTTCAGCAGGGACTGTTCAGCTACAAGCATGGGCACAACACTGTGTGGCTGTTACATTGTCTGTCATGGTGGAAACAAGCCAGTTCCCCCGGAGCAATGTCACTAACGCTCCCGCCCCTAATTTTCAGGCCGTGTGTTTCCACTCACACCTTCGCAGTCAACAACATCACATAGGATAATGTCCCATTAAAATTCAATCAACAATGGTGCACTGTCCCAGCCACAACAGACTGTTGATGCATGAGACGATATGCACCCTGGACCGCGACCCAATGTGTTCCATAATCGTCCAACTGGCCCTGTTGCAAAAGAAAGGTTATAGGTTGTGGCCGAAGGTTAGTATACCCCTGTCAACAACACGCACAAATTGCCACACAATGCACAACACATGCACTCAATGAATACGATTGAAGTGAATGCGAAATTCAAACATGACAGGGGATATGCTACATCACAATACAACACACCCAGATGTGAAAAGGAACAGTACCTAATGTTTGCTGCAGGACACGGGTGTACACACATGGACTCGATGGGTATGTTATAAATACCATGTCCAGGCAAAAAAAAAGAACAGACAACAGGGTCACGAGAGGAAAGAGAAAAACTAAAAGAAAAGTTGAAAGAGAGTAAAACTAAACAACTACAAAAATACAGGGACACAAAAACAATAACCACAGGCATCTTAAATAGGTGGTCAGGGAAATAAAAAAAAAACAACACGCCTGATATGGGATTAATCATGATACAAGGAAAACATAGTGTGACAAACAATCTAACGAATACATCCTCTGGAAACGGGGATGCGAGAAACACACAGGAATTTAAAAGCCAGAACCAGCAAGAAGAAGATAGCGGGTAAAAAGCGACTAAGAAAAATAATAACAATCAAGGACTACAATTAAACAACAAAGGTTAGAACAATACGTTCACGCTAGATAGAACTGTGAGTGAAAGTCCAGGAGTGAGTATGGATACCACGCCCGACGGCATCCATCCGCATAGAGCTACCAAAAAAGAATACAGAATATGTACACCGGGAACCCTCCCACAAGCCGAGACGTGAAATCACACGGGCAACAGGAGGGGGAAAGCTGGGTACATGGAACGCATTACAGAACACAAACCATAAAAATAACAGATGTCCACAACGCTGCGTCTGGAAGTGAAGTTAACACAAATACAAATAGACCTATTGTCGACAGAGAACAGAAACCCACAAAATAAAAACATGCAATCTAGACTCCCCTCAGTGCGGCGACATCAGCCGCGCGGTGCGCAAACCGAACTCAACTATGCTCACCCTCGAACACTGGTGGTGTTACAAAACATACTGTGGTAAGGAGGTGAAGGGGGCGCGAAACACGTGATGCATTCTGTACTTTAAGCAACCGCACGCACAAAAAGATAGGCGCGCGGGCACAGCAGGTGCCACTAACAACGCAAACACATACATGACGCAAACATACACAGTGGTACTTGATGTACTGACATGGCAGGTAGCAAATCAAGGCCCAACATAAGCACACACAATAAACAGCCACCCGTGCACAATGTGTCAGAGTGTAGCGCGGAAAAATGTTTGACAAGCGGACAAGAGCTTGCAGCCTAATCAGGTTCACGCTCGAAGTGGCTGATTTTTGCACGCTACGGGTGCGAAGTCTACGATCCGGACGAGCAACAGAAAGGATCCCAATATATGGTCATGGGGCCTCATGTCTACAATCAACATGATGGTCGAGTCAGACGCAGGGTGAGAAAACTTGGCAATTTGCGCGCAAAGATGATCCCTACCATAAGGCGTCCCCATGATAGTGATTCTGTAGGAAAAAGCTTACCAGAAACACAACCCGATACACACGTGGACCAGGCATACTGGTCAAAAAATAGGCACGTAGCGACTGCAACAGACTAGGGTGGGTTGCACAGAACAATCAGTGGCGAGACTGTGTCGCGTCTCGATTCTAAACCACAGAATATACTTGCCACTCTAAACACCAGCTACACAATATATGGATTCATAACAGGCTAGAGGTGTGTGTGTATCATCACGGACAATCATCACACGATCTCAACAGGGATGTTGCGGTAGTGGTGCTAACATACCCGAGAACTAAATAACCCAACAGCATAAGTTCGTACTATCAGAGGGTCATAGCCATGGTGCTCAAGTACACGCACCAGCACCGAGCATCGACGTATCACACACGGCAAATATTAGTATACGTCGTTCTGTAAGTAGGAACTGTGAAAGAAGAGCTAACCAAACCATTGTAATCTATAAAATCCTCGTCTGATAGGTCGCTGCACGACATCTGCCTGACAAAGATCGTACTTGTCCCCAGCTTTATAAAACACCAAAACATGAACGCAACAACGGACCTGTGCACCCTCACACTGCCACCGAGCTTGTACAATGGAGAGGCAATCATGTACATGTGTGATGCAAATACCAAGGCCCCCCCCATCCATGCATATGCCCCCTCCCCCACGCCATTCCTGCTGTTGCCACACGACACGTGCCAAACCAGCTGTATGGACCACACCATGTTTGGTGACGCATCCCCAAGGGTTCACACAACTATTTCTGTGCCTTCCCTTGTTCAGAGCAACACCCCCTCTCTGTGTGCAGTACCCCCTCCAATTTTGGTTTTGACGCAACAGTGTAAGTACCTGTGTCACCGGTAAATATGTCCTCAATACCACCTGTATACACTTGTGTAGATGCATATTGAAGTTATTGTTACCATCTCCCCCAGCAAAGAAATAATTACAGCTTGTGTGTGTTTATCCATCGTGATGAAATACATGGCAGAGGGAAGCACACAGGGATCTCCACAATAACCACCATGTCGGCATGCTCCCCTTACCGTGATTGTCTGCAATGTTAAACTCCATTGTGTAACTGTTAGAAAGTTTCACCAATGAATGGTTTGCTGTCTCAATGGCCCCAAATACACCCCCCCATAGTTCGGTGTGTGTATGATTCATATAACATACCCTTGAATAGTGTCCTCAAGGTGATCTGTAGTGTCTGTACCGTGCTATCCTGCCCATCCCCAGAGCACGTCCCACACTCATGAAGGCAGATGTAAGAAGTTACTATCAAATACACTGGCCACCACCTAAAAATGGAAAGACCCCCATAAAATCAGGAAGAGGCCAAAACCCATCTAGCTTCACATTTGGTGCCTAACGAAATCAATACACCCCCCCCATTTCCAGCGCATCTAAACCCACCTGCACATCCTGTATTGTGCTGGTACATGTAATATACTGCTAATGCCATTACTCCACCAGCAAATGGAACCTGTAGCACATCATTATGGCCCCCTGGCTGCCCACTTGCCCATGTCCACAATAATTCACCATTATCCATATTGCCTGTGACATCCTGATGAGGCATGAACCTGACCACAACACTGCGCTGCTGCTATCAGCAATCCACCGTGGACAAAAACCTTGGTCATAAGAAACACCATAGGAACGGTAGCAGGTTGTCGTGTGTACTCGTGATATGTCATTACATATGGCATTGAAAATATCCAAAATACAACCAACATAGGCAAGCTGACAGCGAAGCAGAACGTACAACACCACACAGTTTACACACCCACAGCATTGCCGTAACACAAACAAAGGTCCCGCATGAACAGCCTCACCACAAACATGGTACATCCCTCTATCCCACGCCAACCCCTAACCATCTCTGCCTGCACCCAGGGGCTCCCTCACACATCACCCACATAACACCAAATAAACTGTGTCTTGCCAGCATTTTGCTAGCACACAACAACCCACTAAAATGGTACTGTGACCCCCAACCCCACAAGCTCTGAGAAGCGCTGGTAGCAACACCCTCAATAAGACCCACATACCCCAAAACAGCTTGCTACTGTTGCTCTGTCCACATTGTCCATCACCACACCTCTGCACGACATGTTATGATGGAAGTTTAAGAAAAAGGACAAATTGCAGTAGTGCCAACTGAATGGTCACATGGTCCAAACCATCACCCTTTGTAAACCTCACAACGCAATACAACAGCACATAAATGTGGGGTAGATGTGCCAATTACATACCAAGTTGGAATCTGTCTGCAATCCAATCGACGCCTTACCTAATGTTGCCTGCCTGTGGTTGTCACCACAGGCCCGCTTACAGGGGGGCACGGTGGTCCCTCCTCCAGGCAGATGCCTCATTAATCTCTGCCAGGGATGACACATGCCTGAGGATGCAATGTTTGTGCAGTTATGCAACAAGCGACGAGGTAAGTCTCTGCAACAGTCATTGGTCTAAGATTGTACGGCAACACCCCCCTGATATCTAGTCCAGACACCCTGAAAGCGACTTTCTTCAAAACGCCAAAGGTGCGTTCTCAATGACTGAGCGCTGGAATGCCGTGGGCCTCATCATTGTAACCTCCGCTCTGCACGTGGCCGTGGGTTACGCACAGGTGTCAGGAGCCCGACGGCCGACACCCTATACCCTGCATCACCTGCCAGGAGAAGAATGTTGCATGTGAATGATCTGAGCGCTGTAACACCATACAGTCTAACAGATGTTATAGACGAGAGACATAAACCCACAACACATCAGGACAGACATATTTTACATCACAATTATCCATCAGACCTAACAACTAGCTGATAGAAACACAACAAATGACATTCCCTGTCAGGGCTGTAGAGACAGGTCCGAGAACAACCACAATCCCACCTTGTCCCCTCCCAAATGAGTCCTATGTTGATCACGACGTCCCATGTTATGTGTCGCATGTTTCCATCACCGACACCCTCACCACCAATGTGTAGAGTACGCAATAAAAACACCACATGACACATACAAAACAATATTATGTTTGCAAAGTAAAGAAACACAAATAATGGTTTGCTGGGCCAATGTAGGCGCACACACACAACACAGTTTGACTGGTGAGGTCAGCCAGGATGAACACAATATCACCAATGACACCCCAGATCTGTCAAAGGTTCTCCATATCTACATTAAGCAAGTATAACTTAAAATTCTGTTGACCGCTGTCAACAAACCATCTCAGTAGACCCCATGCTACTGTACCCTCACCTTTCCATCCTTGTTAAGTTGTGCTCCACAGAAGATGACATTGTAGGCCATGCATTGATTTGTCAAAACATCACAGCATACTGAGTTTGACAACGTTCCTGTGTATGTCCCACCAATACCCCTACGTCTGGCCAAAAACCTAGGCCCACGCGTCTTGGCAGTCAAATCTCCCAAATGCTGAATATTCACATTCAGGAGATATCACGGACCAATGACGCCTCATCCCTGGCGCATGTGCAGTGCGCAAAAGGTAATGCTAACCCCAGGTCCGGCCCACCCCTGTAATGGCAGAGGACAAAAGCATTTTCACAGCTATGCAAAAATGTGACACCCAATAGCAAAGGCAAGCAAACATGCATCATATGTTTGGCAACCCCGCGCTTGTCCAGCAAACAACAGCTGGAAAGACCCATGAATGATTGAGTGTGTGGCCCTCACACGCACAGGACCATGCATTTAGGAACGCATGAAAGTGTACATAACACACGTCCTGACATTACCTAAACACAGATACAATCTAAACCCATGCATCCCCAGGTGGGTGTAAATTCCCCCCCCTCCTCCCTGTTGGCAGAAGGTCTACAGACACAGGTGCCAATACACCACCCGACACACACATGCTCTGAACCTTAGCATTATGTTCCGGCACAACACCAGCATCTCCACATCACATATGGCTGTGAAACGGATGTGACATGGCTAATCATGTCCCCCTGTTAAACCACGTCTACAGTCCTGCTTATGTAAAGTCACAACAGTTGTCGGTTAGCTGAATGGGAGTACAAGTAGCTATAGCACAGAGGCCCAAATCTGCAACACATGTGTAATTTTACGTAAACACAACCCTATATGACTAATCATCGAAGATTGTATGGAGATACTCACCCTCCAATATAACATTCACCGTAATGTCCATCCCCAAATTCCCTAAACTAGTGCTGATCGATGCAGTATATATGAGTCATGGGTGGACCCTGGAAACCTTGGGACCACATTCAGAATATGCAGATTATCATCACATACAACCTGAACATTCAGGGAATGGTAGTGTTTGCGGTTGCGGAACACCACCTCCCTGGCCTCTGGGCTAGACCAGGTGTGCAACATGTTTGCAATCAATAGAACTCCCATCACGTGTTTATGCCCCGGCTAACGCCTCAAAGGCCTGGTCCAGGGTCTCCCAATGTTTGCTAACGTTGGGGAAAAATGCTATGTACGTCCCCACCCGTCTGACCATAGCACTCAGTACCTTGTGGAAACAGCGTGAGAATGTGGTGCGGCTCATGCCACCGCACTGCGAGCCACAGATGACTGGAAACAGCCATAGGCAAAGAAATGTAAGGCAGCAAGGAGCTTGGGAACCTAAACCTGGTATGGCATGGGAACCAAAACGGCTAGATCAGGGGCTCAAGGTCCGGTCGCAGATCCTCGGATACAATGCCCCCTAATAGACCTTGTGCTCAGTCGAAATACCCAGGGCTATGACCTGGTCCTCAACGCATGCCCTTGATCTGTGGCCCTGAGCCTATAGAGGCCGCAGCTTGCCGAGCCGGATGCACCTCAGTACGCCGTCTGTGCCGTCCGCCGCGGTGCAACTATGCACCTCTCTGGCCCGGGGCCATCCGCAGCAGCAGGGTCTGAGTTTCTGCGTGTCTACCCACCTGCCGCTGTGCCACAGCCCCATTGACATCATGCTCCCGTGTCGCGGCAGCACGACCGGTAGCATCTGCCCACGTCTTTGGGCACATGCAACAACTATTATGTTCTCCATGTAAATCCCTCTGTGACTACACAAGCACAAACACACAGACCAGGGCACAGACACACAGACACACAAGCACACACCGTTTGCCCAAACACTGCACAAATGGCAAACCACCACAAACATCAAAGACAACCGACAACTCCCACAATATGGCTCACTAACAGTTGCTCCCCAATTCTCCAAACAACAACACGCGGGCGCCTACCAAAACACCCTCAAAATGTTGCTGACTGAGCACCCGCTGTTTTTATACAGTGTACAGTTATTTTCCGTTTTGTCACCGGTAACCGGGAGGGAAGCATCCCCGTTGTGCGCAGAAACAGTTAACCCGCAATAGGGCAGGAGGGACACGGCATCGCCGCCTGTCTCTTGCGTGCCGCGCATGTGCAAGCGTTGTCACGTGGTGCGTGTGTATGACTGCGACGCGCAGGGTGCCAATTGTGGGCTCATGTGCGTTTTGGGGGTGGTGCGCGGAGCCCAATGTGCACCCCGTTACGCATGGGCGTGGAGGGAGCGTTTCACCAAAGTCATGATGCAAACACAAACGTTCCCATGACTGCCAAGAGGGGCGCTTGCCGTGTCGCGCAAGCACCTTAAAAGGCCAGCGCATGAGGCAGGTGGCGCAATTCAACACAGGCGCGTCGCACAAGCAGCGCCGTCGCCGACGTCCTGCTGCAAACAAACGCCCAACAGCGTGTAAGAGTTGCGCGCTGCGCATAACGCACACAACCCTATATCGATACGCATGAGCATGCACAATTAAACACAGGCGCGTCGCCCAATCATTGACGTCACACAGTGGCGCATGCGCAAACGTATGCACCATCCACAAAACTACAAATGCACCCAAACGGAAGCAAAATGTTGAGGGTTGGTTGAGGAGTCCAAAAAGCGAGTGATATACAGACGTTGATGTACGTGCAGGTGGTGTAGTGAGAGGTGGGTCAGTGTCCAGTTGGGTAGCCACATTTTCCCGTTGGTGTTTGATAAGTACCCATATCTGTAGTCTGTCATTGTTTGTGGTTGACCTTGTCTGTGTATTGTGTTAGTGACTGTTCTGTTCCTGTGCTGCGTTCCTTGTGGTGTGGTCGTGGTTGCGGTTGTCTGGTCCCGTGCCTGTTGTGGTAGGGGCGGAGGGGGTGAGGTGCAGTGGGGAGGCGAGTGGTGAGGTGGTAGCGTGGTGAGCAGAGAGGAGGGAAAAGGCCGATGGAGCGACAGACCCGAAGCCAGCGGGGGATGGGGAGTGACAGGGAGACACACAGGGGTACAGAGAGAGATATGGGGCCAGGGACATAGACGGAGAGGGATAGAGAGAGGGATAGGGTAAGGCAGGGAGGGACACAGACAGAGATGGACAGAGAGAGGGGCAGAGGGAGGCTGAGGGTGGTGGAGGCTGAGCATGGATTTATTTGCGGGTGAGGTGGTGCCGGCCAGTACCACTAAAGTCCGGGCACTGCGGGGACTGAGGGACCTGTGTAGGTGGGGGCAGTGCGAACAGGGCCATCAGTACCTGCACAGCCTTCCCCCAGTCAGGCCACACAGGGAAGAGGAAGCGTGTCCCTGTGTTCTGAGGCTCTCATGAGGAGGGCCTTAAAATTCGACGAGACTCTGAGAACCACAACTCCCTCTCCATGGTCCTTGAAAATTACGAGTTTCTGTTGTGTCCGACAGATCAGCAAGGACAGGCACAGCACAAGGGCTTAACGCTTGTGGGAGGCGGATCCAGCGGGGGGTCGCATATGCAGGGGGGCCCCCCCACGGGACATAGATAGCCGGAAGAAAAGATATTCCGACATCAAAAGGGGTGTACGGCAGCACCTCTGTTGCCGAGAAAAAACATGCTAGTAGGGGTACAGGAGTAGGGGGCCCCCTGCCCAGCCATGCGGACCGCCCCTGGAGCAACAGCTGGCCTAACGCCCTCGGTCCGGTCTACACCGTATTGTTCTAGCCTGCGCGGCTGGATACTGCACGATCCACAAGTCAGGTAAGTATGTCCATGCCCTAGGGTGGCGCCGTAGAACACAAAGGACGGCATAACCTCCCTTAGATGAGCAATGTGTATAACATCTGACATTTTCAGATGCACACACATACCTATCTCCCCCTTCCAATGATGTCGTTAGCCTTGTGTCTGTGAGCTGAAAATTGTGCGGCGCGCACGCCCATCATACCCTATTGTGGCCAACACATAGACACAGGACAGTGCGAACACTAGGTCGGTAGACGTGATTGTCAGAGCTGTTTGGGCGCAATGTGTCTGGTGTTGTTTTCCTGCGGGTGGAATGATAATAGCTCCCGTGGGAATCATATGTAGATTGTGCAAGTACTGTCTGCCGACACATGGTGGCATGAGAACATTTTGTAAATGTAATGTGTATTTGCCAGGGTATGGGCGAAGGTGAATGTTCACCTACAAATGCAGTCTACATGAAATATACCTCCACACTGTAATTAACAATCCGTCATTTGTTCATGTTTTTACAGAGTATTTGTAAGACATGGGAAACACACTAATAATGTGCCTGTAGCTGTAACCCAGTTACCCATCCGCGTCATGTTACCCTTGTCAGGATCACTGACGGCGTGGTACACACACAGCAGATGTATGAGGATAGTGGAGGAACATCCCGGGCCTTGCCGTAACCCATTCCCTGTCAGTCTGACACGTTTCTGCAAACCCTTTGTCATGCACCACAATCATAGACCATTGGGAAGCAAAGGGTATAGCAACCACGAGCGTACCCCATGATTCCACAAACCTCTGGCCATGACTGTCAACCGCATCTATGGGATCTCACAGCTCATAACAGGTTAACTAAGGCGTCAGTACATCTGGACTGATTGCAGGGCTCACCCCACTTGTTCATAAGGGTATTGCAAGGGGCAGATTTCAGATTGGGCTGACACAGTGCTGTTATCTTTGTCTACACATCTCTGTCATGCATTGTTGTTACCCCTCTCACACCTGTGGTGTGTAAATAGCAAGTAGTGGATGACACTAGTGGATATTATGTGGCGTGTAAACCTTTAAAATTTGAACCTGGAGACCGTGTCTCACACGTACGACACTCAGATTCCCCCTGGATCATATCCCCTCCATAGATATATGTTGTTTAAAACGTACCCAAGAGGACATGGTACATCTCACCAGATGTGGTGTGGATATATTCTGGGGTATATGTCCCAACCCACTCCAGCCTGCATGCACCCGCCCTCTCAATGTCTTCCTGGTAAGTAGGTGAAAGCTACAGAATGGTCAGAGCCAACCGTAGCTGCTACTGAGAACCTGTCACTGGGGAATTAGGGACACCATGTACCATGTTCTGGGGAGTCCACGCATATTTGTGCCCACTCTGTCCCACCCCGAAGAGGCCCCCATGGTCAGCTGTTCCGGGGAGGGGCCCAGAGGCCGCACCATTCCTGTGGTCTCGCACTGCACACACACCGGAAAGGTCACGTGGGTTTCCCGAAAATGGTCTTGCCAGTCCCGGAGGAAGACACCCTGCAAAACTGCTAGGTGTGTTTGCAAAGACCGTGCCATATGACATCTGCTAGCCATATGCTTTCCCTAACACAAAACCAAAGGGGGTGTTACAGTGCAAAATGTGCATGTCTGAATCCTGTCCTTCAGGCATTGTTTCACAGTCACCATCTTCAGCTCCCCTGGCTCCCTGGCCACCCCGGGAAGCGCCCCACGCCTCTGTCACTCTGTCTCTCTGTGGTTAGCAAGCTGCCCCTGCATCGGGCAGTCAGCCCCGGGCTGAATGAATTGCTGTGGGTCCCATCAGTGTCCCATTCATCCCCCTCTCACAAGGTGATGCGTGTTAGCTGATTGGCCATGTGTTTCCGTGAAATTGTAACTATATAATCAGTGTGCCTGCACCGGCATGAAACAGAACCTTACACCTGGACAAACATCTGTCCACATGGACGTTTGTGTGTGCAATCATTCCACAATTCCCCCCCCCCCCCGACTGTCATCCAGGGGATTGGTTGTGTTGTGCTGAGATGCAATACACAGAGGGACAAATATGTAGCTGTGTGATACACAGCTGTCATGTACCCTACATAGGCTTTGATTTGCTGCC